>VDFB02271358.1:1118512799-1118701082 GCA_007258455.2 Sequoia sempervirens | reverse complement strand
GGGGAGGGATAGAGATGTAGGGAGAGAGTTGAGATAGAGAGTAGAGAGTAGAGAGGGAAGGAGAGAGAAAGAAAGGAAAGGAGGGAGAAGTGAGAGAGAGTTAGAGAGATTGAGAGAGGGAAGGAGGGAGGGAGCGAGAGAGAAAGGGGTATAGAGTGATAGGTAGGCAAAGAGAAGTATAGAGTGAAGGAGAGATAGGGAGAGGTAGGGATGGAGAGAAAGGTGAGAGAGAGGGGTAAGTGCAAAAAGATGAGGGGCCAAAATGGAGTATTAAGTGGCCACTTTTTTATTGAAATCAGGAAATATTGAACTTGGATGAGAAATTGAGGATAGTCACTCTCAAAATTTAAGATGAAACAAAAACAAGGGCCGTAGTGTGCTCCGAGTCTACTCTCTAAACCATTATTATTTTTTAAATGGTAGAGATTAAGGGGTTCAAAAAATGGAGCCACACAAATTGGTGTGTTTTTTGTCAAAAATACATAACATAGTGTCTGTTGTGGCTCCCTCAAAAGGTTAACTTATTTTTTGGTATTTTTAAAATCTCTTTGATGATAAATTAGATAACATGTAGTTTATGCCCAATTTTTCTAATAATTTTTTAATGAATATATATTTTTTTACTAATTTTCAAAGTGGACACATCTTAAAATATAGAATTTGGTCATGCTACCCCTATATACTTTTTGAAAACTAATAAAAAATATTTTGTTTTTGAATATGTATAGAATGGAATCTAGTTTATAAAAAATGTAATTTATTTGAAATTTCAATGAACGACTAAGAAATAAAGTCAAAAATACCAAACATTGGTTTTTGACAGAAAAACAGACACACAAACAAAATGAAATTAAAGATGAAACCCTTAACATTGTTAAAATGTGAAAACAAGTTACATCATTAAATATCTATGAGAGATCCTAACATTACCTAGGTGTTCAATTAACTTGACCTCGAAACACGTGCAAGCTTGATGGTTAACATGAATGAGATTATGTGAAATCTTGTATAATATGCAAAAAAAAATCTTTAGATGTTGGGAAGGCACTCCAAGCCTTTGGGTTGTAAATCCAAAGAGTAAATGCAAGCCTAAGGCTTGGGGATTCCCAAAGCAAGACTTAACATGAGCATGTTATAATGTGCTTGTGTTATAACACACACACATTATGTCATAGTTTTGACATAACATGATTGCATTATAATGTGATTGTGTTATTTCCTGCCTTACATTTTGCTTCATTTTGCTTTATGTTTCCCAAAGCATGACATAATGCAAGTGTGCTCGCATTATGTCCTGCTTGAAATTGTTTATGTGAAAATTTGTTAAATGTATGTTTGATGTACATGTATGTTTGTATATATATTTGTATGTATGTATATATGTATGTATGTATGTATGTATGTATGTATGCTTGTATGTATGTATGTATGCATGTATGCTTGTACATGACTATATGTATGCCTGTATGTATATATGTATGTATGTATGTATGTATGTATGTATTCTTGTATGTATGTATGTATGTATGTATGTATGATTATATGTATGTATGTAAGGGTTTTGGGTTTAGGGTATACAAGGGTGAGGTTATAGGTTATAAGGATGAGGGTTGAGGTTTCAGGGTTTAGGGTTTAAGGTATAGAGCTGAGGTTTGAGGGATTAGGGCTTAAGTAATAGGTTTAGGGTATAGGGTAGAGGTTTGAGGTTTTACAGTTGAAGGATAATATTCAACTCATTGAGTGTATAAGATTAAGTGTGTAAGGTATAGGGACTAGGGTTTTAAGATATTGGGTTTAGGGTTTATGGTATGGATTGAGGATATCAAGAACAAGGTGAAGGGTTAAGAGTTTATGGTTTAGGGTTTAAGTATAGGATTGAGGGCTAATATTAAGGGTTTAGGGTATAAGGGTGAGGTTATAGCATATAGCGATGAGGGTTGAGGGTGTAGGGTTTAGGGTTTAAGGTATAGGGTTGAGGATTGAGGTATTAGGGCTTAAGTATATAGTTGAGGGTATAGGATTGAGGGTTGAGAGTTTACAACTGATGGATAATGTTCAAGGTTGAGTGTCTAAGACATAGGGTGTAGGGTTTAAGGTTGAGAGTATAAGGCATAGGGATTAGTGTTGATGGTTTAGGGTATAAGTATATGGTTGAGGGTATATGGTATAAGGTAGATGTTTGAGTGTTGAGGGATAATGTTTAGGGTTATATGTCTAAGGTTAAGAGTATAGGGGGGTCTATGCAAGATCACATGGATCCAAAAAGTGGTGATGTAAAAAAAAAGTCATTTCTAACTTGCCCAAAAACATGAAATTCCGCTTTGACTTTTTGTAGGTTTGGGTGGAAAGTACATAGTGTCAAAGCTAATACCAAACTAAAATGAATATCCATTTTGTTTAGGTTGAATTTCTTAATTTTTCCAGGTCTGGGGTCGACTAATATTTTTATTTTATATATTATAATAATTTTTTAATATATTTATAATAATATTTTTTAATATATTACTATATAGCATATAGATACTAAATTAAAACACATTATTATAATGTTTTAATTTCATTATATAATAATATATTTAATATATTATAATATTAAATATATTATAATATAATATAATATAATATAATATATTATAATATAATATATTGAGTAATATTATTATAATATATTATTATTTTTTATAATATATTAGTTTCAATATATTATTTTATAATAATATAATATTAAATATAATATAATATTATAGAATAAAATAATAATACATAATGATATTATATTATATATGTTGATGCCTAAAATTGACAAGTAATAGCCTTATAATGGGAAACTCAATTAATGGGGGACCAATTGTGCTAAATTGAGTGACCTCCAGGTTTTTTAAAGAAGCTCGTTCCTTCTATATTTTGGGGATTTGGAATGTAAAAAAGAAAATATAGAAAATAAAGATATAACCTTAGGCAATGCGCCAAGATGTAGGTGTGGGCATGGTAAATCTCCCATTTAGATGGGATTTAAGGGTTTGTTCAATAATTTGCATGTTCTGAAATAACAAATAACATAGATGAAAACCCAAATAATCTATTCGATAACATAAAATAACTCTCATACACATTTATTGAAAAGAAGAGTCCAATACATTGTCTAAATCAACAAACTTATATTGTAATTATAGAAGTTCTACAAATAAAATACTCAGTGCAATAATGACACAATATAATGTATTGTTGAATAGCTAAGAAATAGAAAGGCTGAACAACAATGACACAGTCTATAAATATTATACAATAATAAAAAATAATACAAAAGGCCTGGTGCATTTCCATAATTTTTCTTTGTATATTCTGAACTCATTTTCAGAAAGTTAAAGCAGTATTTATAGAAAAACATCTCACTGTCTAAAAGACAATAATAGAAAAGATTCCTTCAGTTCGAGCAATGATGTCCACTGTAATGATCTCCCAAGGCCATTGCAATAAAAAAGATTCTGAGACATAGAATGCAGTCACCTTCAAGTTAGATGCATCCCCTACAAATGATGGTTGCAGTCCCAGTGTAGAAGCAACAAAATCCCATGCAGACATGTGTTGCTTACCCATGAAGTCAATTAGGACATGTGACGATAGGTCGGGGCTTGTCGTTGATTCTTCCTTGCGATGAAAACCCTCGTGGAGAAGACACATGGAGAAGTCCTTGCTACCAATGTTGACTGTGGGGTCCGCCAAAAAGTGTTTGTGGAATGATGCTACATGGCATGTGGGCAGAGATCGGTAGAGAAGCAAAGGAGAGTAGCTCACAAATTCCCTCGTTGCTGACACATGGAAGAATGGTGGGGCTTGAGAGAAGGAAGGGAGGAAATCTTTGTGAGGAGCACACGAGAGATACATGGTGATAGTGGGAAAATCTCTTCAAAAAGAGGCCCAAAGATATTCAAATATATGCGGCGTAGGCCGAGGCCAAGCAAAATAATATTATCAATCCAAAGGGAGCTTGAGGGATTTTTAAATCCATAGATTTTGGAGACTACCAGGGGCATTTCACTAGTAGAATATAGGGAACCCAAAAATATCTGGTTTGAAGACCAGAGCCCTATTCAATGGGAAATGAGTCAAAGCTTTGAGAGTTCAGCCTACAAAGGAAGCTAATTGGTTTTGGATGGTGTTGATATGGCACATAGATTCTTTTGTGCTTCGTGGAGATCGATTACTTCCTTGAAGGGAAGCTCCATCGATATCCCAGTCCCAGTCTTGAGTTGAAAGAGTAACTGCACTATTTGATGAGTAATGCCCTCAATATCCACAGTAGTAAGGGGTTCACTAAAACTCTGGAAAGTGGATAAATCCTATTGCTTCTCCTCAATCTTTGTTGCAATGTGCTCCATTGAGGCTATTGAATCATCAAAAAGGAAAGGTGAGGGAAAACCTATTTGAGTCAACTGGGAGAACTTCATCCACATATTGTTCATGGTCTAACTCAATATTTCCAAGCAATTTCTAGCATGGAGGATGGCCACATTACATCAGAGGAATTCCTTTGCTTTCTTGGCAACCGACCTCTGATAAAAATACCCACGCTTACTAATTCCTCGTTCGCCACCGCGTATTTCTTATCTAGTAGCTTTTTTTCCTCAGGAATCCTCTCCACAATGAACTATGGGAATTGTTCAATGGTTCCACAAACCTCCCTGCTCAAAATTGCAACTTCTACCATGAACTGAAGCATTGGTTGAAGAGTCAGACAAAAAGCCTTGAATTTTTCCCAGTATGAAATATATAGTTGTTGGGCTAATAAGAGGAGGTCCAATTGGGTAGTAAGGGGTTGGGGAGGATTCTTCAAAAGACCAATTTCTACTTCCCTTCTTCCCTTGACCCAACATCCTATGTTAGTTCTGCATTTTTATTGTTCACAATAGAGAGTTGTTCCTGTAGGGTTCTTAACTCGACAAGCAATTTTTCCTCAACCTAGCCTCTAGTTGTGAATTCTCTTTCTAGGGAGAGCCTTACCTCCTGAATTTCCCTCTCAAACTGAGCTTGTCAGCCCTAGATGTATGTGTCCTTTTACTGCATTTCTTGCTCAAATTGAGCTCACTACTGCCATAGCTCTTCGGTCTTTTGTTGCACTTCTCCCTTCACATGTGCCAACTGGTCTTGTAACTCCTATTTTTTTTGTTGTAGTTCAGTGACCAGGTTCAGATCCATGGACTAGAACTTTGTGAGTTCCCCTTGGAGTCTAGCTTGTTCCACCTACGCTTGCTGAGACAAGCATGCAAATTCAGCATCCCTTGCTTTTTCCTTCTTTAGTAGGACCTCTATCATCTCCTTGACATGTTTTAGCTCAACTTCCATCTTCTTCAGTTGGTGATCAAACTTGAGAAAGTCGGTAGTCACAACCTACTAGGTTTCCTCCATCAACTCAACTTTATCTTGTAGTTGAGCTGCATGTAGATCAATTCCCATAGCATGGATGGTGTAATATTTGGTTTGCATCTCCCCCTACAGTTTGATGATGTTTAGATGCATGGTTGCAAAATGCAATAATTGTTGAGCCTCATTCAAAAGGGTATGCACCTATGGCTCTACTAGATTTTTAGCATCTTTTTCTTTTTCTCTTCTTGGCCTTGAGAGCCTATGTTGTTCTTGTTTTGTCACTTTCACTAATAAATTCCACTAGTGATTTAATCAGCTAGCCAATGAAGGGTGCACCAGGAGGAAGAGAAAAAGGGAACGAGAGAGTAGTATTCCTAGCTAATTTCTTCTTTGGAAAAGAAAGCAATAGTGAGGAGAATGGGGGAATGTTATACCAAGGCCCATTCTGTGAAGTGGCAGAAGGACTCATGGGGAGTGGTGGCGGTAGTGGAGATAGAGTGGAGTCCATTTATTTGGAAAGCTAGGTCAGAGTTGACATAGTTGTAGAAAAAGGGGGGGCAATAGTGGTTGCAAACTCTGCTCTGACAAAAGGTGGAATAACCTGCAAGGGAGTAAAAGTGAATTTTCCTACATGGGAGAATTGGGAGAAACCTCTCGTGAACATTACAATAGAAGCAAAAAAAGAAAATGTCAAAAATTGAAGTGATGGGCGACGCCGAGATAGTAGGAGAAACCAAAGATTGTGAATCAAGAAGAGGGGGAGAGAAAGATACCTGAGCTATGGAGGAATTTGATCCTTGGCTCATTGTAGGTTCATGTGAACCCTCTTCGCAAATTACATCTGTGTGTTGCCTTTTGTTGGGTGGGGAATTGTCCACCTCTATGACCTTTGAAGTTTTTTGGGTTACTCTGGCTCTTTTCACAACCCATGCACGTGTTTGTGAGGACCCCGAACATGATATATTCACCCACACCCTTGAAGAAGTTTTGCTAGGATGTTTTGTCACCTTTTCTTTCTTCTATGCTTGGGCTTGTTTTACTTCTTTCCCCTTCCTTGCATATTTTCTAGCTTCCTCCGGGTCTATATCCTCATCACCTCTTGTATTAGTATCATCATGCTCTCTATTCCATAGCCTATCAAATTTTTCATACATTTCCACCTCTTGAAATGGGGCATCGAGGCATTGGATTTCCTGACAATAAATCCAGAAGGCTGCAATTTTCTCTTTGCTCCACTACCAATGCTTGACCAAATTATTGCGAAGGGTGGCCCCATTTGCATTAGGGGGAATTTACATAAAAAATGGGCCTCCTAAAGAACTCTAAAAAAGAAAAAATTATCTCAAATAATACAAATTATTTAAATATAAAAAATATAAATTATTAACTACATGAGTTAAGTGGGGACACATGCTTCTATTATAATTCCTTAAAAACTCAAGTCCATTTTTTTACATATATTTTTATTGACAAACTCAAGTTCACTTTTCATTTTAGATTATTTCTTTTCTTGATTTTTTATTTTTTTATTTTTATTTAAAAAATCTTAAACTCAAATTCATTTTTAAAAAAAAGTGGTAACATATATTTCTATCATAATTTATTAAAAAGCTCAAGTTCACTTTATTCTCTTGATTATTTGTTTTTATTTAAAAAATGGTAAAATAAAAGTAAGTTTAGATATTTTATTTTATACTTAATATTTTATTTTATATAAAATTTACATATAGTATATTTATATTTAAAAATATATATCCAATGTAATCAAGGACTCAAGGGATATCTCTTTTCCATAGTTTATTTGATTTTCTCACTTTTTTCTCTTCCATCATTTTTATTTTTTAATTTTTTAATTTTTTTTTGGTTTGATATTTTTGGTACTTTTCTCTCCTAACTTTTTCTCCCCGCTTTCAATTGCTCTTAATTTTTCCAATCTCTTTTTTTATTTTAATTTTTATTTTTCTAAATGACTTTTATCTTTTATTTTTCAACTTCTTTTTGTCCATATGTGATTTTCTTAGTTTTTAATTCCTTCAAAGGTTTTAATTTCTTTTGGTTTTTATTTTGTTTTCTAAATTTTTTGGTTTTTGGTTTTATTTCTTAAGTTTTATTTTTTATTTCCTTTTGGTATTTTTAATTTTTTTTTCTTTATAAATTTATGTAGAAAAAATGAGTGCTCTCAACCCCACCCATTGTACTCCAATTTTTTAAAATATTTTTAAGAATAAGTTTTGTTAAAATATTTTTGAAATGCTTTTGATATATTTTTTTGTTTTAAAAATGAAAATATTTTTTAAAAAACATAATAATTTCTATAATAGAACTTAAGAATATAAATTTAAAAAATAAAACAAATAAATTTTATATTTAGAAAGATGAATGAGATAGAATAGGATATGTAGAGTTAAATTAACCATCATGAGTTAATTCATAAGATTTTAGAAAATTTTATTTTATAAAATAAATAATTTTATTTTTATTTTGGATCATGTCAAAATAACGGTTAATGTCATCTTTTAATTGATTTTTGATAACTCAAAAAATTGATGATGTCATCTTTAGGAGGCTCATTTTTTATGTAAATTCCCCCTAATGGCCCTTCTTGTTAGGTTTCACCAAAGGAAAATAGAAAGAGATCCATGGTGGCCTTCTTTCATTAGTAGGAATATAGGCCAAGTCCACAAACAAGTCATTCTATTTTGACTTTGGATTTTTTCGATTTTCCTAGTAAGGCTGGGAGTTGTGAGCCACCTTGATGTTTAGGTCTGCTAAGTTATTTTGGATCATGTCAAAATAACAGTTAATGTCATCTTTTAATTGATTTTTGATAACTCAAAAAATTGATGATGTCATCTTTAGGAGGCTCATTTTTTATGTAAATTCCCCCTAATGGCCCTTCTTGTTAGGTTTCACCAAAGGAAAATAGAAAGAGATCCATGGTGGCCTTCTTTCGTTAGTAGGAATATAGGCCAAGTCCACAAACAAGTCATTCTATTTTGACTTTAGATTTTTTTGATCTTCCTAGTAAGGCTGGGAGTTGTGAGCCACCTTGATGTTTAGGTCTGCTAAGTCATTTTTCAGGGTTGTATTGCAACTCATCACAAATTACACTAGCCCTAGATGAGCCAACTTTGCTTCTAATAGCTTATGTGTCTACTTCCTTGCCATTACCACCATTTTGAAAGTCAAAGGGTAGAAGAAAAAACCTTTTTGCTTCTTCCCTCCACAAAAGTTGTTATTGATAATCGACAGTTGTTAGAATATCTCAAGGGCCAACACCCAATTTGTGACACATGTCGAGAGATGGAATGGTTCCTCAGTAAATCCATGCATTCTAATGAATGTAAAATCCTCCTCAAGAAACCAGTCACAATGAGAAGTGAAATTTTGCATCCACCCTATTTGTTTAGTAGAAAGCCGATAAAGATTGCCATCTTCGCTAAAGTATTGCAAAATTAGAGTCAAGAAACAATTCAAGAATGCATAATAATCATATGTTTTAGAAAGGAGGGGAGTCCACACAAAAACTAGCTTTCTTACTCCCTTCGCATAAAAAATAGCTAACCTCATTCATTTTCTAAAAATGTCAGGGTTTTGGTGTAAAAACATATGAGTAAGGAGATCTAAGGAAACCTGAACTTATGCTGCATGTTGTATTCCTTGATTTGGTTCAACATTTCCCAAATGATGACTTCCTCGAAGTCATACCAAAATAAGGGATGTTGTTTTCTCAACTGAAAACCTAGACCCAGTTGAAATGTTTCAATGAACTTGTCCTCGTCCATGCCACAAACAAAATCCATCATAGAGAAGCCCCCCTGTATATCTGTGCTAAAATAATTGTGTGCAATTGGAATTTGTGGTGACTTTGCCAAATCTTCCTGAGGCCTTCAGGTTCCATTGTTATAAAAATTCAGAGCGAGATCTCTAGTTCTCCTAAAATTATCTATTTTTTTTTTGGAGTGAATGACTCCATCTTTTCTTCTCTAGAGCCCCTTTTAGGGATGCATAGATGTCCTTGATAGCCTCCATGTTGATTATAACTCTTAGCTCCTGGCCGTCAATGGTTCTTGTATTTGGGTTGAAATGTTGAATGCCCTCATGAACTAGCTCCAGAAAATAATGCACAAAAAGGACCATATACTATGAGAGACCGTGGAACCATAGCTTGTACGTCAACTGATGGTTTTTAGTAGCCACTTTCATTCTCTTGCAAGCTGCTTCCCTAAGACTCTTAGGGTTAGTTTTGAAGATGGGATCACAAATGTTATCCCATTCTTCCATTAGCTTGGTCTCATCCCTGTGAGCTTTCTTTTCCATGGCCTACATGCAGATCCACTTTGGCTTCTTTGGTATCCTAGGCGAAGCGTAAGAAGTGTCAGTGAAAATATTGGCCATTGGTTTCGCATGCATGGCATTGAAAACAAGCTTTGGGTTTCTTGACCTTGCACTTCCATCTAAGGATTATGGGATATCTTAGCATTTTGTGGAATTTTGTGATGCTCAAACTTACTACAATTCACTTGGGTTCTTCAACAATTTTGCACTCAAAAGATCCTTGCATTAAATTATACACAGTGTTGTTCTTTCGCATGCAACACTTAGCTTCTTTTTTTACTCAGAGTTGTAGACAATGATTTCCTTTTTGCATTAAATTCAACATGTACCACGAGCTCCTTTGCTCATGTGAAATGAATTTCTTGCCATTTTGAAAAGACAACAATTCATAATGACAATTGGTCATTATGTCCTGTGGCACAATTTTTTTTGAAATTGAGCCAGCAATTGAAGGTGTATAAAACCTTTCGCATGCTTTGCAATTAATAACCTAAAAAGAATGATTAAGCCAAAGGTGCAATGAGTACAAAAAAAAATTGAGTTCCTCCTTGGAAACTAGAAAACGACCGCAATGTGACACATCAACACCTGACTGTATGGACGATCACTTAGGACTACCACCGATTTGTGCTAATTAATTACCTCTCCTTAACTTTGCATGCAACAATTCATATGTGGCAGACACAACTTGGTGGGAAATTCAAGTTGGATCTTCGTGGGATTTTTGAGTTAATACTCGATTAGCATCATGCTTATGGCGTGTAGGTACCTTAGATATTTCTATAAATAGACCCTAAGACAATAGAAAAATTACACTTAGTGATTGGGATGAATTAGCATTTGGTACTTGGGTAGAGATAGGCATCATGAATACTCTGAATAGGATTACTAGCAATAAGCCATAGAGAGCTTTTTTAGGTGAAGTTTCTAACAGGCATTTGAAATGAATGACAAAGAACAAGAATTCATTGGCTATCATAACAATGAAGTGGGTATTGGGTAGGGACTATATAGAATATGAAGACAAGTATAGGGTCAATACTAACATTTTCTCTCACTTTGTTGCATCCTTGCTTGATATTTAGGTCCCTAAGAAGATGATTTTGTGCTCAACAATGGAGATCATCCCAAAGTACTACCTTGGTGGCCTTGGTGAGGTCGTGCCAAATGCAGTATATGCCTTGGACTCCCTGCAATGAGTGATCTTCATAGGAATATAGAAGAAGATGTAGTGGTGTTGTGGATGCCATTTTTTAGTAGATTTTATATTCCATCAATTGGAGAGCACCGCAAGAGGGTCACCCATGCTTTCCATTTCCTGTTGCATTGCTACAATGTGGTGAGCTATTTTATGAAATTGATTGGTACACTAACTTCGGGAACCTGGTGTTTCCTCCACCACTTTCCATTGCTACTGTTGATGCTCCTACTACCATTAATGTTTCCCCCACTGCTATTCTAGAAGCTGATGATGATGTTATTCCTAATGTTGTTGCTGATGCTCCCACTTGAAGGATGAACTCCTCTCCTCGTTTAAGAATCAACACTTTTCATTTTTTTTTTGTGTATATGCCTAGAATGGCTTTTAACACATATACTTGAAAAAAAACTACGTGGTATATATAGATTTACTTGAAAAGTATGGCCTTAGAGCCATTTTGGAAGTGTAATATCGAAGTATATGATACCATCTAATGAATATACAATTCTTATTAATTTTTTGTCTCTTTCACATTCTGCTTCCTACATTATGGGTTGCATTTGGAAAGACCAACTGAACAAAAGAACAAAAGAAAATATACAATAATTACATATTTACACTAGAAAAATAATTAACAAAGCTTAATTGAACAATTTGAGGTGGATTCCATTAATTGGAATCCCCAATGCTTCTTTCCCCATATTTCTAAAATTTTGAATGCAATATGTTGCTTGCATTGAATTATTGTAAAAGGGCCTTCCCATAGACTATCAAATTTTCTCTGTTAGCCAAGCTTTGCGGCCCTCTCATTGAACTTTAGCACTAGGTCTCCACATTTAAGACCTTGGTATGAGGTTTTCTTGTCAAACCACCTTTTAACCACTTGTTGGAAGTTATTCATGGTTATCATGGCCTTTTCTCTTTTTTCATGTACCTCCAAAAACTCGGCCAACCAAACCTCCATTGATCCATTTTTTTCCACCTCTAGAGATTTGAGTAGTTGTAACACAAAAATTTCCATGGAGATGAGCAATAATGCTTCCTTCTCATATACTAGCTCATATAATGAATTCTTAAGAACTTGCTTAGGAGTTATCTGGTCTACCTAGAGCACTACCAAGAGGTTCTTATTCCACTCATTTTAATGTTTTGACCCGATTATTTTAATGAGGGATGTGTAGGATCATGATGGGCCAAAAAGTGGCGATATTTAAGTGATATGATGGCCCATGTGGCTGATGAATTTTTTTTTACCCAAAATTGATGAAGTTCTAAAAGGGTTTTTAAAGGAGATTCTCAACTTTCAACCAATATAAATTATGCTTTACTTTGACTTTAATAAATAATTATTATTCATTTTCTATTTGAATTATGACTTAAGTCCTGATTGATATGCTAATTAAAAAACATCTATAGCTTTCAAATGGTATCCATTTTTTTGAATCTAAAACATGCGTCACATTCTATGCTTTACATACTATAGGATTAAAAAAAAGAATTTCATGAAGTTTTGACCAAGTTAAGGTGGTCAGACATATGGGTTTTTATATTTTTTAAAAGTTGTAATAAAAAAATACTAATTAATTATTTACTTGGAAAAAAATTACAAAAAAATATGCATCACATTGGGACATGAGTCCTCTACTTATATCTAAAATATTATAAAAAATAATTATGATTTTATTGTGGTTAGGGTGGTCAGACAAACACCTACTTATTTTTTCCCTGAAATTTAAGTACTACTGCATTGAAATTTTAAATTTTCACCAAATAGATTTTAAAACTAAATAAATAAAACTAGTAGTTTAGAAACTAAATTCAATTTGCTACAGATTCTATTCTTACATAATTTTGAAATAATATAGATAACTTATTCAAATTTGTATGCATCAAGTTGCCTAACTCTGATTTTTCTGAATTTTTTTCCACTTAAGGGCCTATTTTTTCCATGATGATCCTGCACATACCCATGAGTCAAACTAAATTTTTCTTCATTGAATCAGCTAGACCATTCCCCTGTGAGTAGTAGTTTGAAGACATTTGTAAGAATATGCCATGATTGAGTGCAAATTGACATACCATTGAGCCTAGGAAAGCCTTAGCATTGTTAGAGACTATGGTCTTTGGCAGACCAAATCTTGTTACCAGTTCCTTGAGAAAGTTCACAATCTCCACCTTCGTTACATTCTTCAAGGTGATGGTCTTGGTTCATCTGGTAAATTAGTCTTTAGCTGTGAGGATCCATTTGTGTCCAACACTGGAGGCGAGATTAATCATCTCAATAAAATCAAGGGCCCACTGTGTAAAGGGTTCCTTGGTAACTATTCGATTTAGGGGCATTGTTGAGTTATTCCTTCTCCGTGTGAAGAATTGGCATTCCTTGGAAGCCTTAACCATAGAGTGTGAGCCATTAAATAGTTTAGGCTAGAAATATCCAACACATAATTTTGATGACAATAGTCTTCCTAGAGAAGTGTCCGCAAATGGGATTGTTGTGGTATATGTCTAAAATTTTCTTTACTTTCCCTATGGTGACACACTACAGGAGGATGCCATTAAAGTTCTTTTTGAAAATGACCCCTTCGATGAGCACATATTTGCTATTTTTCAATATGTAGAATCTCCTCTTCTAAGCATGGAGGCCCATTAGATATTTCCCAATTTGCATGAATCTCATTCGGTCTACCAACCAATAGCCCTCAGACTTAGATTCATTCGTTAGAACAAGCTCAGGTTGTTCCTCTTCAGCTGGAATTTCTTGATCATATGCCGAATATTCACACAATCCTCTCCCTTAGATAATCTTTGTGGGCCTAATCTCAATGTCGTATTCTAGGATCTCAGTAATCTAGTTGGCCCTTTTCTTTGTGATTTCTCCTTCCATAATGTATTCACACACACTAGAATGCATGATGTATACTATCACCTTGTTGCAAGATATGAGGTGTCAGAACTTCTTGAGACCCTTAACAATGGAAAATTATTGCCTTTCAATGAAGTCATAATTTGTTTCATAATCTTTTAAAGTCTAGGAGTGGAATGCTATCAGATGTTCTCCCTTTCCTTCATCATCCTTCTGAGTCAAAATGGTAGCAATACTGGATTTGCTGCTAAACACATACATTATGAAATCCTTTGATAGGTCCAGATTTATCAGCACAAGAGTTGAAGAAATAACTTCCTTAACCTTCTCAAAGGATTCCTTAGCATCTTTTGTCCATTTGAATATGATCCTTCTTGAGCATCAGGGTAAAAGGTCTAATTAGTCCTCCAAAGTCAGAAATTAATTTGCTCCCAAAATTAACCCTTCCCAGAAAGGACTGAACTCCCTTCTTATTGATTGGTAGGGGGATCTCTCTGATTGCCTTCACCCACTTTAGGTCAACTACAATTCTATCTTTGGACACCACATGCCCCAATAGTTTTTCTTGTAGACCCCAAAGACACATTTTTTTGGGTTCAAGAATATTTCAAACTCTTGAAATTTTATAAAAAACCATTTCTAGGTAATAGAAATGATCATCCTTACTCTTAGAGAATACCGTAAGATCATCCAAGTATATTAAGATGATCTTATTGATCAATTCCCTAAAATAAATATTCATTGCTCGTTGGAAGGTGGCTCTCACATTTGCGAGGTCGAAGGGAATTTTTGCATATGCGAATGTTCCCCACTTGGTAGTGAATGTTGTTTTATGTTAATCCTCTTTTACTTGGATCTAGTTGTAACCAAATAAGTCATCCAATAGAGAAAACATCTTTTATCCAACCATTGTTTGTAAAATAGACTCCATAGAGGGCAAGGGGTAGTGGTCCTTTAGGGATGCTCTGTTTAGGTCCCATAAATCAACACATAGGTAGATGTCTCTATTCTTCTTTCAGACTGGAACTAGGTTTGATACCCATGTATTGTGCATGATTGAGAAGATGATCCAAGACTGAATTAGAATTGTCAACTCTTGTGCCATCAAGGCTTCAATCTTTTGATTTACTGGCCTCTATTTCATATAACCAGGCCACTACTCCATTATTTTCACAAAACTGAATTCGCCTCTCTTTATCGTGTTGTGGGACATCTTTTCTGACCTTGAGCTTCCTTCCATCTCCAACCTGAAGATGCACATAGTTACTTTTGTCCACTACAAACTTCCTCTTGTCATTTCTTGCATCATCACAATTGAATAGGTTTTCAAGAGTGACCAATCCTTTTGGAGGCTTGTTGGATATTAACTGAATAATTTTCCCTTCATAGGCCTCGGGTATTTTTAGTTGGAGTTACTTAGTGAACTCTCCCAACTGTTGGATGAATGAGGCAATGTGTTCATCACTTTGAAAAACTTTCTAGATCTAGTCATTATCTAGGATTGCAGGTTAGATGATCACTCCCATAGAGTGTATGTTATGAATTAAGTTGGAAGTAGGATCAAAATGGGATATAATTGCTTCCATGTGATCCACATCTACATTCTACCCTATATGAATTATCTGGATATTGAAGGCTTCAAAGCTTTCAATTAGGTCCTAGACTCTATGTCTATAGGATCCCATGCAGACATTCTTGGTGGTGGAGAGCCCCCAGACTTGATTGACCACTAGCTCAGAGTTTCCAAACACCAATATTTTCTTAATGTTCATTCATTCTACAAGACTTAAGCCTTGCACTAGGCCTTCATATTCAGCTTCATTATTTGGACAAGAAAACTAGAAGTGAAAAGACCCGCTCATTCTTTTTCATTGGATGGGGATGTCAAACATATCTCAGCTCCTGTGCCAACTTTGCATCTCACTCCATAAAAATGCAACATCCATAGCTCTAAGGCTTGACCAATCTCGGGTTCCTTCATAACCTTCAGAATCACTTGATCTTCATCATAGATGATATAGGTACCCAATCCAGTAGCATGATCATTGTCAAAAGGATTAGTGTCTATATATAAGCTCAAGAGGACCTCTTCTAAGTCGGTCTAGTCTTTGGTCACCTTCTCATCATCTAGTAGCTTAGTACAATACATTTCCTCTTTGGGGATAGAGGTATGAGAAACCTCAAAGTTGATCATAGCTTCATCGACCACATGCTCTGAATGTAGAGCTTTAGACACTATCTTCATTTAAGCTCTGTGTTTCATCCAAAGGATCACATGTGACCAATCCAAAGAAAGATATCCACTTATCTTGGAAGTGAATTCCTAGGATAAGCAAAGACCAAACATGGTGGAAACATCTATGATTATAGTATCTTATGGAACTATGATGCTAGGGCAGGAGAATAGAGTCAAGGGGAGGTCCTTAATGACACATATGGTTTCAACCTTGTTCCCATCAAGCTACATAACCTCCTTTTTTAAAGGTTCATAGCTAAGTCCTAAGGCTTTGGCTATCTGTTTGGGCATGACTATGGTACTAGCACTAGAGTCAATGATAGAATTGTGCAACAATTTCTTACCCATAATAAGAGTTAGAAAAAAAGGTTTCAGTTTTGGTTTACCTTTAATTTCAATGGAGGATTCCTCTGCACTATTTGTGAGGACTTTGGTAGGAGGTGATGGATCAATGACCTTTGCCTTGAGTGATTTCTTTGTTGACTTTGTGCTTGCATCTTCGAGTAGGGCCTTCTATAACATTGACTTCTACTCTAAAATAGGTAAGATGTCCCAAAGAGACACATTAGATGAGGATTTATTCAATTTTTCTACCACATTGAATGGTGGTGGATTCAAAGGCTTCTATTCCTTAGCCCTTGTTATAAAAATTTCCCTTCATAGCTGGAATTACTGTACAACTGTGGAGGTATTAGGAGTTTTATCAGAGATACTTTTGGGCTACAGGATGACTATTTCGCTCGTGAATCTTCTCTTAGAGAGAATGTTGTAATCAAAATGCACTTGGAGGGTCTTGGATGTGGATGCATCATTTGCAAACACCACCTCTTCTTCTTCCATCCATGAGAAGAGTGCATGATCTAGAGCTATATCTATCTCTTTCTCCAGGGACATTCCTTGCATTTGCACGGTGAGTATTGCATTTTCGATTTGCAGGGAGGTATATATATAACCTCTTGAATCTAGCACCACACCTTGACTATGCTATTCTACCACTCTTTGTTGTATATTTCCACATAGATAATTTTGGGGCATATGTGCTTCATTGTAGGGGAAGCACCAAGGGTTGATGTCATTAGTGAGATTATTTTTCCTCCCTATCAACTCCCTACATGAGCTTGGGTGCGCATTCTATAGTAGAGTAGGTACTAACACCATCTGATTGCTTGTTTGAGTCTACGAATTTGTGCGCAAGCCTCCTTGGAATTGATTTTTCTGGTAGGAATATCTTCTACCTTGATAATTTTGATAAGTTGGCTTTGGAGGCATGGAGTGGTTTCGTTTGATGGTAGTTAGTTCATTTGAAATGTTCCACAACAACTCTTTGACATCACTCATCTCATCCTTTGATGAATTAGACATAGAAGTAGCACACTGTGATGCACTCGAATACACATACATAGATTGGGGAGGAGAAAATGTATTGGTTGAAGCTATTTCGTAAGCAGGAATCAACAACTCTTGAAATATAGGCATAGTGGTCTGAGGTGGTAACTTTTTGGCATCAATTAAATTATTCTCTTCTTGAACAACAACGTTATATGCACCTGGAAAGGTTTCCCACCAAGGGAATGGATCATTATTGAAATTTTAGTGTTGAGAGACTTCAAATAGAACATAAATGCCAAATCTATAGGTGGGATGATTGCAAGCTAAATCTTTTGCCAAGTTGTGTGAAACTGAGCATTAAAGTTCGTCATGGCCTCCTAAGGGGCCTGCTTTATGGTTTCCAGCTAATGATATAGCAAAGGTCAATCTCCATTGTTTGAAAATCTCTCATAGAAAGGGTCTCTAAGCTGATCCTAGGTACCGATTGTATTGGCTTCCAACATGTGATACCAATCTAGCATTTTGTCTTTGAAAGAAGTTGTGAGCAACATTAATCCGACATTCTAGTCGGTAACACCATGCACCAAACATGCATTTTCCACATCTTGCAGGTTTTCAAATAGTGTTTTTGATCCTTCCCTCATGAATTTTAGTACATTCTTTAGAGTGGGGGATGGGATAGGGGCCCAAACAGTAGGTGCTACTAGTGCTATAAGAGGACTTCTGACATCCCATGCCACATAATTTCTGTTAACAATCGACAACATGGCTAGTGGAGGGATAGGAACATTCACTGGATGGGTTCTTGTTTGTACTGTTACTAGTAGTGGCACTAGTAAATCAGGGTTATTTGTTGTTTGAGATCGAGTAACAGGTCGATGACTCATACACCCTCTTTATATATAGATTCATTTAGACGGTCCCACCAGGTGTGCCAAAAAAAAAAAATTGTTGATGCCAAAAATTGACAAGCAATAGCCTTATGGGAAACTCAGTTAATGGGGGACCAATTACGCAAAACTGAGTGACCTCTTAGTTTTTTAAAGAAGTCAACTCCTTCTGTATTTTGGGGGTTGGAATGGGAAATAGAAGTAGATATAAAAAATAAAGATCTAACCTAAGGTGATGCACCAAGACGTAGGTGTGGGCATGGTAAATCTACCTTTCAGATGGTATTTAAGGGCCTGTTGAACAATTTGCATGTCCCAAAATAACATATAACATGGATGAAAACCCAAATAATCTATTAAATAACATAAAATAACTCCCCTACACATTTACTAAAAGGAAGAGTCCAAGACATGGTCTAAATAAACAAACTTATATTGAAATTATAGAAGTTCTGTAAATAAACTACTTAGTACAATAATGACACAGTATAATGTTTTGTCAAATACCGAAGAAATAGAAAGGCCAAAAAATAATGGCACAGTCTGTGAATCTTATACAATAATAAAAAAAATGCAAAAGGCCTAATGTATTTCCACAATTTTTTTGTGTATATTTTGAACTCATTTTTGGAAAGTTGAAGCAGTATTTATAGAAAAACATCTCATTTCCTGAAAGCTATTAATAGAAAATATTCCTTTAGCTCAAGCAATGATGTCCACTACAATGATCTCCCAAGGTTGTTGCAATAGAAAATATTTTGAGACATTGAATGTAGCCTCCTTCAAGCTATATGTATTCACTAAAAATGATGGCTTTGGTCCCAATGTAAAAGTAGCAAAATCCCATGTAGACATGTTTCACTCACCCTCAAAGTTAGTTAGGACATGTGGCGATAGGTTAGGGCTTATCGTTGATTATTCCTTGTGATGAAAACCCCATGGAGAAGACACGTGGATAAGTCTTCACTATCGGTGTTGATTGTGGGGTTTGCCAAAAAGTGTCTGTGGAATGATGCTACATGGCACATGGGCAGAGCTCGGTACATAAGCAAAGGATAGCGGCTCACAAATGCCCGCATTGCTGACACGTGGAAGCATGGTGGGGTTTGAGAGAGAAGAAAGGGGAGAAATCTTTGTGAGGAGTGTGTGGTGGGCATGTGGCAATAGTAGGAGAAACTCTTCAAAAAGGTGCCCAAAGATATTCAAATATATCAGGCGTAGGCCGAGGCCAAGAAAAATAATATTATCAACTAAAAGGGAGCTCGAGGGACTTTTAAATCCACAATATAATAATATAGTTTATATAATAATATAATATAGTATTATATAATAATATAATATTATATTATATTATAATATAATTTATAATATATAATATTATATTATAATATAATATATATAATATATAATATAAAATATATAATTATAACATAATATATATAATATATAATATATAATTATAATATAATACATATAATATATAATATATAATATGATATAATAGTATATTGGGTTGATGCAAGAAGTTGGGTCCACAAATAGCTTAAAAAGTGGAAGTGTTTTTGCTGTTTTTCTAGAATTTGTCACACTTGGATTGAATATTTGAGGAACTTACACAATGAATCTTAATAAAATTCAATACTATGAAAGTTATCATTTTGAATCTAGTTTCCAAATATGTAATTTATTCAAATACCCAGAAGATAGAAATTAAATTTTGATAGGGATGTATAAAAACCACTTTTTAAATGTCCTTGTTTTTTTACCATACCATGCATGTGTACGGACGCCATTTTTTGACCCAAATAAAAGCATTTTTCTAATTCCTTTTGGGGAAAGAGAGCTAACAACATGAAGATTGATGAAGAATTTTTTTTGGATTTTTTTTTAAAATATATATATATATTTTTTATTGAATTTTATTGGCCTTAATTGTTGTTTTTAAATATCAACATGTATGGACAACATAATTGGACCTAAAATAAATATTTTTTGAATCTTTTTTTTATTATGTAGAGAATTTTCTGAATATTGATGGCATATAAATTTTTTTACAAGAAACTTAACCAAAAAAATGTTATTAAAAAACATAAAAGCCTAATATTTCCAGTTTAAGGACTAATTTGCTTAGAAATTAATTAAAAAATAACAAATATAATCCAATTTTAATAAAAAATATATATTTTGAAACTAGACATTGTTTTTTTTTAATGGGTTTTAATTTTATTGATTGATTCAGAAAAAAAAGTCCATCTACCATATTGCCAAAGTTGGACATTTTTCTTCAATTTGGCTTAGTTTCTTAGTTGCAGGTCAAAGGCTAAGGGTCGGATTGCCATGCCTTTCCTGAACCTAAAATCGAGGCAGCATGTGGGTTGAGAATTCTAAATTCTAAAAATGTGTACGTGTTTTTAAAAACCCATATGTGTTTTTTATTTTCTTGATTATTTAAAAAATAATTACTTTTTAGAAACACATGCATGTTTTAAAATGTGTACACGTTTTGTGTTACAAAATGTGTACGCGTTTTGTGTTACAAAATGTGTACGCATTTTGTGTTACAAAATGTGTACGCATTTTGTGTTACAAAATGCATATATGTTTTAAAACACATGCATTTCTAAAATCTATTTAATTTTTTAAATAAATGACTTGTAGTGTTATAAAATGCATACATCTTATATAATTTGTATGCATTATAACACGTACATGTTATAATGTGTGCACATTTTTTAGTGCATACACATTTTTTAGGGTTGGGTACCCAAAACATAATGCATACATGTTTTTTTAATAACACATATGTGTTTTTTGTGAGATTTGTTTTGTGGCTCAAACTTCCCCTCTTCTTGGACCCAAATTCTTGCTTTTTCCCTATTATAATATAATTTAATATTATATTATATTTGTGTGTATGAATAATGCGAGTGCATAAGCAAGTAATACAACAAACTAGTGAAACATTATATTAGAGAATTTAAAAAATAACAATCCAATTGAAATAATAAACTCCCTAATGGCGTCTCATTGTTCTCTATCTCCAAGGATTCTTTAAGTCATTTTTCTCTTAGATTGCTTGTGCACATGACTTTCCAAATGACAACTCAAAGAATGAGATGCTAGAAATGCAAGAGATCTTTCCTACATGATTGATTGTTAAACTAGCTATAAATGATTATGCAAAGATAATAATGATGTTATGATATTGCTATATGAAAATGCTATGGTGAACTACTATAATTAAGATGCTGCTAATGGTAATGGCATGATAAATCTACTTAATGCTAAAATGCAAATACTAGAATGCTCAATTGTAAGATGATAATGCTTGTAGACACGGAAAATGTATTAATTAACACTGCACATCTGATCCTAACTACTAACATTGTTTCATCCTAAATCATCCCTCGGTCTAACCATTTAATTAGATACCCTTATGTGATTAAATTCATTAATCACCCTCTCTTAATTAAATAAATCATCTTATTTGATTAAGTAATTCCATTCCATTAATTAAATCAATCAAGCTGATCTAATTATCTCTATTTAATTAAATAATTCATTTTATTTGATTAAATCTCTAAAGTCATCCTATTAAATTAAATAAATTAATATTTATTTAATTTAATCTAACTTTCACCTTCTCTAGTTAAATACATAAAAAATATTTATTTAACTATCTCTAAATCCTTTTCTTCTCATATTTGATTTAAATAAACCCATATATCTAAATCAATATGTCACATCATCTAATATCTCATTAAATTAATTAAACCTTAATTAATTTAATCCTAATCCATGTCCCATCCTCTAACTTTTGCAACTTGCAGATGAAAATAGATTTAATTCATTTATTAAATCTCAATTTTCTCTCAAAAGGCATAATAAAGGAATATTCCTCAAATTTGAATTCAAAATCCAAGTGGACTTTGTCCTTCCAACAAGGCATTTACTCCACCTAATAAGTCCTTTTTCCGTGAGCCAAGTGGCATTCAATGCATTTTCTTTCCCTCTTACATGTCATTTCAACAATTTCAAATTCCACCTAATTGCATTTATTGACACATTCTTCAAAACTTGCACATCCTTCATCCATTCACATGTTGACAAGTGGCATCTTGCCATTGGTTGATTCTTACTCCCACATTTCTCTCTTTTGGGCATTATTCCAAATTGATATTCTATAAATAAGAGGTCTTATTCCTCATTTCCTCATCCACAATTTGAGCAAAGTTACTATACTCAAATCCATAGAAATTTATCATCAATTTAATCCAAGCATAGTTAAGCTTTTTGCAAATTTTCAACATGGAGCTCCATTGAAGTCATCACCACAAGCATTCATCCTTCATCAATCATCTTCATCACATCATTGGATTTGGGAAAGGGCCAATTTTCACATCAAATTAGCACCAATTCCCCCATGGGATCAAGAGTTTGCATTGCTTTCAATAGGATTTAGCTTACTTTCTTGTTCTTTCATTTTATTCTTGCTTTCTTTCCTATTTTGAGCTTTTCTAATGGATTTCATGGGGAATTCATGTTCTTACTTTCATATGATCTTTTAATGTGTTTGTTTATTATTTTTTGCAGGTATTTGGATTGGGGTTCTACATTTGGTGCTAGAAGGAGGGCACTCTTGAAAGTCTAATCATGTTTTTGAACTAAATTTTATGTTTTCTTTGCTATTTTTATGCCTATAGAAAACTCCACCACTGGAAGCTTAGTGTCACTATTTAGCACCACTAAGAACTCAGCGTCGCTATATTGCACTATTGCAAACTTCAAACTCCGACGCCCCATGTTTCTTGCCTAGAATTCAAATTTTCAAACAACACTGCTGAATCTTTCTGGCTCGTTGGAATCTTTTTAAATTCCAAACTGCACTACTAACTGAAACAACAACACCTTCATGCTCACTGGTTTGGCTATAGAGCAATACTAACTGGTAAGTGGTGCTATACAACATTGCTGGTAAGTTCAAACTACGATGCCTTCATGGGTTGCACCACTGGAGGGAAGTAGAAAGTAAAAAATTATTTATGACACATGTGATTTTTATTAAATTTTAGTTCTTTGGTCTATTTTATGCTTTCTTGACCTCTGTTTTTGCATAACCTAATTTATTTTCTTGTAGGTTGGATTGATCAAAGGTGAAGAGGAAAAAAAGAATGATGACCTCATTTCATGATACCAAGTGTTTTTGAACACTCTAGTGTCCGTTTAGCACTATTAGAAGATTCACTAATCCTCTTGAAGAAATTTTGTTATCTTCCATGCTTAGGGACTTACTAGTTTTCATTTTGGGCTCTAAAAAGAACTCTTTAAATTCTTGTTACAAAAGAGCTTAAAATGAACATTAGGGCTCAAACTTACTAGAGTTTGTTTTGGATTTAATAAATGAACAAGGAAAATTATCACACTTGCTTTGGTGCTTAAAAAGAAATCATTATTGCTTTGTTGGATTAAAAAGGACATGTGCAAACTTTTCTTTGTGATTTCTTACTCAAATTAATGCCATTGAAAAGACGTATGTGCTTCTCTCGCGCCTCACAGTGATCTTGAGAATCAAAAGCAATTTTTGGTGGTCTTAGGTTGGGATAAAGTAGTTTCCTCCACACTTCATCTTCAACTATAAAATTTAACAACAAATTGTGCAAGTGTGAATGGAATCTATTGCATGTGTTCTCCCTTTGTTTCTAAACAAAGGTTGATTGAACTATGAATATGTTCACTCACTATTATTTATCTTAGAGGGCCTATCTTTGGGAAAAAGTACTCACCCAAGGGAACGACCCAATTGGTAACACTCTAAAGCCAAGAGTATTTCTGACCGAGATATAAAAGTGGGTATTGGAACAAAGGCCAATATTGCATGGTTGGATTCAACGAGAAGGGTAGCAATGGTCTCTCACCGTATGGGTCACTCCATGAACAGAAAGTCCGAATTAAAATGGGCTTGTTTAGAAAGGCCAAAATCCCTATCTATTTGTTGGTGCAAGAACTATCATTTTGAAACTGCCCCACACTTTTATAGTTTTTAGTAGAAATGGAAAGTATGCCATGGGAGATTCATGGGTACTGATGCTTGGCTTCCCTGAAAGAAGTGTTGAGCCATGGAGGGGAGCCAGTGCGGTCAAACATCTAACCATTTTCTAAAAATAAGCATAGTTGGACTTGTCCAAGTGGGGACTCAACAAATGCAGTCTTTCATATCCATAGGATTGTGCTTGCTCTAGGTTACAAAACACTTTGCTTGTTCGAAAAAATTTGGAAACAAACATTTAATGTTGTCATCAAAACTTCAAACCTCTTAGGAAGCAAATACAATTGACCAAATTCATGTGTTATTGCTTTCCCTTGGGATTTTATCCTTAAAGGTTTCTAAACACTTGGATTATATCTCAATTTTCTTGTTAAAGTTAACAATAGTTAACCCTTGCCTTGATTTCATCAAAGTTTCACATGATATACCTTGTGGAATGAGAATAAGTTGAGACACTGGACATCTAGTTTGAAAAAACTAATCAAAGAAGTGTTTGTGGTAAAAACAAAGTCATTAAGCAAAGACTAAAAATAATTGGACCCCACACATGTGTCCCCAATGATTTCACACAATATCAAGATCAAGAAACTGAAGGTAAAAGATCTTAGTCCAAAAAATCACCAAAAGTGTCTCTCAACGCTATACGAATTCAGACAAAGACTTCTTTTTAATTTCTATAGGAAAGCCTTAAGGAATAATCCTGGATTGTACTCATTTTATTATTGTCAGAATCCCAATCTTTTTCGTGAATTTGAACACCTTGTTTAGAGAAAAGCATGTTCTTTAAAACCAAGGTCTAGTAAACAAGTGTCTTTTTAGGTAAATCTAGGATCAAAATAAAACCTTCATCCATCCATGAAAATCAAACCAAAATTACCTCACCATCATCTTTTGAAAAATCTTGAAATTATCCTCCATGCTAGGCTTTTTGGCAAAAATCAAAATCATCAAATCCTTGAAGCAAAGTCCTTGAAATATTTGAATCAAAACATCAAATCATCTTTGGCTAGGTATGTGTAGATGCATCCTTTTGCATATGCTTAGTCAAATTATCAAACCATCTTGTTTAGCTAGGTATATGTAGATGCATCCTTCTTCATATGCTTGGTTAAATTATCATCTTGTTTGAATAGGTTTGGGTAGATGCATCCTTCTCCCTACACATATTCAAATTATCATCCTTTGAGAAAATCTACCCCCTAGATAATCATCCAACATCTTAAGGTCTATTTGTTCATAAATCCAAAATCAAAGCAAACCAAAAATCAAATCAAGGTAAAAATAAAAAATAAATCCAAAAAGTCCTAAAAGTATAGCATCCCCTCAAGATTTCTCAAAATTTAAAACATCCACATCATCCATATTTTACATCATCCCCATCATATCACCTTTTAATCCTTAAAAATATCCTAAATTTACTCTTTTGCATCATAAAGTTAGATCAATCCAAAGAATTAGAGATTTATCTCCCATATTCTTGAAAATTGATCCCTATTTTATGGTGCAAACTAGATCTCAACACAAGAGGAACATGGAAGCCAATAAAGAAACATCCATTTCAAGTGATCTAAGCCAAAAAAATTATGAAATTAATCCTGTTGGATCAAGTAATCCTTTGAAAAACTTTCAGTCATCATCACAAAATCAACAAGAGGAAGGTCAAATGGTGGGTCTTACCAATAATACCTTTGGAATGTCACACGAGGAAATCACCGAAATGATTCAAAATATAGAGAACCATAAGATTATCACTATCATGATGAGACTCAACCCTTCACTATACATAGTTGAATTAGTAAAACAAGGGGCTAAACTCCCCTTCAATTTCAACGTAAGAACTATAGTGGAACCATCTTTTGGGTCCATGCTCCAAATCTCATCTACCATCCCCATCTCATCTACACCCTCATTTCAAAACATCACTCAAAACATCCTACAAATCACATCATCTATTGCTCCAACTCAACCCACTGTTAACAAGGGAAGCACATTTCTTAATGCATTGCAAACACACCCCCACCTAAACAATCAAGATTTGGATGCAAACACCATCTTGGGACAAAACATCCCCCAAAATCCATCACATCCATATGTCCCTCTCACCTTTCATGATCCAAATGACCCATCATCATCATCATTTCGTGCAACACCCCAAACTTCTCTCCCTATAACCTCGCAAGGAGAGGGTGACATATTTGGTCTAGGGGGAATTTTCCACAATACACCATTTCCTTAGGAGATTACACCCCTCACATTTCCACCATTTCCATCAATATCCACATCAGCCCTTGGTTTAGGACTTCCTCCTTTACCAAACATCAATCAACAAAATAGATCAACCCACCGAGCATCAACCAAAGTACCATATCAAATCCTCAAAGCTTGTCATCGATATTGCAACAACAAATGGAAACCACCCCAATGACACCAACCACCACCATCACATCATCAACCACCCCCCTAACATCTCAAAACATGGTATCTCAAGGACAAACCACATCAATTGCACCATCTACCACTCAAACCCCAATCATCAATATGATGGTGCCTCTCATCACCACAACAAGCACCATTCCAAATCCACCTCCATGACCACTGCTACCAAAATTGAACACATCAAGCCAATACAGTATTGTGTTGCAAGTAGCTCAACAAGCTACCTATCAAAAAACACTCCTACAAGTATAAAAAAAAAAGTGGCACAACTAGCTGCTCAGCAAGCTGCTCAAGGCATGCAAGCTACTCAAGGTGTGCAAGCCACTCAAGCTCCCCAAGCTACATTACAAGTACAACAAGCACAACAAGCACAATATGTTGCACAATCCCAAGCCTTATTACAACAACAAAAACAAGCCACTCAAGCAACGCAAGCTACACAAGCCGCACAAGTTGCACAGATTGCACAAGCTACCCAACAAGCTACATAGGCACAAGCACAAGCTCAAGCTGCACAAGCTCAAGCTTAGGCTCAAGATTAAGCCCAAGATCAAGCACACACTCAATCCCAAGCCCAATATCAAGCACATGCACAAGCACAAGCACAAGCATAGTATATTGCACAACAACACACAACACAACAATAAGCATATTAGCAAGTGCTAAAGCAATATTAAGAATAGCAAGAAGCAACCCAATTAGCAACTCAACAACAAGCTCAACAAAATGCCTTAATAGCACAATAGAAACAAGACCAACAACAAGCGTTGTTGGTACAACAATAATTGCAGGCATATTTGGCACAACAACACATGCAAACATCATCCATTAACATACCAACCAATCCACCCATCCCACCAAAAATTAAACCACCTCAAAACACTTTAATTCCACCCCCTGATCCACAAAATGATTTCATAGCACAAATCAAGTTTCTCTCGCAATAGGTGCTTCACGTTTAATTAGGGCGAACCATGAAAACACCCAACAACTTGTGTCCTTATCTATTCGATAGGAGCCTCGTAATGGAACCATTCCCAAAGGGATTTGAGATCCCTAAATTTGATAAATACTACGAGACGGGAAACCTTAAAGATCACATCAAGGAATTCCAAGTTCATTGCATGGAAGTCATGTATGATGATACCTATTTGATGCCACTATTTCCTAGAAGTTTGGTAGGCCACGCCATGGGATGGTTCTCTCGCCTTCCTCTAGGTGTAAAAAAATTCCAGGAAATAATAGAGAAATTCATCCAAAACTACGCATTCAATATCACAATGGATGTTAGTCTGGAGGAATTATCAGCTCTAAAACAAGGTAAGAATGAATCATTTGATTCATTCTTACAAGGATGGCCAACCAAGGACAATCATAGCAAGTGGGTCATTCCTGAAGAAAAACAAGTGGGAACTATCATATCGAACCTCAACGAAGCCTTGGAATTTCACCTCAAAGTGCAAGGCATCACCACATATGATCAGTTGATCTTGAAGGGGCTCAATATTGAACGAGCCCTTGCTACACAACCAACAACACAAACATATCCTGATGAACAAAGAAACCATCCATCTTCAAGCTATAATGACAAACCTCGCACATGGGAAAGAAACAAAAATATTACCAATGATGGTGTCATTGATGCCAAAGTTGTCATAAGTGCCCCTTGACATAACACACCCGCACTGCAACAACAACCCCAAAATGACCATCAAAACAATCATCAAGCTAACACAACAACACAACAACCAAACAATCAAGTGATCAACAATGTCAATGATCAAAGGGTACTACCCTAGTGAAACAAGAAATACAACAAGTAAAAGTACACTGCCCTTGGGGAACAACTCAAGGTCATCATGAAGAAACTAATAAATGAAAAATCTAATCAAAGCTCCCACATATGAGAATTAACAAGAACCAGATGTGAAACCTCCTTGGTAAAATGAAAATCAGCTCTGTGACTTCCACAAAATCAAAGGGAACACCACTAACAATTGCATGAGATTAAAGAACCTAGTCCAAGACCTCATTGATCAAAGAATCATAAATGTAGAACAACCAATAGGAAATCTGAACCTCAAAATATACACGAATCCAATGCCAAACCATAATAAAAGGAACAATAACATTGATAAGGGGAAAGGTACCTTCAAGAACATGAATCGTGTGTATGATCATGTTGTCACATCCCTGGATGACCACTGTGCTACCATCACCATCAAAGGATCCCACGCCGATTGTGGAGTCACCACAAGAGGGGGAAAAATTACCATTGCAAGATCATCTCAATCAAATAGAGCACCCACATCCAACCCAAGATCTGTTCCTAGTGGTTACAATGTCCTTGATTAGCTAAAAAGGACCCCAACACAAATCTCCATCATGGAGTTGCTAAAAATTTCATCTACCCACAAGAAAATCCTTGAAGAAGCATTGGCTTCATCTAGCATCCCTGCAAATCTTGATGCGGAACAATTCCAAGCTATTTTCGAAAACATCATCACTTTGAATCTCCTTACATTCTCTGACCAATACTTTCCCACTCAACCATCTCACAGCCGTGCACTCCATTTAGAGGTCCTAGTGCATACAAATAAAGTCAAGCGAGTATTGGTGGATGAGGGTGTAGGCTTGAATATTTGTTCCCTTAAGCTCATTAACAACCTAAAAAATCTCAGAGGATTCCATCGAAAAAGGTAAAGGTATTACAATCAGAGCATATGATGATCAAGAAAAAGTGTCCCAAGGCACAATTCAACTCCCTATTCAAGTAGGGCCAACTATCATGGAAACCATCTATCAGGTCCTAGACCTCGACTTTCCTTATAACATTCTCTTGGGACGTCTATAGATCCATGCAATGGAAGTAGTAGCATCAACCTTCTATCAATGTTTCAAATTCACATATGAAGGATAAGAGGTCACCATCCATGGAGATCCTAAACCATTCTCCTACTACAAGAACCTAGAGGTAAAATACTACAAAATCCCTCAAGTGCCTAAAAGTGATGAAGGACCATCAACACCATACATTGATCCCACCACTCTCACCTCCACTACTATGATAGAGACACCAACCACTCCCACCATCCCCACCATCTTTGATATCAAGGTCATCATCTAGGATAATGGTTGTGGAAACTACACAATTCCCAAAAGTTCCTTTGTGGTAGGAGAGTTACCACAATCTCCCAGATCAAGAGGAAGACCGCAACCAAATGAAACCTCTATATCCCAAACACCCACTGATAGATATGCCAACTTCATAAGTTGGGGAGACCTTGGACGAGAAGTAATAGATGAAGATCCATCCTATCTCTTATACCAAGGCAACAAACTGATAACTGATCTACCAATGGATGATAGCAGCAAAGGGTTACAAATAATGCTCACAATGGTCTATGACAGAAACCAGAAACTAGGGAAAAATGACAATGGGATTCTAATACCCATCATTCCGAAGATGTGAATAATAAATATTGGACTCAGATGTACCCCTCCAAGTATAACCATACGTGGCCAAAATCCCTCAGTTAGGAAGGTCAGAACTCTTCAACAATCAATAGCTACCCTACAATTGTCTGTATCCACTGGCCTACACTTAGACAACTTTACATTTGGAATAACCAACATTTGTAGTAGTAGTGTTGATGAAGATCCCATAACCAACCTACCTAGACTCTTTGAGGACATCACTCTTCTTATGATTAGCACCTTTTCCTTTGAGTCAGACTATCAAGACCATGAAATCTGCTTAGTATGTCCCCAACTCATCGACCATGACCAATAAGGACCACCGATTCTTGCCATATTTGAAAACGATGAAGCACTCTTAGAATTCATGGGACTACAAGACAATATTCCATGTGGGGATCACAAAGTGGGATTCATCATTGAGATAGATACACAGGCCTATTATGGGGAAACGATTGAATCCCTTAGTTGTAAAAGTGAAAAATTAAGAATAATATCTAGGTCCTTGAGTGAAAACCACACTATGGCACTCTCCGACCTAAAAAAAGTAAAAATAAAGGATGCATCCAATAGTGAAAACCTCTCTGAGGTGTCCAAGGATGGGGGATTCAATCTTCCACTTAGAGCACTCCATCAAGAAAAATCAACAGTCCTAGCCGAAAAGTGTAATCCGGTTAACTTGGGAATAGAAGAGACACCAAACTTCACCTTCTATGTAGAGTCATTGTTGATAGAAGAACATGAGATCCTAGCTACTTTTTAGAGAGAATGTAAAATTAACTTTGCATGGAGCTATGCAGATATGCCCAGGCTTGATCCGGTAATTATGGTACATCACCTAGCAGTATATCCTGAAGCAAAACCTGTGAGACGAAAACTCAAGAAAATGCATCCACAAATTGCTTTATTGGTAAAAATAGAACTAAAGAAACTACTTGATGCAAGATTTATTCGGCCAATTGACTATCCAGAATGGGTCTCTAATTTGGTACCTATCTCAAAGCCTGATGGGGGCATTTGAATCTGCACAGACTTCAGGGACCTAAACAAGGCATGCCCAAAGGATGATTTCCCCATGCCCAATATCGACATGATAGTGGACATGACAATGAGACATGAAATGCTCTCTTTGATGGATGGTTTCTCAGGATACAACTAGATAATGATTTCTAAAGAATACCAACACAAAATGTCCTTCACTTGTCCATGGGGACTTACTAATGGAATATGATTCCATTCAGCTTGAAGAATGTAGGAGCAACATACCAAAGATCCATGATGTTAATATTCCATGACATGATCCATAAAACAGTCGAAGATTATGTCAATGACATACTAACCAAATCCAGAAAGAGGAAGGATCACATAGCAACCCTAAGTGCTATCTTCGACAAGCTAGAAGAGTACAAAGTCCACCTAAAATTAAAAAAGTGCATCTTTAGTGTACAATCAGGGAAGCTACTAGGTTACATAGTATCAATGAGAGGCATAGAAATAGATCCAAAAAAAGTAAAGGAAATCCTTGAAATGGACGCACCTAAAACATTGAAATAGCTCAAAGGTCTCCAAGGTAGACTTCAATCCATTCGCCGATTCATTGCACAGCTAGTAGATAACCATAACCCATACTCTCACCTACTCCATAAGGGGGTAGTGTACAAATGGGATCATAAATGTGAGGAAGCATTCAAAAAAAAAAGGAATATTTTCTAACACCACCAATTCTCATGCCACCGATCCTAGGAAAACCTCTCATCCTTTATATATTAGCAATGACAACAGCTCTAGGTGCTCTTTTGGCTCAACACAATGAAAATAACATAGAAAGGGCCATTTACTACATGAGCTGCACAATGGTCAGGCATGAGTTAAATTACTCATTTATTGAAAAATCTTGTCTCGCAGTAGTGTTTTCATCTCAATAATTAAGACATTACATGTTGGCACACAAAATAAAACTGATCACCAAGATCGATCCCCTCAAGTTCCTACTATCAAAAGCAATGCTCACAGGAAGAATGGATAAATTGGTAATGATAATATCAGATTCTGACATCGAATATGTGGAGCGAAAAGAAATAAAAGGTCAAGTCATCGCATATCAGCTTGTGGAAGCACCCATCTACTCAGAGAATCCACTAATATCAGAGTTTCTAGATGAATCAATATTCAACCTCAACATAGTTGACCATTCGAAACTCTATTTTGATGGCTCATACACACCATGGATCCGGAGCTAGTGTCTTCTTCATCACTCCACAAGGAGACTATATACTGAGATCTTACAAACTAGAATTCCCCTACACTAACAACATCGATGAATACGAGGCCTTAACCATATGTCTCAGAATAGCAGTACAGTGGCACATCATGGCCCTTAGGGTATATGGAGACTCTCAGCTGATAATCAACCAAGTGAATGATGAGTATCAGACAAAGGATGATAAGCTGACTCCATACAAGAAGTTGGTAGAAATTCTTAAAGAATCATTTATCGACATCGTATTTGAGCATATTTCACGAGCAAACAATCAAGCATCAGATGCTATGGCTACCATTGGATCCCTACTAGACATTCCTTGTAATGTCATAAAACATGAATTCTTGGTAGAGCAGCTTCACACACCGACATTCAAAGTTCCAAAGTTAGAATTTGTTTGTGAAATTGTCTATCCTGGTGATGCTTGTTACCATGATATTTACACCTACCTATGAATAGGGGTCCTCCCTACAAACGTACCTTCAACCTTAAAACGAACCTTTGTCAAAAAGGCATTTTGATTCATCATCCTAGGAGATACCCTATATCGTAGGAGCATATAAGGAACCTTATTACGTTGTTTAAATGCTAAGGAGGCATTGACTACCTTAACTAAGGTGCATAATGACATTTGTGGTTCACACTCGAGTGGAATGACCCTAGCCAAGAAATTGCTGAGGATGGGGTATTATTGGCCTACAATGGAAAAGGAGGCACATGACTATGTCAAAAGGTTCCTACAATGTCAATAGCATGGGGACCTCATCCATGCTCCAACTCAAGAGCTCCATCATATTGTTACACCATGGCCCTTCTCATAGTGGGGATTCGATCTCATTGGAAAAATAACCCCCACCTCATCCAACAACTACAAATTTATCATAATCACCACTAAATACTTTACCAAGTGGGTGGAAGCCATCCCCATGACATATATAACCAGGAAGCAGATATCAAAGTTCATCCTAAACTATCTCATTTGTTGCTATAGTGTCCCATAACCTATTATCTCAGATAATGGGACACAATTCAAGAATCAAGATGTCTACAAATTATGTGAAAAATTCAAAATCCAACATCGCTTCTCGAGCCCATACTATCCCCAAGGCAATGCCCAAGCAGAAGCCACCAATAAAACTATTCTAAAGATCCTTAAGAAAACAGTCAATGACATAGGTCGTGATTGGCATCTATAGCTCAATCCCGCTCTCTAGGCCTATCGAACCAGCATCCACACACCGACTAGTGCCACCCCCTTCTCTCTGGTCCATGGATCAGAAGTTGTACTCCCCATTGAGATCAAGCTCCCCTCATTAAGAATATCATTGAAAAACCTCATATCAGATGATGAATACCGAGTATCAAGACTTAATGACCTAGAGTTACTGGATGAGTGACAAATAGAGGCACTAAATCACCTAGCAGTCTATCAAAATAGACTCAAGAGGAGTTACAACGAGAAGATTAGAAGTAGAACATTCCATGTCAAAGAATTGGTACTAAAGGAAAATCAAAGCAACGTCCCTAATCTAGAAAGTAAGGGAAAGTTTGATCCTAATTGGTTAGGCCCATTTGTGATCATAGTAAGCTACAACTTAGGGGCATACTAGTTATCAACACCCAAAGGGGAACCTTTGCAGGAGCCCATGAACAACTCCCATCTCAAAAAAAATTATGCCTAATATTTCAAGGTATAGAACTAAAAAAAAAAAGAGTAGAAAATGTCCTGAAAAAATGGTTACCTTGGCAAAAACCTAGTAAATAGGCATCTTTGTGACAACAAAAAAATAAAAAAAAGAAAAAAATATAAAAAAATAGAAAAAGGATAAAAAAGAATAAAGAAAAAAATCATCCTCTAGTGAAAACCACTTCGGTGGCACTGTGGGCAAGTACCTTGGTGAAAACCTTGAAAATAGGTGCCTTGTGTAAATAAGCACTTTCCATCCACCAGGATCTTCACGACTTGTTCTACATCATCCATCCATCAAGCTTCCATCATCTATCGTATTTAATATCTCCATCCATCACCCATCCATTTGACATCTGGATCATAGCTTGGACCTGTGTTCATGTCACGATCCCTCCTAGTACTACTCGACCCATTCTCAAGGTCAGTTTGTCCTACCTTTATCAGAGTAGACAATTGCATCATGTTGGGGGCATGTTCTCATTAGATCAGATTCACGTATATTCTTGAAGGTCCTTAAAATAGAAAATCCAAAAACATTCATAAAACACCAAAATCTAAAAACATCCAAATCGTATCAAAATCCAAAAATAGGTCAAAAAGTCAAAAAGTCAAAAAATAGAGTCATCTTGTCAAACTACGGGTCTTTAAGCCTTGAATGTAGGTAAGGTTAATCTTTGATCATCCACCGAGAAACTCAGGTCAGTCCTTTAGGAATTCGTCAAAATAAAATGACATTTCATTATGTATACCTCCATCTATAAATCGGTCAAGTCACCAGTCAGACTACGTGGTCTCTATGTACATAATGTAGGAAAGGATAATCTGTTGATCAACCCCTGAGGCCCCTAGGATAGGTTCTTAGGTTAGTCTCTTGGTCAAAATCTCAGAAAACCCTGAAAGATTTTAAAATAAAAAATCAAAAGATTGGTAAAATCTCAAAAATACCAAAAAATAGCCTCAACATTTTCAAAACTCCAAAAAAATCCCAATATTTGAAAAAATCCATCCATCCCACTTCGCTTTCACCCACAATAAACATCACTTAAAGTAAAAGACCGTCATCCTCAACCTTTGGTAAAACAATCAGAAACAAGTCTAGTAGGTCAAAAGTGAAAACTCAAAACATCAAGGTGTCAAGTTTAGGGCAGTACGTAAACAAGTTAGTCAACTCTTTGTGTATATAGCTTATCATCCAATCGGTCCCATATCAATCATCTGATAAAATCATGTCCTAGGATGTATCCTTCCTACAATGGGCATTATTTATTGGAAATAACACTTTGGATAAATGAAATGGCATGGTGCCATCCACTAACATGTCCTAGGATGTATCCTTCCTACAATGGGCATTATCTTTTGGCAATAGTTTCGGTTCTTATCCTTAAAAACACATTTCTTTTTGGTTAATGGTATTAATGAACATTAGCTTGTTTGTTTACTTTAACTTTGTGTTTTGAATTATCTTATTTGTGCTCATTTCAATGACCTCTTGATGATGTCCCAAACAAAAGGATTTAGAGAGATAGGAATGCGGCAATGATCATTATCTTTTTATCTATTGTGCTTGTTGGATGTTCTTGTAATACAACTTGGTGAATACTTGCTTCATTAGGTATGTATGAAGGGTGTTTTTGATATCTTGTTGGCCACATAGAAAGGATTTCCTTTCTATGTTTTGGTCCGAGATGTGTGAAATACCTAAAGTGCATCCTAGTAAGGCTCCCGTATGTTAGGTATGAACAAAGATACTCCTATCTGATTGTTGAGTCAAAGTCCATTGCACTAGATACCATGCCATCTTGGTTCTTAATACCTTGATGCATCGTATTTATGTGTGTTATCAAAAATAAGATAATTGGCTCTTTGAAAATCCCAACTCCATGGTAGATATTCATTATCATCATCATCACATGTATTGTTAGGATTATATCTTCTTTCTTTCATCCCTTCTCGCTTTTCACACTAACAAGGTACTATGACAGTTTATCATCATCATCATTAATCCCATATCCACAAATCATCAACATATTGCATATCATATCATATAGGAAACATGGATGATCTCATATGCATTGCATCTCCATCATATAATATAGATTTTTTATTCTAAGCATCTCATAAATCATCACATTACATTCATTTTGCATAAACATTTCATAAATCATCCCATATTATTATTAGCATCTAGTGCATAATCAAACGAAGCATAATAGGTACATAAGCATTATAAACAATCCATTGCACTATGTGCATACATATCATCCATAATCATATAGAACATCTCATAAAAGCATCCATTATGCCATCACATATACATCATAAGGTCATTACTCACATATCATTTTGCATATCGTAAATCATCATCATACCATTTTGCATAACATATCATTTCATATATAACATCACATCACATTATTATATAACATCGTCATAAGTGCATATCATACATGGAAAATCACATACATCCTATCATCCATCATTGCATAATATAGATCCATTAGTTGCATTCACATCATCACCACCATCATAATAGAAAAGGGTATCAAAAAAAGAAATCATCTCATAGCATAAATCATCACATGTGCATCGTACACCATCATAAAAATATGCATAAAAAGGTATTGCGAGAGAAATAGACCATCACAAACATACATATCATCATCCATAACACAAATGCATATCATATGTCATCATTCATTAGAGGCATAATATAGATCTTTTAGTCGCATAACCATCGCATAACACATACATCATCAAAAAGAAATGCATCCATACATAGTATATACATTGTAATACCATAACATTATTGCATCACATATAGAAATAGAACCATCAAAAAATTCATAAAAAATAAACATGGTACATGGCATATCACGTCAACATCATCATCTCATATATATCATCAAAGAACTATCATAGTACAAAATAATAAACAGGATCACTATACATGTGTGTATGAGTACAAAAGGCCAAACGGGCTATCAAAAATGAGCCCATATGGCACAAAGGAATAACATCTCAATCAAGAAGGAAGAATAACCCTCTTGCTTGTTGCCCTCGCCTCTATCACCATGACCCTCTGTTAGTCTATGGCTAGTCCACTGTGAAAAATATGGGGCCTGGCCTACTCTAGGTATACCCTAATGATAAAGCAACCGGTAATAATCCGCCTCTAAGATAGCCTCCCTTTATGAGAAAAGTGACACTATGTTCTAGGAGGAGGAAGCCACCATGCTCTCTAGCTACTATCTGTGGCCCATCTCTGTGGCCACCTGTAGCTCTGCTACTTTCCTCAGTAACATTGTCTGGTCTCTCTCAGCTTGGGCCTAATCCCTCTCTGCTATCAAGGCCTGAACCTAGGTCTACAACTGTAATATCAGGTCATCTCTCAGATCCGAGTGACCCACTGGCTATACTAGAAGAGGCTATGTGTGAGCCTGGTCCTCACCTCTGTCTCATGGTAGTGTAGCAACCCAATCCTGGTGCCCATCATGTCCATCGTCTAGCCCATGATCCTACTCCTGGATATGCACATCTACATGAGGCCGATCAACCTAATCCCTGACTGGTTGATCCTGTGTTGGATAGTCCTATACTGGTTGACCTACTAGAGGACTGCCACCTCCTCTTCCTTGACCTTCCCCCCTCCCCCTGACTCTTCGTCAACCAAAGGGTACACCTAGAAATTTCAGCCATAGGGGTGGCTGAAACCAATCTCTGTAAGCCTGTGTAACTCCTAGATCTGTAGCCCCTTGATCATATGCCTATGATTGGGCCACCAGCTTCCTAAAATTGTCCATTGCCTCAAAGGAATGAATGTATCACCTCCAGGCACCCTACGATACTGTATGAGAAAAAATGGCCATGTAGTCATCGTCTGGCCTATCCTGACCCACGTCAAACTGGTGTTGAACTCGTCCTAGTAGGTATCTCTTAATCATAGTATGCTCCCACCCCTGCATAAACCAGTCTTGGTGGGGAAAGAACAGTTGTTGTACATCATTAGCACATCTGAGCCGACCAAGGTATGGGCACCATGTGAACACTATCATGTCATCAAGGACCATCCTCCAATGAGGAATCCCATGCTCGCCTGTGTGTGTGAATGACAAACCACCCCTGTAACACCACACTACTAGATAATCGGGCCCCATTGACACTGAAACAACTCATGGCTGAAGAATGGAGATATGCTCCTATGCCCACACATGGAGTGTGAAACCTTCTCCAAGAGCTCTGCCATCCAAATATACGTACTCATGTAAATCCTTGTAGAGGGAGGCTAGAAGAATCAGACCCCATGCAAAATGGAGTGGATGGTTTGTGACAAGACTTGAAATAATCGCTGCAATCACTAGACATAAGGGTGAGGTCAGGGCCCTATGACGCTCTAGCTGTATCTAGCCCTTAGAGTATATAACGTCCTCTGTATCCAAGACTACATAACAAGCATCCCATCCGACATCCATATCAAATATCACTCGCCTCCCATGAATTAGCAATTTAAGGATGCACCACACATCTTGCAAGGTGACGGTGGCCTCAGCAGTAGGAAGATGGAAAGATGAGGTCTCACTGTGCCATCTCTTGGCAAGTGCTGACATCATCCCAAGATGGGTCTGCATAGGTGTTGCATAGGCGATATACCATAGCCCCATCTCTCGTAGCCATTCCTGCTCCCTATTGGTCAAATCCTATAAGTAGTCGAATATCTCCCATGATCTATGCTCATGAGAATAAAGCTCCTTCACTGCCTCCTGCATCAGGAAAGCTCACCATGTTAAAATCATTAAGAATATTTTTTTTATCCCAAGCTAATCTTAGCGTTCAAAAATCCATCCCAACATCACAACTTGTGAAGGTGTTGCACTTTGAAATTTGAAAACTGCAATGCTAGCATCTTCAAACTCCAAACTGCACTATGGCAGTGCCCTTTTCCTAAGTGGCGTAGTTTGCCCGAAACCTAAATTCTAAAGTTCACCGTGATATCAGAGTTTAAAATCTAGCACTGCATGCAGTGGTCCACCTTGTGATGGTGGTTCAATTTGAGCACCGAGCAGTGCTGTTTGAAACTTTGAGCGGCACTATATAGCACCGCGTCTAGAAAAACTAAGTTTGAAAGCATTAAATGCATACGAAAAGCAAAAAATGAAGCTCAAGTAAGGATGACTTACCAGTGCCCTAGTGTTGGGAGTTCACTAGTATGTCTGGACTCGGTCGGAAATGTGCTTCAGGAGTTGTTGTTGCGCCATCTTGTCAAGGTGTCAGGGCTCAAATCACAATGAATTCTAAAGGCTATGTGTGCAAATAAATTGAAAGTGGCCTCCCAAGGCCTATTTAAGCCTATTTTTGACCTTGTTTAGACATCTAGGAGTGGTCTAGGTCCCCCAAACCCATTTTCATCTGTTTGAAGGTCATTTTACACTATTTTTTGGAATTTTACCTCATTTTTTGACCTCCTGGACCCTTGTTGGACCTGTCGGCCACATTGTCCTCTTTTTTTTGCGAGATCACCCAAAAATCAAAATTTTAGCATGACCTCTCGAGGGGGCAGTATGATAGCATGTTTTCCCTCAGAGGGGCAATAGTGGGGCAAATTTTGAAATCAAAATTTTTTTTTGGCCTTTGATCAAGACAGTTTATTCTTTGAAACAATGCAACAAGTGCACTAGTTCAAAGAGGGAAGAAATGTAGACATGGAAAATGTACTAATTAACACTATACATATGATCCTGACTACTAACACCATTTCATCCTAAATCATCCTTTGGTCTAACCATTTAATTAGATACCCTTATGTGACTAAACTCATTAATCATCCTCTCTTAATTAAATAAATCATCTTATTTGATTTAGTCATTCCATTCCATTAATTAAATCAATCAACCTAATCTAATTATCTCTATTTAATTAAATAATTCATTTTATTTGATTAAATCTCTAAAGTCATCCTATTAAATTAAATAAATTAATATTTATTTAATTTAATCTAACTTTCACCTTCTCTAGTTAAATAAATCAAAAAAAATTATTTAACTATCTCTATATCCTTTTGCTTCTCATATTTGATTTAAATAAACCCATAAATCTAAATCAATATGTCACATCATCTAATCTCTCATTAAATTAATTAACACTTAATTAATTTAATCCTAATCCATGTCTCATCCTCTAGCTTTTGCAACTTGCACATGAAAATAGATTTAATTCATTTATTAAATCTCAATTTTCTCTCAAAAGGCATAATAAAGGAATATTCCTCAAATTTGAATTCAAAATCCAAATGGACTTTGTCCTTCCAAAAAGGAATTTACTCCACCTAATAAGTCCTTTTTCCTTGATCCAACTAGCATTCAATTCATTTTCTTTCCCTCTTACATGTTAGTTCAACAATTTCAAATTCCACCTAATTGCATTTATTGACACATTCTTCAAAACTTGCACATCCTTCATCCATTCACATGTTGACAAGTGGAATCTTTCCATTGGTTGATTCTTAGTCCCACATTTCTCTCTTTTGGGCATTCTTTCAACTTGATATTCTATAAATAAGAGGTCATATTCCTCATTTCCTCATCCACAATTTGAACAAAGTTACTTTACCCAAATTGATAGCAATTTATCATCAATTTCATCCAAGCATAGTTAGGCTTTTTGCAGATTTTCAACATGGAGCTTCATTGAAGTCATCACCATAGCCATTCATCCTTCATCAATCATCTTCATCACATCATTGGAGTTGGGAAAGGGCCAATTTTCACATCAAATTGGCACCAATTCCCCAATGGGATCAAGGGTTTGCATTGCTTTCAATAGGATTTAGCTTACTTTTTTGTTCTTTCATTTTGTTCTTGTTTTCTTTCCTATTTGTAGCTTTGCTAATGGATTTCATGGGGAATTTGTGTTCTTACTTGCATATGATCTTTTAATGTGTTTGTTTATTGTGTTTTGCAGGTATTTGGATTGGGTTCTACAATGCTAAGATGACAATGCTTTCTAAAATTATGCAGAGTTTAATTATGCTCAGCTCTCTATATGATTTGCTATAAATGAGGCTCTATTTATAGATTTTCCAAGTCATGAGCCTATGTGGTAGGAATCAATGATCTATATTCGATCTGGATAATGGATGGTTGAAGGTGATGAGGTTAGAGAGAAAAGGGGAGTGTGTTCCCTTTAAAAGAACAAATTGCCAAGTGTGAAGAGGAATCAAATTAAGGTGAAAGCCAGGTGTCCCAAATTGGTTAGAATTTGTTGAGGGTTAATTCCATATTAAATATTAGAAATATTTAATTTCATGAGACATGATGAGGTGGAAGTTGAGAATTTAGTAGATATGTGCTCAAATTTGAATTTAAAATTCAAATTTAATGAGAAGAAGTTAATTAAATAAAACAAACTAATTAAATTTGTTTATTTAATTAAAATGTGAAGAAAATGATTTAAGATAGGAATAATTATAGAAAATGAGCTATATAAATAAAATTTTCAATTTATTTATAAATAAAAAAATTAAAGATTATTAATTAAATAACTTGTATTTAATTAATTCCTCTAGACCAAATTTTAGTGTATATATTTTGCCCCTCTTTGAAGTGATGTGTTTGAAATGCATTGCTTCAAAGAAATTTTTTTTGATAGTACTGATAAAAATTTTGATATGCCCTAGACGTTGATTTTTTAGTGATATTGTGAGCATGCCCCCTCGGGAGATAAATCAAAATTTTTTAAAATTTTTAGATTTTTTTTAAATTTTTTTGACATTTTTATGATTTTCTAATCATTTTCAAATTTTATGATGTTGAGACAAGTTATCTCCTGATAAATAATATTGATCCTTAAAATTGATTAAATGATGCCCTTTTTGAAAAATAAAATAACCCCACTTAATTACCCTCCAATTACCACTGTACAAGGTAAAAAGGTGAAAAAAGATGATTTGAATTCATTTGCATTTAGAGATTGAGTTGATTGAGCACTTGGAGCAAGATGGTGATCCCATAAAAAACCCATCAATTAGAGTGAGTTTGACGATAGAACCACCTCACCGTGTATGGACCTCCAATACATACCCTAAGAAACCACTTCGTGAAATTTGAATTTGTTTTTCACACTTTTTTCGATGTTTTAAAATTCGGTTATAGTATTTTTTAGCACATATGTGACCTATTTTAGCACATTGATTCACTAAAATATCACATAGGGTAGTTTAGCGCATAGATTCCATGATGTAGCGCATAGATAGCATGTTTTAGCACATTTAGACTTTTAGCGCATAGAGGCTACAAAGTGGCACATTTGGTTTGTCCTTTAGAACATCTAGGTTTTTAGCTCATAAAGACATTGTTTCAACACATAAATGGAATTTTTTAGCTTAACCCTGCTTTCAGCACATAGAAGCACTATTTTAGTGCATTTACACAAGAATTGATGAATTTATTTATTTTCTCCTTGTTTTTGATGCGTGATGATCCCGTCAACTATTTTTTTGATGATGTCCGATAGGATGATGAGTGACCTCATGATAGGTGAGGGTCAATGATAGGATATATGATGATTGACCTCATGATAGGTGAGAGTCAATGATAGATGCTCTATGAGATTTGATCAAAATATCCCTTGTGCTGATTAGATAGATTGATAGTTTGATTGATAAAATGTTGATTTGTGATACTTCATGATGATAGGACTTAGGAGTTCTCAATCATATGAGAAAATACCAAAGACTTAGGATATGATTTTGCATTTGGTGCAGGTGGATTTGGATGTGATTGGGTGATGTGGTCTATCCTCCTTGATTGATATGCCCCAATATAGGATAAATAGGGGATTATTGACTACTTTAGTTGAGAGGTGGCATAGTGACCACAACACTTTCCATTTGTCCACTGGGGAGATGACAATTACTCCAGAGGATATGTACTGAATATTAAGGATTCTCGTTGTTGGAGAATTAGTTATGTTGATCAAACAGAGCAGGGCGGTACTGAGGTTCTAAGGAGGATTTTTGCTGATGACTAGATTAATGGGTATGAGATCCCATGGTAGGAGATGGTCAATTCATATGAGCCCTTACCATGTGTTCTAGTTGGTTTCATTGGAGGTTTCTTATGTTATGATCACGCAGGGGATTCAATATGCATGGGGTTCCTACATGTTAGCTCATTTGTATCATGATTTGCATCAGGTGGTATATCTTGGAATTGTGAGTTTATTAGCTAGGGTGACATTACTTTAGATTTGGGCTTGGGAGCATATAGTGGTTACTTGGCCTGTAGCAGATAGAGCTCATCCAGTTGGTTAGCCATATGTCTTTGGGTACATAGGTCTAGTTATCTAGCATAAGATGGGAAAATTGGAGTATTGGTGGTGTGTTCTTGACAATCTGGAGACCGTGACATGGAGACCCTACTTGGATTGTGAGTAGTGGCCCGAGGATGATATTGAGATGTTGGGTATGTGCAGGATCATGATGGGGCAAAAAGTGGCAATATGATGTGTATGTGTAAAATATGTGGCTAATGACTTTATTTTTACCCAAAATTGATGAAACAAAAAGGGTTTTTAAAGGAGATTCTCAACTTTCCACCAATATAAATTATGCTTTAATTTGAATTTAATAGATAATTATTATTCGTTTTCTATTTGAATTATGACTAAAGTCTTGATTGATAGGATGATTGAAAAATATCTATAGCTTTCAAATAGTATGACATCTTTTGAATCCAAAACACACATCATATTCTATGCTTCGCATACTATAGGATTAAAAAATAAAAATTGAATTTCATGAAGTTTTGACCAAGTTAAGGTGCTCAGACATATGAGTTTTTATATTTTTAAAAATTTGTAATAAAAAATTGATAATTAATTATTTACTTGGAAAAAGTTTACAAAAAAATATGCATCAAATTGGGACATGAGTCCTCTACTTATATCTAAAATCTTATAAAAAAATATTATCATTTTATTGTGCTTCTAGGGTGGTTAGACAAACAACTACTTATTTTTTCCTTGAAATTTAAGTACTATTACATTGAAATTTCAAATTTTCACCAAATAGATTTTTTTTTTTAAAAAGAAACCTAGTACTTTAGAGACTACATTCAATTTTCTACAGATTCTATTCTTACATATTTTGAGATAATATAGATAACTTATTCAATTTTTTTACGTCAAGTTGCCTAACTCTAATTTTTCTAAATTTTTTGCCACTTAAGGGCCTATTTTTTCCATGATGATCTTGCACATACCCTGCCATATGTTTTCACTATGAGGTATCTAATTGGACACAAATAATTTATTATCAAGAGATTCCTTCTCATGAGAGTGCTTAACCAGTATGGTCGAGTGCAGGGGATGCCTGAGGGAGTTGTACTATATGCTCGAAGACGATAGGATATTTTAGAGTGGGGACCCACCCTATCATATGATTCGGCTTGTGAGTAGTATTTTGGGTTGTAGCCACATGCATGGGATTACCATCTAGAGATCTCAGCTAGGGTGATGACAGTCAAGTATGGTTAGTATTTCTACACAGACATTGTACCAAGGATATCAAGTCTAGATGAGCCAATACTGGCCTTCATGATGATGAGAGGGCACCACCACACACACCAAGATGAAGGAGGGATGGTGGAGATGGTGATGAGGAGGAGGGAGATGGAGGGGATGGAAGGGATGATGGTGGAGATATTGGAGGAGATGGTGGAGATGGAGGTAGAGGTGGTAGCCAGATGTTGGATTTTAGAGTACCTCGGAGGAGGATATCTATGGTGTCCTCAGGATAGTAGCATATAGGGACATCATAGATTTATATTTGTGTGTCTTTTCATCAATAGAAAGTATAGATAGATGACTTATAGGCATAGGTGTAGGGTTTACAAGGACAATTAGCATAGGCATAGGCACAAATTGCCTCTCTGACAGTAGAGAGATACCATGAGACAGAGATGTAAGCAAGTAGAGGCCTTAGCTGAGAGGTTATAGATAGTGTCTAAGGGGACCACTACAGAGGATATGCTTAGAGAGGTATGACATTCAGCCAGAGAGGAAAAGTACTATAGGTTATGGTATTATGAGGCAGTTCCTAAAGAGCGGTGTGCCCCTAGCTATGCACAGTCTATCAGTGCCAGATCAGGTCAGAGTCAGTTTTAAACCATAAGCAAGGGTGTGACTGGGCCACCTCCTAGAGATCCATCAGGCAGGGATCTAGGTGCAGGTCCATCTAGTTGTGCAACAACAAGCTCAATTAGGCTTCCAACATCTAGGGGGAGCAACGGATAACCTTGTGTTCATTTTTGATATATTAGTATTTGATGTATACATGTGTTCAGTTGAGGAATTTATGATATTCTAACACATTTTTTTCATGTATCTCTCCACATGTTATGATATCATTATACACTTGACCTTGATTATTTTGAGATTATATAATATGCAACGGAGACTATTGATCTATATATTGCCTACATGCTTTTATGATGGATGCCTATGATGAATGCATTTTCTTTTCATTCTATAACCTATGTGATGCTTATATGATTATGCCATGGTTATGTATGGATGCAATAATGAAATGATGATGCATGGATTATGATTCTATATGCTTTATGGATGATGGTTTATAATGTATGAGATGGATATGATCATGCAAATTAAGATGTAATGCATTATATTTTTGTATTTTTCTAATGCAAATATATGATCTAATGCATGGATGAATGTATGATGATACCCTCTAGTGCATGTATGATATGATTGTGCTTATGCAACTAGACATGTGAATGATCCTTTTTTTGTTAATTTCAAATGTACTCAATCCTTTAATGAGAGAGATTGCACTGTAGAAAAATGGACCCTTGTCATTTTCATGGTCTTTTAGGCCTTGCTTCATGATGTTTGGTCTATTTTGCTCTGATTTTATGTCACAACATGGCTTGAACATGTATATTTGGGTACTAAAATTCAAATAATGATGTCTTGTGAAGGTGTTGTGAAGTGTTGTAAGACATTTCTACACTATTATAGACTCTATTCATTATAATTCACCTAAAAATCACCTTTCCATCACTAATCAAGTCCTATTTTAAAGTTTTGTAAAGTCTTGTAACAAGATTTCACACTTGTCTAGGCACAATTTCACTATTTACACCTTTCTTATGCTTTAGTTGACCCATTTATGCCCTTATAAGCCTTAATTAAGTGCATTTTTTAATGTAATCCCGATAAACAACATTAAATACAAGATATTTTCTGACACCCATTTTTAGATCCTAGGTGGGACCCATTCACCATGGGTGGCGAATGAGTCCCCCTTAGCTCTGAATTCAAAAAATTTAAAATTTCCTTTCCGGTTTATATTCAAAATCACTTGATGTTGGCCTATGATGAGTTATTAATGGGTTACTAAGGATTCCTAACAGTTAGAAGCTAGTTCCTGACAATTTTTACTAGTAGCAAGACTAATTCGCAACCCTGGGTGAATGAGTCCCACTATTGATTTTTAATGATTTAAGACAAAATTCAGACCATTCCAAATTCCTCAAATCTTACCTAGGTGCACTCTGATTCAACCTTTCTCTATCTCTTTTTCATTTTATTCATTCTTGGTTCATTATTTGCATATCACATTATGTTTTCCAGCATAGCCTAAATCTTAGTTTTATCATTCATAATCAGTCATATAGATCACTTAATTGCATTTAATTCACTTCATTTAGCTTAAATAACATCACACATAGCATAATTTGAATGAACCCTTTAGCATTTTTTGGCCCTACCTCTCTCCTTTTAGGTGAAAAACCCTAAAAGAGCTAGAGAAGTGCATTGGTTCCTAAAATATAAGGTTCATTTTGGTGAACCTACATTTTGAACACTTTGCATTTCTGATTTCATTCACATATTGCATCCTAGATTACATTTTCATCAAAATTCAATTATGATATTATTATTTTTTTGCATTCTAGGACTTCTCATATTGCATTAGTGAAAGCTTTGTTTAGATTTCATTTTTGCACTGCATATCATTGAAAAAGCTAAAAATCAACATTCTACATCCTTAATTGCCTTCTAAAAAGCATTAGAATCATTTTAATTTTTTTGAAAAACACAAAAAAACATCATACTGGGACTCATTTTCCACCCTAGGTGAATTAGTCCCTCTACACTTTTTACACAGTATTTTCTGGCATTTTTCTGGCATTTTCCTGCATTTCTATTTTTTGTAGTTACTTGTTGGTTACAGTTAGCAGAATTTTTGTTATTTGCATTTAAAACTCCTAGATTGCATTGCATTTGCATTCACCCCATCTTTTGTGGTACTTGTATGAGTCTTTGGTGCCCCGTTGATAATACTTTAGTGAGATGAAGTTCTAGAATCATGGCCTCTCGCAATAGCACTTTCATTGTGGACCTTGGGATCTCAAGAGCTCCTACTCCTAGTATGTATAATGGTGAATTAGGCATTGGAAATACCACTTATATGCCTTCAACTTTCCATCAAATGAATGTTGACACCCAAAACAACTCCCTCCCACAAGAAAAGGTCATTAATATCTATGAGGATTTTGCACATTTACAATAGGACTTATCCCTTGAAAACATTTCCACCACTTCCATACCCACAATTGAAAACCTTCATCATTTGATTGAAAGTGATGATGGCTTGCAAGTTATGAAGAGAATTGTTGAGATTTACAATAAACATGCCCCTTCTAATTCCTAATCTACAAAAATTCTTGTAAGCCAAGGAGGGCCTCAAGTTCCTCCCCCTCCAACTAGAGCATCCCTACCAACTTATACCACTAGGTAAGTCACCACAACTATGCACCAGGTTAGTTATGTGGTTCCTTCTTTCCCAATTCCAACTAGCATTCCTTGTTCTCTTATGGCATCGCAAGTCCCCTCCACTACCTTCACCCCTCTTAGTGTTCCTTTCACTTCCCATAACATCACCTACACTCCATCACCATTTTACCTTCCACCCCAAACCACTTACCCCAACCCTATTCTTACACAACTCCTTACAATAGTTTCATCCATGCAACAACAGCTTTCCACGATTAGCCAAGGTCAAACCACCCCACCCACATATCATGTCGGTAGTAGCCCCTTATCCCTAGAAATATTATGAACCCCAATGCCACAAGGAATAGAAATGCCTCAATTTGAGAAATATGGAGGTAAAGGAGACCTTATCAACCATGTTAATGCTTATACAACTTTATGTAGTGATTTTTCCATTGATGATAAACTCTTAGCCAAAAAAATTCAAAGAACCTTGAAAGAAACTACCTTAGAGTGGTTCTCAAACTTTCCCAATCATTCCATCCAATCCTTCAATGAATTGGTGGATGCTTTCATAAGTCACTTTCAAGTTCATATGACACCTAAAAAGACCATGGCTGACCTCATGCGATGTAGACAAAAAATGGATGAAAAAGTAATTAATTTTATCACACAATACTAGTCATTATATGCTCAAATTGATGTCAATATTCCTGATGCACATATGTAGAAGATGTTTATCAAAAACTTACACATGAACCTTTAGGATAAGTTAACTGTGATGAGATTCCCTTCGTTCATGCACTTATGCACAACCCTGTGTGAATACCATAACTTGGTTTCAAGTCCTAATTCAAAATCCACTTCTAACCAAACTAAAAATCTTGAACAAAAAATCTAACCAACAATCAAAACTTTGACAAACCAAATAGAGGCTTTTTATAGTTCAATCCACCTCCACAACCACAACCAATCCAACCAGTTCCAAAACAAGTGGCAGCTATTAAAGCGGTAGTGTCTTATACCTATGGGGACCCAAAGAGACAATCTACTCCCTTACTTGATACCCTCCACAACACAATGAACTAATTGCTTCAACAACACATGATCACTTTTCCACCCATTAAACCACTTGATCCCACCCAACCATTGTACCACCCACCTTCAAACATAATGCTTATTGTCATTTTCATTGCCAAAATGGACATGACACCGAACACTGCAAGTGTCTAAAACATTTTGTTCAAGAACTCATTGATTCAGGTCATTTGTCCATTACAGGTGTTAATGATCAAGGCGATAAGTCTATTGCACCCCCTAATGAGAATTTACAAATTTTCACCAATCCCATGCGTAAACACAATATCTCATTTCTTGAGGCTAGTGAACCTTCAAACACTAATGTAATGAATGTTAATACAAATAATGAACATGATATAACTCCATTTGTTACCCAAGTTAATCCTATGGATAAACTTGTGGGATGTTATCCCTTGTAAGGGCCAAGATAATAAATCTCCTGATATCCCTTTTTTTGCTAAAGATATACTTCAAAAACTTCCTAATGGTCCTCTTTAAATAGCCGGTAGAATCTATGAGAAACCTACCAATGGGATATTAATAGATCCCGCCTGTGGTGAGAATGTGATCACAAAAGAGTTTTTAGTATTACATGATCTCTATCAAGATGATTATAATAAACCAATTGCATGGATTAAGACACATATTGGTTTTGCATGCCCTACGATCAAATCAATCATGCTCCCATTACAAATAGGACCCAAAACTTCGGATGTAACATTTTTTATTATTACACAATTAGATCAATTTCATTTGTGGCTAGGCCACCCTTGGCTTTTCTCAATGAAAGTGGTCCTTTCAATTTTTCATAAGTGTTTGAATTTTCCACATGGTAATGAAATATTTACAATACACCTTAGTGGCTTTAACCCGTTGTCCTCTAAAGGTAATTTTTCCTTAGGTGTTGCACCAATAGTGGTTTACACTTTCTAGGAGATCTTGATTTTTGTTAAAATCACATATTTTTAGAAAATATAATGATTTAAGCCTTGAAAAGTTCCATTTAAAGGATTCCAGTTGAAGAGGTTTTGATCAAACCACCTTAGACCAATCCCCCTTGGATAGAACCCCACTAGTTTTCAACCATACCTATAATGGAGTCTCCTTTACACCTATCAAAATGCTAATAAAAAACCACTTTTGATTTACCTTTTGGGGGATCAAATGAATTAATTTAAAATTTATTTTTTGTAAGTATGTAGTTCTTATTATAAGCTTCCATAAAAGTATAATTTTAATTAAATTAAATTTGATTATTAAATTTTATTTTTATTTCTTGTGAATGTAGGTTTTTCACCAAAAATCAAACTCTTTGTTCTGCATATGTGGAAAAGTAGAAGATTATAAAAAAAAAATTAAAAATATGAGTGCACCAAATATTAAACTCCTTGATCCAACCAAAAAAAATAAAAATTGATACATACAAAAAAATTTATGTGTTATACGGTTCACCTATGCCTAAATTGTAATTGTTTTGACTTCAAAACTTGATTCAGGAAAAAATATTCAATAAAACACTATGAAACCAATTGGAAGCACTAGATATCATAGTTACAAATCTAAATTCAAAAAATTAGAATTTTCTCCTTCATTGAAAAAATGTTATGTGTTATACGGTGAGCATCACTCCTTAAAAATGGTGTTTACTGAAAAAAACTAGTTTTCAAAGGAGATGGAAAAATAAGTGCAATATTATTCCTAATTTTTTTTTAAAAATATATTTAGAATCTATAGATAAAATTTCACAAATCACTAGTTTGCATCATCTTTGAATTCCTTACAGTTTAGCCACTATAGATGTCTGAAAGTGAATATTTAGTTAGAAAAAAATAGTTCAGTGTCCAATTTGGCCAAAAATTGTAAACTAGTATTGTGGGATCACCCCCTTAGAATCCTTTTGGCCTGAACCCATGGAACCCATTACCCCTCAAAAAGACTTCTTCATAAACTATCAAAAGTTCAAATCCAAATGCATAGCCGAGTTGTCTTTTCGTAAAATGTCCCCATCAACTTCCACTCTTCCTATCATCAATGAAACCATGCTTCAACCTGCATTTGAAAATGAACAAACCATTCAACCTCATGAACAACCAAAAACAAACACTTCACCTTCCTCATTTAAATGACCTAGAGAAAGTGAAACCAATCCCATCATGCATCCTTGAATTAAACAAGTATATAAAGCTAAATAGAAAGTGATTGATCCATCCTCTTCCATTTCTTTTGTTCTTCAACCTTTAGAAGTAGAACCTATGATGACTCAATCAAATCTTACACCTCAACAACTCCAAAACATAATCAAACGAAACCATGGTGCTAGGGAATGTAGATATTGTCGTCGTCTCCTTGCCTGTCAATCCCGCATAGAAGGAAATAAAGACTATCAACCTCCACCTTTGACATAAGTAATATATAACCACCCTCCTCCTAACCAACCACAAGATAGTCTAGTGCAACCTTCACAACAAAATGAACCAATCCAACAACCACAACTTTTGATACATCCTTCCTTGGAAACTACCCTTTTTCCTCCTGTCGTTATCAATCTTGATGATGATGATGATGATGCAACAATAGAAAAAATATATGAAGAAGTGCACAATGATATAAACTCTTTATTTTCCTCTACAATGAGATTAAATGATAAATCCTCTCAACCAATCGAAGAACCTAATACGACTCCTAGTTCAACGCTTACGATTCCTCCTTTGGATAGTCCATCACCCTCACATTATACTGAACATGATTGGGAGGTGTATGACTTGTTAGATGGTTGATTCACATTCACTTAACTAGCATTTTTTTCCATTTCTCTTTTTATTTTCACTTTTGCACTTTCATCTATGTTGTGTTCCCTTGTATCATGTGTTCAATGTTTTCTCTCTCATCATACACTTCTTCTATTTGTACCTCTCCTCTTTTATATGTCATACATTATCTTTTTGTCTTTTATTGTGTTTTCCTTTTAGGGATGATGCAAAGCATCGAGACACCCTATGTCTCTTCCATGTTGACCCAAAAGGTCCTTGTCTTTTTCTCTTTTGTTTTGTATTTTCCTTTCTGGGATGACACAAAGTGTAGAGACACCCTATGTCTCTTCCATGTTGACCTGGCAATCATTCCCTTTTTCTTGCGTATGTGTAAGATCATGATGGGCCAAAAAGTGGCAATATGATGGCTATGCATAGGGTATGTGGCTGACGACTCTTTTTTTACCTAATATTGATGAAACGAAAAGGGTTTTTAAAGGAGATTCTCAACTTTCCACCAATATAAATTATTCTTTACTTTGAATTTAATAAATAATTATTATTCATTTTCTATTTGAATTATGACTAAAGTCCTGATTGATAGATTGATTGAAAAACATCTATATCTTTCAAATAGTATCACATTTTTTGAATTTCAAACATGCATCACATTCTATGCTTCACATACTAGGATTAAAAAAAAAATGAATTTCATGAAGTTTTGACCAAGTTAAGGTAGTTAGACATGCAAGTTTTTATATTTTTTAAAAGTTGTAATAAAAAATTCATAATTCATTATTTGCTTGGAAAAAAATTTCAAAAAAATATGTTTCACATTGGGACATGAGTCCTCTACTTATATCTAAAATATTATAAACAATATTATCATTTTATTGTGGTTAGGGTGGTCGGACATACACCTACTTATTTTTTCCTTGAAATTTAAGTACTACTATATTGAAATTTCAATTTTTCACCAAATATATATATTTTTTAAATAAACCTAGTAGTTTAGAAACTACATTCAATTTTCTATAGATTTTATTCTTACATATTTTTAAATAATATAGATAACTTATTCAAATTTTACATCAAGTTGCCTAACTCGATTTTTCTAAATTTTTGCCACTTAAGGGCCTATTTTTTCCATGATGATCCTCCACATACCCTATTTTTGTCTTTTTCTTTTGTTTTCCTTTTTGGAATGATGCAAGGCATCGAGACCGCAATGCCTCCTTCATTTTGACCCAAAAGCTTTTTCTTTTCCGTTGAACATTTTGTTTTCTTTTTTTTGCTTGTGTTTTCCTTTTGGGGATGATGCAAAGCATTGAGACACCCTATGTCTCTTCCATGTTGACCCAAATTAGACTTTTCCCCCTCCTTTTTGCTTTCTTTGTTTCATTCTTCTAGTTCTATGTGCTTTGGGGAATTATGAAAGTTTCAATCTCTTTTATAAAAACATTGCAGCAACGAACATAATGACCCCAAATCCATAAATCCCTTATGTGTTTGGTGTGTTCTTTTTTGGGGAGAAACTCCCTTTCTTTTGGTTTTCCTTTTCGTTGATATGACACAGCGTTACTCAGAAACATATGACTTGGCATAGGGGCTTTCCAAGTTGGCTCTCATGTCTTGTTTTCTTTTTGAATTTTCTTTCTTTCTCTACTTTCAAGTAATTTCTCACAAAAGAGTGTGTTACAATTCCTTTGAAGTTGGGGGCATACATTACCATTAATTCATTTGCATTCTTGGTTCCTAGTGTAGCCTTGTCATTTATATCATGCGTTAGTCACTTTGTGGATGACATTGGGTGTGATGTCCTTCATAAGTGTGATATATCTTAGCATATTAAATTCCTCTTGGTGGCCTAATGCAACACACTGCATCCCCTAAGTTGTGAATATACTATTCTTTGATTGGTCCTCTCTTGCAGATGTTAGACACAATGTTCCCTAAGTGACTAACCTTCCATAAACTTAACAAAACTCCTTTGAACATCTTTTGCATTTTTACTTTTTTTTTGCATTTTTACACTTTGCATTTTTTTTCCACCTTGCATAACACAACTTGCATGCCTGTGGTACCAACCTTTTTATTCATGAGTTCTAAGAATATAGAGCTTTTCTTGTCTCATAAAGCATGAACATTTTCCTTGTCTTGTCTTACTAAAGTTATCAGGAGGTATAACTTCGATATGGTTGAGTAGGAATCCCATCTAGTGGCATGACTTTCCCCATAGCCACCTTTGTGTTGTGAGTGCATACCAACTAGCATATGTATCTCCCCTATTGGGCATTCTCACCCCATGGACAACCAAAAGTTCCATGGCCCCAAAATGAGTATACTTGGTCCTTCTCACTCGGCGGACCACCATGAGTTCTGTCACTGCAAAGTGAGAATACATTTTCTTTTAGCCTAGATCTAATCCACAACTAGTTGGATAGACGATCGAAGCTTCATGCGATTCTCAAAATTTGTGTTCCTTTGTTCTTATGCTTAGTTTTCCATGGGATCTTCATCTTGGAGGCTTGATCATGCCTCTTGATCATTGTATTCCATCTTGCTAACGTAAGTACATTTGAACCCTCCTCTCGATATTGGTGGCTACTTTAGTGTGAGTTTGAAGCAAGTTCATCCTCTCACTAAAGTGGGGGCTAAATGCACAATAGAAAAATGGACCCTTGTCATTTTCATGATCTTTTAGGCATTTTTTCATGATGTTTGGACTATTTTCTTTGATTTTATATCGTGACATGGCTTGAACATGCATATTTAGGTACTAAAATTCAAATAATGATGTCTTGTGAAGGTGTTGTGAAGTGTTATAAGACATTTCTACACTCTTGTAGACTCTATTCATTACAGTTCACCTAAAAATCACCTTTCCATCACTATTCAAGTCCTATTTTGAAGTGTTGTAAAGCCTTGTAACAAGATTTCACATTTTTCTAAGCACAATTTCACTATTTACACCTTTCTTATGATTTATTTTACCCCTTTATTCCCTTATAAGCCTTAATTAAGTGTTATTTTTAATGTAAGTCTAATAAACAACATTAAATACAAGATAATTCCTGACACCCATTTTGAGATCCTAGGTGGGACCCATTCACCATGGGTGGCGAATGAGTCCCCCTTGGCTCCAAATTCAAAAATTTTAAAATTTCCTTTCAGGTTTTAATTCAAAATCACTTGATGTTGGCCTGTGATGAGGTATTAATGAGTTACTAAGGCACAAGATTGTATAAATAAGTGTTTTTACATCCATTTTAACCCTCATTCATTCAAGCATTGAATCTCCTACAATCACACATCATATTCAAGCATTCAAGCACTTTACAACATCAAATCAAGCATAAATCAAGCACTCAAGAGCATCCATTGACATATCTTCGGATTTTCATCAACAAGGCTTTGGTAAGTTGATGGTAAGTTGATAGCATTTTCATGTTATTTGTTTATCATTCTCTTGCATTTCATTATTTTATTAAGGATTTGATTACCAAAGTGGGGTTTGACCAAGGAAAACCCCTATTTGCTAACCCTCAACTATTCTTCCCCTCTTGCATGTGTGTTTGCAGACCTATGTATGTAGATTTAACAATTATTTAGGTGATTGAAGATTGGTCAACAAGTAAACTAGGTGCTTTAAGTCAAATCAATCATATTTGAAGCTTGTAGAAGGTATTCTATCTGTTTCCTATAGAATTGACTTTGACAACTCGACAAGTAGACATTTCCAAATTGGCTGTTGCAAAGTTGTCTCCTAATTTCTCAAAATTTTGGGAGAGGAATGATTTTCCACCAATGGCTAATGAGTCCCACCTTAATAGTAAAAATCTATATTTTGTCAGATTCTAGATCTTGATAGTCAGAAACTGGTTCCCGACAGTTTTCACCAGTAGCAGGACTAATTCGCCACCCTAGGCGAATGAGTCCCATTGTTGATTTTAAATAATTTCAAACAACATTCATACCATTCTAGATTCTTCAAATCTTTCCCAGGTGCACTCTAATTCATCCTTTCTCTTTTTGTTTATCATTTTATTCATTCTTGGTTCATTGTTTGCATATGACATTGTGTTTTCCAGCATAGCCTAAATCTTAGTTTTGCATTCATAATCAGTGATATAGATCACTTAATTACATTTAATTCACTTAATTTAGCTTAAATAACATCACACATAACATAATTTGAATGAACCCTTTAGCATTTTTGGCCCTACCTCTCTCCTTTTAGGTGAAAAACCCTATAAGAGCTAGAGAAGTGCATTGGTGCAAAAAATCTATGGTTTAGAGATAAAATCATTTTGAAAATTTCCAACCTTGGAAAACCTAAAATGCAGATGAAAAAATAATATGGATGCAATCTATCTTAACCATGCAAATCTAGATATGAAATTTTGTCATTTTGTCAACCGATTTGTTGTGCTTGGTTTCATCATTAAGATTTTAATATGTTGAAAGTTAGTACAAACATCAGTGTTATAATTAGACCATGATGAGCTGAGTACAACTTCCATGGATTTTTTGACATTGCAAGGTAATACAAGCATTGAGGAATAATTGAACCGAGATGACTTGAGTATTGCTTGTGTAAAATAGATAAGAGTTAATCCTTTTCCTATGGAAATTTGGAATGTCATCAATGATACTTTGTAGAGCATGTCGAACAAAAAATTTACATAGTAGTAGTGATCAACTTATAGACAGTAGACAAAGAAAAATATCATAATCCATCCTAGCTTCTCTATTCCATGACATCCTTTAGTTGCTTCAGAGAAATGATAACAAAAATCAAGCTACAACAGTTGAACATTCATGCCAAAGTGATTAAACCTTGCTTCAGAAGAACATCACCCAATGAGATTTATTTTGTTGATATTGTTGTTTATTTGGATGTTTGGTTTTTTGAAAATTAGGATTGATGTTCAATGTAGATTTTTCATTGTGATTGTTGTGTTTGCTACATTTTCTGACTATTGTTTGTCTATTATGTTAAGCTCAAAGTAGATTGACCCCAATAAGTTCAGGATTTTTCCCCCAGTGAGAAACCAACCATTTATTGTGAAAGTGTGCAATGATAACCAAGCCAAAGTGAGACATGACCACAATGCTAGGATATGCACATGAGGTTTTTCTTATGGACATGCATAATGATGGTGAAAAGCATATGACCAACACACGCCCCAATAGATGGAAAAGCTAATCTATCACAAATAGCACCTGTTGCCAGGTTTTCACTACTTGTTTTTGTTAAACTTTTTCCATTTTATGATTTTTTTGTTGTCACCAAGATGCCCATTTGCTAGGTTTTCATCAAGGTAACAATTTTTTTCACTTTTTTTTGCATTTTTTGCATTTTTTCTTTTTTCTTTGGATTTTTGATCTTTTTGCTTTTTTTTGGATTTTGATCTTTTTAACTTTTTTTTAAATTTTTTAGCATTATGACTGTGCACTGGATGAGTTAGGTATAAAAATTCTTAAGATGAAGGTTGTTGATAGGTTCTTCAAGCAGGTCCCCCTTAGGCGTAGAGAACTAATATGGTCCAGATCCATAGACTAATACAATGAATAAAGAACCTAGCCAATTAGGTTCAAATTTTCCTTTCTTTTCTCGATCCTATTGATTACGAGGTTTCTCTTTTAATACCAAGTCACCAACCTGAAATGTTCTTGGTCTTACCTTATGATTATAGCTCCTTGAAATTCTTTATTGATAAGCTTTTAGATGATCAACAACATGCTGATGGAATTCATCTAACAATTCCAACTCCTGTAGTCTAGATACTTTATAGTCTTCCTTTGAAATGATTCCTTTCAATGATACCCAGAGTGAAGGTAACTCAACCTCAATTGGTAAGATGGTAGGGTGATCCCATAATAGTGGTTTACAATTTTTGGCCAAACTGGACACTGAAATTATTATTTTTAACTAAATCTTCACATTCGGGCACCTATAGTGGCTAAATCGTGAGGAATTTGAAGATGGTGCAAACTAGAGTCTCATCAAAATTTGTCTATAGATTCTAAAAATATTTTTTCAAAATTTTTGGAATCAAATTGCACTTCTTTTTCCATCTCCCACGAAAATTGTTTTTTTTAAAACAACATTTTTCAAAAGTGACGCACAACGTATAACGCATAACTTTTTTCCATGAAGGATAAAATTCTAATTCTTTAAAATTTAGATTTGTAACTCTAATATCTAGTGCTTCCACTTGGTTAGATAGTTTTTTATTTAATATTTTTTCCTTAATCAAGTTTAAAAGTCAAACTAATTACAATTCAGACACAATGCGGCCGTATAACGCGTAACTTTTTTGTATATGTCAAAAATTTTATTTTTATTTTTTTTTGGATCAAGGATTTCAATATCTAGTGCACTTATATTTTTCAATTTTTTTTTTTGATAATCTTCTATTTTTCCATATGTGAAGAACAAAGAAATTCATTTTCAATGAAAAATCTATGTTTAATAAAACTTAAAAAACAAACACATAACAAAACCAAAACATATTAAAATTGTATTCATTGGATAGCTTGTTCTGAGGAATACCATAATCATTTCAAATAAATTTTAAATGAATTCATTTGATCCCCCAAAAGCTAAATCAAAAGTGATTTTTTATCAGCATTTTGATAGGTGTAAAGGAGATGCATTTATAGGTATGGTTTAAAACTAGCGAGGTTCTATCCAAGGGGGTTTGATCTAAGGTGATTTGATCAAACCCTCTTCAATTGGAATCCTTAAAATAGAACTTTTTAAGGCTTAAATCATTATATTTTCTAAAAATATGTGATTTCAACTAAAATCAGTTCCTCTCAGGAATTGTAAACCACTATTATGACAACACCTCTTATGATCCGTACACAAGGGCATATGGTGTGGCTCTTATAGGTGTGTGGATGCTAGTACAATATGCCCACAAAGAAGGGTTTAGTTGAACATGCCAGTCATGTCCAGTATCACTAACAATTTTCTTCAAGATCTTTTTAAAATGGTCTTATTTGAGGATTCTGCTAGCCATTCCCTTGAGGGTAATAGGGTGTTGAAAATCAGTGTTGGATATGTAACTTTTCACAAAGTTCTTGGAAATCTTGATTTTTGAAAGGTCTACCATTATCAGTGATAATGGTACTAGTGATGCCATACCAACAGATAATGTAGTTCATGATGAAAGAAGCAATTTGTTTACTAGTGATTGTGGTTAATGGGATGGCTTCAATCCACTTTGTGAAATGATCAATGGTTATGATTATGAATTTATGCCCATTAGAGGAAGATGAATGAATCTTACCCACAAGATCAAGTCCCTATTGAAAAAAAGGTAAGGTCAATGTGAATGGTTGTAACTCTTGCGCTGGTGCATGTATGAGATTTCCATGGACTTGACACTTCTTTCATTTATTGAAAAATTGAAAATATTCTTTCTCCATGTTTGGCCAATAGTATCCCAAGCATAGGAGTTTCTTAGCTAGAGTAAGACCACCTGAATGAGTACCAAAAATACCTTCATGAACTTCTCATAAGGCAATTTCATATTCGTCACGTTCAAGACATCGAAGGACATCAGAGGAGAGTACCATCGAGACCTTGTCGATAAAGTGTATCAGCTATCAGGGTGTGTGGAGTTGCTTGATGGATAAAGTTACAATTTTTGGTTTTGGGATAGATTAGGTGGAAGGGTATTGTATCTCAAATAGGTATAAATCTTCCCATAGATTGAAGAATCAACTTCAACTAGATGGTACACGACTTGGGATTCAAGATTGTCATATGCAGGAGTAAACAATTATTCCACCATGAATTCATAATGACTTCATTTTTCTGGTATTTGTAGAGGAGAAGCAATGGTTTCCATGGCATCTGTAGCTTTGTTGTCTACTCTTGGAATTTTTTCAAACTTGATCTCAACAAAGTATTCCTTGAAGTCATCTACCATTCTCTTGTATGGAATCAACTTGTCATCTTTTGTTTGATAGTCATCATTAAACTGATTAATAACTAATTCAAAATCTCCATAAACCTATAACTCTGTGATTTTCCATTCCACTACTACCTTGATACCAATGATTAGTGCTTCATATTTAGCCATCTTGTTAGTACAAGGGAACGTCAACCTATAATATTTTGGGATAGTGTGTCCTTTAGGAGTAACAAATAGGATTCCAACACCCAATCCATGTTGAGTGTAAGACCCATCAAAATATAATATCCAATGTTGTGTTATCATTGTGAGGAGATTTGCATCTAGGAATTCAATGTGCATAGGATGGTCATCTTGAAATGGTGTTTCAGCTAACTGGTCTGTTATTACTTAGCCCTTGATTACTCGTCTATCCACATACTGGATGTCAAATTTACTCAATATCATCACCCACTTTGCTAATCTTCCTCTTAGATTGGCTTTGCTGAGTAGATATTTTAATGGATCTATCTTGGCTATTAGTTTGATGGTATGTGTTAACATATAGTTTAGCAATAGTTGAGTAGCAAACACTACTTCCAAACAAGCTTTTTCAATGAATGTATAGTTAAGTTCATAGCCACTCAATGTTTTATTGATGTAGTAGATCACCCTTTCTTTTCCTGTAGAGTCTTCTTGTTCTAGCAAAGCTCCCAAAGATACCTCAATAGTTGCTATGTAGAGTATAAGTGGTTTTTCCTCTTAGTGGTACCAATATAGGTGAATTCATCAGGTATTGTTTCAATAGATTAAAGGTAGCTTCACATTTTTCATCCCATCTAAAAGAAACATCCTTGTATAACAAATGAGTAAAAGGATGAATTTTGTCCACCAGTTGCATGATGAATCTTTTGATGGATTAAAATCTTCCTTGTAAAGATCTTAGTTGGCTAATGTTCTTTGGAGGTGGAATTTCCATGATTTCTTTGAATTTTTAGGGATCTACTTCAATGCCTTTAGCTGAGACTATGTATCCTAAGAGTTTTGTTGATGTTACTCCAAAAACACACTTCTTTGGATTTAAGCATGCATTGAACTTTTCCAATCGAGTAAAGATTTTATCCAAGATTTCTAGATGTCCTTCCCTGGTGAATGATTTTGCTAAAAGATCATCTACATATTCCTCCATGATGTAAGATTTTTTGATGAACTCGAGCAACCAGGATCACCTGCAAAACCAAGATAAGCCTTCCACACGAGAGCAACAAGAAATAAAATGTTGGAATATAGTGCAATAACAAAATGATGTTATTATCATACTCTAAATGATACAATATGCCTCAACTCTCCCTTGAATTGATCGAGTTGATATGAGCTCATCTGGACTTCATAGGAGGGAGAGGTGAGTGCAAAATATATAACAGAATATGGGAAAATAATTCCAAGAGGGGCAATAACTCCTAAATAACCAAATTAGGTGGGAGTTATGCCTACTTGGAAAATGCCAAACATGTGGCATAACCTACTCAGAAAGAGACAAATGAGTGGTTTTGTGAGGTGGCATATAAGGCCAAAAGAGGGTGTGAAACTCAGCCACCCAAGTGTGAGTGGGAGCAACACATGTAATCGATGGATTACACCATGTGTCCTCACATGAACCACATCTCCTATAACCTAAGGTATGCTTAATAATGTGTAGGAAAAATAATATTAAAAAAACTACACTAACACCCCCCCTTAAGCATAGCTTAGGTGGGTGAAAGGATGAAATAATGCAAAGATGGGTCTAGAGTATGAGGCCATGTTAGGTACCCATGTACAATGATGAAATATCTCAAAGATGAGAAAGAGAAAACCCGTAGGACAAAAATATCCCCCAAGAGAGAATAAGAAGAGAGACCATATAGTCCCCAAATATAGAATCTCCTACATTGTTGGTGAATGCTCCACACAAGAGGCTGAAGATGATCCAAGATCGCCGAACAATATTCCTCCTCTTAAGAAAAAGGAAAACCAAGGATGTATGCATGATATCTTCCCATCCCTGAAAGGAATATGAAGGAAGAATGATGAAAACATATGATGTCTCTGAACTTTACTTATGTGTCCCCATGTCAATACTAAAACTTGTCACCATTAAATCAGGGGTTCTAGGCCACACTACAGAAGATGACAATCCAAGACCTAGTGGAGAAGAATGTAGAGCAGTATCCAAAGACAAGGATATCCCATTTGAAGACAAAGAATCCTCCTCCAAATGCTTTCCAAAAGTATCCACACTCACGCCAATCTATGAAGAATGATCATTTAGAGAATGAACAAGAGGGTCAAGATGTTCCCTCACAACAACTAAAGAAGGTGCATCTTCATCAAAGAGAAAATGTATGCTATCGATGATGTCTCCTAAATCTGCAATATGAGACTCCACAAAAAAATCTGAAATCCCTGTCAAGAAGCCATCACAAGTAGCGAAGTCTAAAAGACAATATATGTCCTATTGCACTGAATCAAAATGCGCCAAAAATGTTGGATCACGAGCATCCTTAGGTACAACAATAGATGAAGGAAATGAGATCTTAGTGCATGTCATATGACTACACCTGTCATCCCCCATTTTATCTTCAAAACATGATGAAATAGATGATTCTTCCAATGCTAGAATAGAAGAGCCCTCAGGCTCCAGATGTTGACTCATAGATGAAGAAGATGATACCTCTAAATCTAGATTAGGAGCCATAGAAACTAAAGTCTCAATAGATGTCTCTATCTGAGAAGATTATGGGTCATCAAAACTACCATACCTTTCCCAATCAGAAAGTGTTTTAGCTATTTTATCATCAATAGGTCAAAACTCTGCAAGTGGAACAAGACAATCTGTAAGAGGATCCTCTAGGAATGGAGGTTCATTCGAGTCTCCATACTTCTCCCAAAGTTTGGTCATAAGGTCATGAGGGATCTCAATACCATCAGTGACCATTTGTGTATCTATATCACAACTACAACCAATTACTCCCAGGATATGTTATGTTTGTAAGTCCCACACAACTCTCTCCCATTTTGATGAAGGTTTAGGAACTAGTCCATAGAGATATGGAAAAATATTAAGCCACCTACAATGTGTTAGGATTTCATCTCTCCAAGACTTAAAGTTCCATTGATTTAACCTTATTATAGCAGGATGTGTTTTGATTCCCATATTAAACTCCTCTACTTTAGTCACACAATAGACAAATCAAGAGACATAAGCCAATTCAAAGGAAAAAGATTACCCCCCCAAATTACTCAATCATGATCCCCCAAAGAACACTATGATGGTGGCACTTTATAATTAGTGTGTTTACAATTCTTGAGTTTTTTTCCAGAGTTTTACAATGTCCAATATTGGACCCAAATACTGAAAGTACAAAATAATCTCAGAATAAGAACCTAAAAATAGCACCAATTTGTAGTGATAAGAAAAATATCAACTTTCAAAAAAAGAATCACCTCGATCTGAGATCATATGTGAAAGTTATAGTTGTTTGAAGTTCCAAAAATGAGAATTGTCCTTCAGATCTACTGATAAAACTAATTTTATGGAAAAAATGGATTCCACCACTGCAAATCCTACGAAATTCTACCCCAAATAAAAAAAAATTGCTCGCAAAAAGGAGCCAAAATGACTGAGTTACAAGCTTTTGAAGATCGGGTGAAAAATGCAAAACTCCAATAGAGAGGGCATTTGCTGAAACATTTTGATTTAGTTTCTACAAAATATGTAACCTATATAATGAAACTAGCAATGACCTAGATGGTTTTGTTCAGCTGCGAACAAAACCCAGATGGTAGATTTTCTTAAAAATATACAGTAAATGTGGATCTAGTGTAAAACAAACGCCTTTACCAACATAAAATGACCCCAACAACCAAAAAATGACATGAAAAGGTAGAATCAGCTACTTAAGACAAGAAAAGGCATGTTGCAACCTGCAATACCGATTAAAACACTCACAAATCTCTCAAATTTGAGAAGGGGCTTGCAGATATGACGCGTTGATACCATGTAAGAGTTGATGAACTCGAGCAGCCAAGATCACCTGCAAAACCAAGATAAGCCTTCCACATGAGGGAAGCAAGAGATAAAATGTTGGAATATAGTGCAATAACAAAATGATGTTATTATCACACACTAAATGATACAATATGCCTCAAATCTCCCTTGAATCGATCGAGCTGATATGAGCTCATCTGGACTTCATAGGAGGGAGAGGTGAGTGCAAAATATATAACAAAATATGGGAAAATAATTCCAAGAGGAGCAATAACTCCCAAATAGCTAAATTAGGTGGGAGTTATGCCTACTTGGAAAATGCCAAACATGTGGCATAACCTACTCAGAAAGAGACAGATGAGTGGTTTTGTGAGGTGGCATATAAGGCCAAAAGAGGGTGTGAAACTCAACCACCCAAGTGTGAGTGGGAGTAACACATGTAATCGATGGATTACACCATGTGTCCTCACATGAACCAAATCTCCTATAACTTAAGGTATGCTTAATAATGTGTAGGAAAAATAATATTAAAAAACCTACATTAACACATGAATGTGTGCATCATGTCTTGAAAGATTGTTGTCATTGCACGCTAATAGGTGGCACCTACATTCTTTAATCCAAAAGGAATGACATTCCAAAAAAATGTACCCCATGGACATATGAAAGCCATTTTGTCTTGATCTTTTGGTGTGATTTTTATTTGATTATAGCCTAAAAAAACATCCATGAGTGATAGCATAGAATTTCTTGCTATTAAATCCACAATGATATCTATATTAGGCAAAGGAAAGTCATCCTTTGGAAAAACCTTGTTAAGATCCCTAAAATCTATGCATATTTTGATTTTGTTGTCTATTTTGGAGACTAGTACAATGTTTGAAATCCATTCTACATAGTCGATTGGCTGGATAAATCTTGCTTCTAACAAATTTTTCAATTTCACTTTCACTAGTAGGGCGATGTGTGGATAATTTTTTTTCAATTTTATCTTTACTCGCTTCACTCCTGTTGCTATGGATAAATGATGCATTATTAGATCTAGATCTATTCCAGGCATGTCAGCATAGGACCAAGAAAAATTGATTTGTCTTTCTGTGCCATAGGAAAATGGCCCCTTGTCATTTTCATGGTATTTTAGGCCTTTCTTCATGATCTTTGTTCTATTTTTCTTTGATTTATTGATGTAATATGGCTTGAATATGCACATGTAGGTCCCTAAAATTCAAATTATGGCATCTTGTGAAGGTGTTGTGAAGTGTTGTAAAACATTTCTATATTTTTCTAGACTCTATTCATTACAATTCACCTAAAAATCACCTTTTCATCACTTATCAAGTCCTAGTTTGAAGTGTTGTAAAGTCTTGTAACAAGATTTCATGCTTTTCTAGGCATAATTTCACTATTTACACCTCTCTTATGCTTTATTTGACCCCTTTATGCCCTTATAAGGCTTAATTAAGTGTATTTTTGAATGTAAACTTGACAAATAACATAAAATGTGACTTAATTCTTGACATCCACATTCAAGTCCAAGGTGGGACCCATTCACCATGGGTGGAAAATGAGTCCCTCCTAGGTCTAAATTCAAAATATTTCAAATTTCCTTTTGGTTTTTTAGTCAAAATTACTTGATGTTAGCTTGTGATGAGGTATCAATGGGTTACTAAGGCACAAGAATGTATAAATAAGTATTTTTCTCCTCATTTTACATCTCCTACTATCTTCTAACTCATTCAAGCATTCAACTTGCATTTGAGCACTTTGCATCCTATAATCAAGCATCAATAAAGGATTCAAGAGCTTCCATTGACATATCTTCAGATTTTCTTCAACAAGGGTTTGGTAAGTTGATAGCATTTGGATGTTATTTTTTTATCATTCTCTTCCATTTCATTATTTCATTAAGGGTTTGATTACCAAATTTGGATTTGGCCAAGGCAAATCCCTATAACCTAATCCTTTACCATTTTGTCCCTTTTGCATGTGTGATTGTAGACTTGTGTATGCAGATTTGACAAGCATTTAAGTGTTGAAAAGTTGAAAATAATTCAAAAAAGTGTTTCAAGTCAACCACATCCCATTTCAAGCTTGTCGAAGACATTCTGTCCATTTTTTGTAGATTTAATTTCGACAACCCAACAAGCATACAATCTTAGATCTGGTGCTATAGAATTGTCCCCTGATTTCTCAAAATTTTGGGAGAGAATTGATTCGCCATTAGTGGTGAATAAGTCCCACCTTAAGGCTGAAAATCTAGGTTTTGTCAAATTCCAAATCCTGACACTCAAAAACTTGTTCCTGACAGTTTTCATTAGAAGTAGGACTGATTCACACTCTGATTTAGTCTCTTTCTATTCTATTTTTCACTTGTTCATTCATAGTTTATTGTTTGCAAACATCATCAAGTGTTTTCCAACATTACATAAATCATAGGTTTTGCATACATAATCAATCGACTAATTCATATAACTACACTTAGATCATTCCATTTAGTTCAAATAACATCACACATTGCATAATTTGAGTGAACCTAGCTAGATATTTTGTCCCTACTTTCTCCTTTTAGGTGAAAAACCCTAGAAGTGCTAGAAATACCTAGGGTGCTAAAAATCTACGATTCATTTTCGTGAACCTACATATTGAACACTTTACATTTTTTATTTCAATTGGTTCTTGCATCTCAAACTTCCTTGCATCAACATTCAATTAAGGTATAGTTTTGTTTTTGCATCCTAGGGTTTCTTAATTTGCATTAGTGAAAGGCTCATTTAGATTTCATTTTTGCATTACATATCATTGAAAAAATTGAAAATTGCATCTACATCCTTCATTACAATTTGAAAAGCATTAGAATCACATTAAAGTTTCTCAAAAAAAAAAAAATCTCATACTAGGACTCATTCGCCACCCTGGGAAAATCAGTCCACCTGCACATTTCAAATTGCATTTTTTAGGATTTTTTTGTTATCTATTGTTAGTTCTTTGTTTCAGTTTGCAAAATTTCTATTATTTACATTTTGCACTCCTAGATTGTATTTCATTTTCATTCACCCCATCTTTTGTGGTACTTGCATGAGTGTTTGGTGCTCCATTGGTAATACTTTAGTGAGACGAAGTTCTAGACTCATGGCTTCCCACGATAGCACTTTCATTCTGGACCTTGGGATCTCAGGAGCTCAAACCTGTCTAATCATTCCATTTGATCATTTAATGAGATTTTGGATGCCTTCATAAGTCACTTCCAAGTTCATATGACTCCTAAAAAGACAATGGATGATCTAATGTGCTCTAGAAAAAATGTTGATGAAAAAGTAACTAACTTTATTTCACGTTATTAGTCATTGTATGCTCAAGTTGATGTCAAAATTCCTGATTCACATTTACAGAAGATGTTTATCAAAAACTTGCACACAAACCTTCAGGATAAGTTAACTATGATGAAATTCCCTTCATTCATGCACTTATCCATAGCCCTATGTGAATATCATAACTCAGTTTTAGGTCATGACTCAAAGTCCACTTCTAATCAAGCTGAGAAGTCTAAGCAAAACAATCAAAACAACATGCCAAAATTTCACAAACCAAATAGATGTTTTTACAATTCAATCTACCTCCTCAACTGCGACCAACTCAACCTATTCCAAGTCAAGTGGTAGTTGTTAAAGCAACAATGCCTTATACCTATGGGGACCTGAAGAGACAATTTACTCCCTTACTTGATACCCTCCATAATACAATGAACCAATTGCTCAAACAAAAAATGATCACCTTGCCTACCATCAAACCAATTGATACCACCAAACCTTTTCCACCCACCTTTAAACATAATGCTTATTTCCATTTTCATCGCCAAAATTGCCATGACACCAAACAATGTAAGCATCTCAAACACTTAGTTCAAGACCTCATTGATTCGGGCCATTTGTCCATTGTGGGTGTCAATGATCAAGGAAATAATTATGTTGCACTCCCTAAATAGAATTTACAAATCTTTACTAATCTCATGCCTAAACAAAATGTTTCATTTGTCAAGGCTAGTGAACCTTCAAACCCTCAAGTCATGAACATTGATACAAATAATGAACAATCTGACATAACTCCAAATGTTACTCAAGTTAATCCTATGGATGAACTTGTGGGTGCAATAGACGTTATCCCTCATAAGGGCCCAACAAAAAAAAATCATGATATCACTTTTTCTTCTAAAGATATAATTCAAAAACTTCTTGATGGTCCTCTTTACATAGTTGGCATAATCTATGATAAGCCCACCAATGGGATATTAATAGATCCCACCTATGGTGAGAATGTGATCACAAAAGAATTTCTAGTATTACACGATCTATATCAAGATTATTATAACAAACCAACTGCATGGATTAAAGCACATACTGGTTTTGCATTCCCTATGATCAGATAGATCATACTCCCCTTACAAATAGGACACAAAACTTTGGATGTAACATTTTCTATTATTGCACAATCAGACCAATTTCATCCAAGACTGGGTCATCCTTGGCTCTGCTTAATGAAATCAGTCCCCTCGGTTGTTTACAAATGTTTGAAGTTTCCACATGGCAATGAAATATTTACTGTACACCATAGTGGCTTTAATCCATTATCCTCTAAAGGTAATTTTTCCTTATAAGCTTATTAGGTTGGACCTATGGAACCTATCACTCCTTGTAAGGGTTTCTTTTTCATAGCCTACCAAAAATTCAAAGCCAAACGAATAACCAAGTTGTCTCTTCATAACATGTCCCCGTCCACTTCCACTCCTCCTATCCTAGATGAAACCATGCTTCAACCTGAGTCTGACATCGAATAAACCATAAAACCTCATGAAAAATAGCCCTTTGACACTTCCCTTCCATCATTTAAATGACCAAGGGAAAATGAAACTAAACCTATCATACCTCCCTGCATAAAACAAGTGTATAAAGCTAAAGAGAAAATAGTTGATCCATCTTCTTTGGTTTATTTCGTTCTTCCTACTTCAGAAGAAAAGGAATAGGAATGATGGATCAATCTTCTCTTACACCTCAAAAAATTTAAAATAAAATTAAATGCAACCGCGATGCTAGGAAACATAGGCATCGTCATTGTTTCCTTGCTCATCAATCTCACATGGAAGAAAATCAAGAAAACCAACCTCCACCTTTGACTGAAGCAATATTTGACTACCCTCTTGACCTACCACAAAATGACACAGTCCAACCCTCACAAAAAAATGAACAAATCCAACAACCACAACTCTTGATACATCCTTCCCTAGAAATAACCCTTCCTCCTCTTGTCATAATCAATCTTTATGATGATGATGATGAGGAGATTGCAAAAATAGATGAAGAAGTGCATAATGATCTAAAACCTTTATTTTCCTCTACCATGAGCTTAAATGGTAAATATTCTCAACCATGTGAGGAACTTGGTACATCTCCTAGTTTGGAACTTGTGATTCTTCCTTTGGAAACCTAACCGCCCTCACAATACACTAAACATGATTGGGAGGTGAATGACTTGCTAGATTGTTGACTTGAATTCGCCTTACTAGACATTTACATTTCTTCTTTCTTTTTCTATTGTATGTGTGTATTGTGTTCCCCCATATCGTGTGTTTAATGTTTTCCCTCTCATCGTACACTTCTATTTGTACCTCTATTCTTCTATATGTCATGTATTTCCTTTTTCGCTTTTGTTTTGCATTTTCCTTTTGGGGATGACGCAAAGCATTGAGATGTCGTATGTCTCTTCCATGTTAACTCAAAAGGTTCTTGTCCATTTTTCATTTTTTTTTGTGTTTTCCTTTTATAGATGATGCAAATTGCTAAGATACCCCATGTATTTTCCATGTTGACCCAAATGGTCCCTTTTCTTTTATCTTTTCTTGTTTTTTCCTTTTGGAGATTATGCAAGGCATTGAGATCGAAATGTCTCCTTCATGTTGACCCAAAAGCTTTTATTTTTCCTTTTCATTTTATTTTCACTTGTGTTTTCCTTTTGGGGATGGCACAAGGCATAGAGACCATAATTTCTCTTCCATGTTGACCCAAAAAAGGACTTTCTTTTACTTTTTTTTTTTGTTCTCTTTTTGTCATTCTTCTAGTTCTATGTGTATTTGGGGAATGATGACAGTTCTGAGCTCTTTCATAAAAAACATTGCAGAAATGAACATACTGACCCCAAATCCATAGATCCCTTATGTGTTTGGTGTGTTCCTTTTTGGGGGGAAACTCCGTTTCTTTTGTTCTCTTTTTTTTTTACATGACGTAACCTAATTTAGAAACATATGACTTGGCATAGGGCTTTCTAAGTTGGCTCTCATATTTTCTTTTTACCTTTTTCATTTTCTTTCCTTTGCTACGTTTTAGTAATTGCTCATAGAATGATGTGTGGCAATTCCTTTAAAGTGGGGGGCATACTTTACCATATTTCATTTTGCATTTTTGATTCTTAGTGCAGCCTTGTCATTTCATACGATGTGTTTGTCACTTTGTGGACGACATTGGGTATGATGTCCTTCATAAGTGTGACCTATCTTAGCATATTACATTCCTCTTGGTGGCCTGATGTGATGTACTACATCCCCTAAGTTGTGAATATTTTATTATTCGATTAGTCCTCTCTTGGAGACATTAAACACAATGTTTTCTAAGTGATATACCAAGTGCATGAACTTAACAAGACTCCTTTGAACATCTTTTACATTTTTGCATTTTAGACTTTTCACTTTTTACCACCTTGCATAATGCAACTTGCATACCTATTGTACCATCTTGTTTGTTCATGAGTTCTAAGCATACAAAGATTTTCTTGTCTCATGAAGCATGAACCAATATTTTCCTTTATGGCACCTTATTAAAGTTAATAGGAGGTATAACTTTGATAAGGTTGAGCAAGAAGCCCATTCAGCAACACGACTTTCCCCATAGCCACCTTTGTGTTTGTGAGTGCAATGAAATCGCATATGTACTTCACATTTTTGGGTTTTCTCACTTAGCAAACTGCCATGAGTTTTCTCACCCCAAAGTGAGTATGAATTCTCTTTCTTTAGACAATCAACCTAGATCTAATCTACAACTAGTTGGATAGATGATCGAAGCTCAATTCAATTTACCTTTCACAAGTGTGTTCCTTTGTTATTATGCTTAGTTTTCCATGGGATCTTCATCCTGGGGGCTTGATCATCCCTCTTGATCATTGTTATTCCATCTTGCTAATGTAAGTGCATTGGGACCTTTCTCTCAATATGCATGGCTACTTTAGTTTGAGTTTGAAGCAAGTTCATCCTCTCACTAAAGTGGGAGCTAAATGTACCATAGAAAAATGACCCCTTGTCATTTTCATGGTCTTTTAGGCCTCTTTTCATGATGCTTGGTCTAATTTTCTTTGATTTATTGATGTAATATGGCTTTAATATTCACATTTTGGTCCTTAAAATTCAAATTATGACATCTTGTTGAGGTGTTGTGAAGTGTTGTAAAACATTTCTACTCTTTTCTAGACTCTATTCACTACAATTCACCTAAAAATCACCTTTTCATCACTTATCAAGTCCTAGTTTGAAGTGTTGTAAAGTCTTGTAACGAGATTTCATGCTTTTCTAGGCATAATTTCACTATTTACACCTTTCTTGTACTTTATTTGACCCCTTTATGCCCTTATAAGGCTTAATTAAGTGTATTTTTTAATGTAAACTTGGAAAATAACATTAAATGTGAATTAATTATTGACACCCACATTCAAGTCCAAGGTGGAACCCATTCACCATGGGTGGCAAATTAGTCCCTCTTGGCTCTAAATTCAAAATATTTAAAGTTTCCTTTCGAGTTTTTATTCAAAATTACTTGATGTCAGCCTATGATGAGATATCAATGGGTTACTAAGGCACAAAAATGTATAAATAAGTGTTTTTCTCCTCATTTTACATCTCCTACAATCTTCTAACTCATTCAAGAATTTAACTTGCATTTGAGCACTTTTCATCCTATAATCAAGCATCAATCAAGCATTCAAGAGCTACCATTGACATATCTTCATATTTTTTTCAACATGGGTTTGGTAAGTTGATAGCACTTGCATGTTATTTGTTTATCATTCTCTTCCATTTCATTATTTCATTAAGGGTTTGATTACCAAAGTGGGATTTGACCAAGGAAAATCCTTATAACCTAACCCTTAACCATTTTTCCCCTTTTGCATGTGTGTTTGTAGACTTGTGTATGTAGGTTTGACAAGCACTTAGGTGTTGAAAAGTGGAAAAGAAGTCAATAAAGTGTTTCAATTCAATGACATCCTATTTCAAGCTTCCAGAGAAGAAATTCTATCCATTTTATGTAGATTTAACTTCGGCAAGTCGACAAGAAGAAAATCTCAGATCTGGTGCTATAGAATTGTCCCCTAATGTCTCAAAATTTTGGGAGAGGACTAATTTGCCATCAGTGGTGAATGAGTCCCACCTTAAGGCTAAAAATCTAGGTTTTTTAAAATTCTGGATCCTGACACTCATAAACCTGTTCCTGATAGTTTTCATCAAAAGTAGGACTGATTCACCATCAATCGTGAATGAGTCCCACTGGTGATTTTCCATGATTTTAGACAACATTCAAAAGATTCTAGATTCTCCAATCTCTACCTAGGTGCACTTTGATTGAGTCTCTTTCTATTTTGTTTTGCACTTGTTCATTCCTAGTTCCTTGTTTGTAAACATCATTTTGTTTTCCAACATTACATAAATAATAGGTTTTGCATACATAATCAATCAACTAATTCATATAATTGCACTTATATCATTCCATTTCATTCAAATAGCATCATACATTGCATAATTTGAGTGAACCTAGCTATATCTTTTGGCCCTAATTTCTCCTTTTAGGTGAAAAACCCTAGAAGTGCTAGAAAGACATAGGGTGCCAAAAATCTACGGTTCACTTTTTTCCAAGAATTTGGTGAAATTTGGATTTTCTTGCTCTGTCATTGATGTAGCTAGGTGTATGGTCTTTGTTGTTTCTATTGTACCAATGCTTATGGATTGTGTAGGCTCAACCAATACAAAAGATCTCTCATGATAATGCTTAGGAAGAGTGTCAAATATCCCATCCTTTAGTTCCTTAGAGAGGTTTTCACTGTTGGATACACTCTTTCTTTTTACTTTTTCATGATCTAATACTGCCATTGCATGATTTTTACCATTAGATCAATTTTTTGTATCTTTATTTTGCATCTAAGAGATTTGGCACTCCCCTTGATTGAAGCTTTGTTATGAAATTCATTGGTGGAACTTGTTTCTAGATTTTCGTAACAAAGGAAATTTACAATGGCATCAACATTCAAAAAGATAGGTGTATCAAGTAGCTTGGTTTGTTCCCAGTCAATGAGTTCGGGGTGTATCAAAGTTAAGTAATCATTGGATTGGTCAAGATCAAAGGTAGTAAGTGTCATGATGGAAACATTTCCAAGTTGTTCGATAGAAATGTCAAGGTCTATAATGTTACCCTCTTCCAAATGATATATCTTTCTTGATGTTTGGTCATCCTCACTAGAGTCATCGCTATGTAGTGATCCAAATTTAAGTGGTCTAGACTCTGAACTTTGTCCCTCCATATGTATAGGTGCATACCTTTGTATCACATCAATTTCTATCTTGACAAGATTTTTCAAATAATGAATCACATTCATATTCATTTGAGTTTGTTTCGGAACTAAGTTGCAATTGGAGGATTCGCTCAAAAATTTTGAGTGACTTCTTCTTTTGTCTCTTCTTTATATCTAAATCATGTCTTTTCTTTTGCATTGATTGTGATAGGCTGAATTGGTTCCACAATACCTTCTTTTCTTTTTCCAATAAGACATTTTCATTCATATCTCATCTTTTCTAAGATTATAAATCCTTTACCATATTGCTCTATTGGTATATATTGGAAGTGGCTACTTGGGATTGTTCTTCATCTTTGTAAAGCCAATTTAGAATGTCCTTGTCTTTAGATTCCTCAACTAGAGTGCCTTCTTTTACAAATTTAATATCAAAGAGTGTGACAGGTTGTGAAGATTGTTTTTTAGATGTTGATGGTTGTCCATATGATTTTGGAGAAGGTAGCAGCTGTGAGAGACATAAGGATTGCTCAAAAGAATATTCACCCATGCCTTTATCTCTCAACTGAATATTTTTCTCCAACTATTTTGACAAGGAATTAAGTTGGATTTCATTACTTGAGGAAATGGGATAACCAATTCCTTTATCTTTTGACTGGACCTTTTTCTCGAGCTGATTTGACAAAGAATCTGGTTGGCTTTCATTTTTTGAAGAACTAGAAGTGAGAGCTTCTCTATTGTGTGGTACAAAAACATCTTGGACTGTCTTGAGAGTGTTGCAGTATTGAGGATTATTAGAATCTGCTGAAATTGTGATCTCTTGTCCATTGTAAGGGAATTTCACGCATTGATGGTATGTTGATGGCACTGCTTACATCTCATGGATCCAAGGTTGACCCAAGAGTATGTTGTATGTTAAATCCTTGTCTAAAACTTGGCATATTATATCTTTTTGAACTAGTCCCACTTGAATTGGTAATACAATCAGTCCTTGAGAGGATCTTTCTTCATCATCATAGGCTTTTATAATGATATTTCTTCTAGAATCTATTGAATTTTCTAAAAATACCAATGCATGTATAAGCTTTAAAGTGAATATATTTCAACCAGCTCCTCCATCTATTAAAACACGTTGGACCCGATGTTTATGGATTATAGCCTCAATGTGAAGTGGTGCATTGTGTGGATGAGTGAGGGATCCATTATCATTTTCTGAGAATGATAAATAATGGTGTGCAGTCAAATGTCCCACCATGGCTTGGAATTGACAAAGTTCCAAATTAGTTGGTATTGTGGTGTCCACTAGAGCTTTTTCCAGAATATCCTAATGGGTTGGTGAAATTTTAAGAAGTTCTAATATGGATATTTACAATAGGATCTTTTGCAATTGGTCTATGATATCGTATTGATTTGAAGAGGAAACAAGTTTTTTAGATGTAATTCCTTTCAATACAAACTTGGATTGTGCTCTTGTGGTCATATTTACTGGTAGGTTGTCCTGTTTATTGTTGATTTGATTATCAGCTACAACAATGTCATGTTTATGTTTTGTTTTGATGTTAGTAATTTGATTATCAACTGCAACAATGTCTTGTTTGTCATTGGTTTGATTGCCAACTACATAAATGTGAAATATGGTAGAGTCATAGACATAGTTCACATTTTCCCTTTGTTTGTTGAAGAGGATTCTCCTTTTTCATAGTTGGGTAGAGGGCTTTTATATGCTCCATGATCAACATTTGTTTCAGGTCCTTTTATCAATATTTCATGTCTATCTATCAAGTCTTGCACCAAGTGTTTTAGTTGCATATAATCATTTGTTTTGTGACCTTTGTTACTATGACATTCACAGTAATATGAATCATTCCACCATGATGGTTTGAATCTTGGTTCAAAATCTTGTTCCTTTGATAATGTTATGAGTTTGTTTGTAAGAAGTTATTTTAATGTTGATTAAAGTGATTGTCCCAAAGGTGTAATTTTTTTACGTTGTGGTGGTGGAGATGGTTTAAATTCACTATTGTTTTGATTGCTATTTTGATGGTTTTTAGGTGTAATACCTGATCAATTGTAGATTGGTTTTGTGTTATGCATTTCAGCTGCACCATCATTACCAATATTTTTATTTCTTGTCAAAAATTTAGATTTTTCATTACTGTTACAATGATTAGAAGAGTTTGAAAAAATTGTTCCTTTGTTGTAGATTTTTAATACTCCTCTTTTAACCAAGGCTTCTTCAATATTAAGTCTGTTTTCAATCATCTTTTCAAAGCTAGGTGGGAATTGCAATTGGAGTCTATAACTCATCTCACTGTTGAGATTGTCAATGAACATTTCCATCTTTTTTTTCTCAGGTATAGAATGGGCATATCTAGAAAATAATCATCCCCATCTTTGTAGGAATGTAAGAAATGATTCACCATTTTTTTTTGTGTTACAAAGGTCCTTCATGGTTATTTCATGTTGAATATTGTATGAATATTAGGTGAGAAACTTATTTACCAACTCTTCAAATGATCTAATACCTGGAGGGAGTTTTGAAAACCATTTCATGCATTGACCACCCAAACTTCTTGGAAACAATCTCATTAGATAGGTTTCTTCATGTGCAAATTCCAAGCTCATGGTGCAAAATTGTCTTACATGATCTTGAGGATCAATTTTACCATTGTATTTGTCATATTTTGGAAGATCGCAATTTGGTGGAAATAGTATCATGTTCAAGCTTCTATCAAATGGATAAGGAAAAATGTGTTTTAGAAAATATCTCTTGGTTGTTCCTCTTTGCATGTCTTGGATTTGTTGTTGAATATTTTATGTTTGTTGAGTTAAAGCATTCATTGGATCTGTGTTTCATGAATCAACTTATGTTCTCTTGAGAGCTCCTTTCAATTGGTTGATATCAAAGTCATTGGGAAGTTTCACACCTTGGGTTTCCAACATCAAAAATTATTTCTCTCCATCTTTTTCTAAAATTTTCTCAATGAACTTTTGAAATTTAGGGTCTTGCTAAGCTTGTTGAATGTACTCATCAGTCATTTCATCTATTTCAGGTTGGTGAAATCTGTGAAAGGGATTTTCTTCTCCTTCTTCCATGATTTTTTGGGTTTCAATTTATTTTTCTTTGAGTTTTTGCTTTTGGGCTCTTGCTAAAATGGGCATACAAGTGATAAAGGTTTACTATACTTTGATCTTTGTTTTGGACTGCCAATGAAATACCTAAGTCAAATAGAATGATGGATTCTATTGATGAGACTAAGGTAAATTTTATGTACAATGTTTTGTTTTGTGATAAAGGATGATAGATCCTAATGATGAAACTTAGCTAAATAATTAGAGATGAGGTTGATGATTAGACACTTTAAGTTGGTTTGATCCAAGTTTAGTTAAAGGAATTTCAATTGCAAAAGATATTTTCTTCAAGTTTAAACTGATGTTGTGATGAGGAATAATCTCTGCTTTGGAAAAGTCCCTAAATGTGATTCTAATTTTCAGACATAAGGTCAATTTAACTCTCTGTTTGTAAATCAGATGGATGTGCTAAAATAGGTTGCAGATGCACTAAAATATGGGATAAATGTGCTAGAATAGGGCTTGGATGCGCTAGAATGTCCCCTATATGTGCTAAAAAAAAAGGTCGATACACTGAAAAATGACATAAATGTGCTAGAATATGGTCTATATGCACTGAAATATGAGACAAACATGCTAGAAAAAAAATTGATGCACTAAAAGATAGCGTAAATGCACCAGAACATGGTCTATATGAGCTGAAAGGTGTCATGAATGCTCTAAAAAATATTGGAAATGCATTGAAAGATGAGGTAAATGCACTAGAATAGGACTTGGATGCACTAAACTGGAAATGGTCACCATTTTGAAAGTCTGCTTGATTTTCTTGTTTTTGAATGAGTGAATTGGATGTTTTTAAATTGGATGATCTTCTGGACAATGGTTTCAAACACTGAAGCAAGTAGTAAAACAATTGTTTCATCCTATGATCTAAACATCAAGTGTATGTTCTAGGATTTGGTTTGATCCCTTTTGATTTCCACAGGTATTAAACAAGAGAAAATAGATGAATCAAACTCTCCTAATGTCAAGGGTATTAATAACATCACTACCCACACCTTAGAACTATGTCTGCTCACACAACCATGTCACCCCCTAGAAGGAACCTGTATTTTTTTCCTTTTTTGGGTCTTAACCAAAGTCGAATCCTCCACTTTTGGCTAGTAATCCATGGTAGTTATATGGTGAGTATCTTGGGGGAAGATTCTTCCCTCCCCTTGCATTGTGAATGTTATAATGTTCAGAAACTAACTTAGTTGGCTACCACGCATAAAGTTCTTAGTAAGGGTTTCCATTTAGTGCAAAAAATGATAAACTCCCTCAAGAGACCTCCCAACCTTTAGAAAAAAATCTTTGGGGATGGTTATCAATGCACACTACCGTTGAATGTGAGTTTCATCACAATCACGTTTGATTATAGTGGGTTGGAATGATTGGCTTTAATTGTTCCCATAGGGTGAGTACTTTTTCCCACTACGGTAGGTCTTGTAAAGGTGTTATTACAATAAAATGAAAGAGTGATTCTAGCATTCTGGTCACCTAGTGAAGGGGAGAGAATAGGCCTATCACTTTACAAACATAGCATACATGGTGTTTGTTAACCTTGTAATTAAACTAGATGACTAATTTAATCAAAGGAAAATAACTCCAGCACCTGCAAACACCATCAGTAGTCTCAAATAATGTCTTTGATAGCATATAAAGCACCTGTAAAATAGAAAGACATAGATCAGTACCCATAATTTTGAATTTTAGCAAATAAGAGTGTATGGGCTAAAACAAAGACCATATGCACTAAAAGATTCAACACATGCACTATTAAACAAAATCTGTGCTCTATTTTGGAAAACAAAAAATGGAAACCAAATCCTGCAAATGCACTGAAAGAAGAGGTAGATGTGCTGAAATATGTTGCATATGCGTTATAACAGAGTCTAGATGCACCGAAAGTCACCACCTATGTGCTGAAAGAAGCCACTAGTGCACTACATCGAGATTCACGATCAAACCTGTTCACAAAAACTTGCGAGAAAACATTAAAACCATGGGTTCCAACCTCACGGTAGGTGCCAATATAAGTGTGTACGAATAATGCACGAGTGCATAAGAAAGTAATTCAACACACCAATGAAACATTATATTAGATAATTCAAACAATAACAATCCAATTGAAACAACAAACTCCCCAATGACATCTCATTGTCTTCTATCTCCAAGGATTTTTTAAGTCATTTTTCTTTCAAATTTTTTGTGCACATGACTTTCCAAATGACAACCTAAAGAATGAGATGTTGGAATTGCAAGAGATCTTTCCTACATGATTGATTGTTAAACTAGTTATAAATGATTATGCAAAGATAATGATGATGTTATGATATTGTTGTATGAAAATGCCATGAACTGTTGTAATTAAGATGCAGCTAATGGTAATGCCATGATAAATCTACTTAATGCTAAAATGCAAATACTATAATTCTCAATGCTAAGATGATAATGCTAAGATGACAATACTTTCTAAAATTCTAAAGAGTTTAATTATGCTCAGCTCTCTATATGCTTTGTTGTAAATGAGGCTCTATTTATAGATTTTCCAAGGCATGAGCCTATGTGGTAGGAATCAATGGTCTGGATTTGATCTGGAGAATGGATGGTAGAACATGAAGAGGTTAGAGAGAAAAGGAGAGTGTGTTCCCTTTAGAAGAAGAAATTTTCAAGTGAAGAGGAATCAAATGGAGGTGAAAGCCAAATGTCCCAAATTGGTTAGAATTTGTTGAGGATAAATGCTATATTAAATATTAGAAATATTTAATTTCATGAGACACATGATGAAGTGGAAGATGAGAAGTTAGTAGAAATGTGCTCAAATTAAAATTTAAAATTCAAATTTAATGAGAAGAAGTTAATTAAATAAAATAAATAAATTAAATTTGTACTTAATTAAGATGTGAAGAAAATGATTTAAGATAGGAAGAATTATAGAAAATGAACTATATAAATAATTTTTTCAATTTATTTATAAGTAGAAGAATTAAAGATTATTAATTAAATAGCTTGTATTTAATTAATTCCTCCAAACTAAATTTGAGTGTATACAATATTATAATATAATATATATTATATATTATATTATATTATAATATAATATATTATTATATTATTATATAATATTATATTATTATCTTATAATATATATTATATTATATATTCTATTATATTATAATATAATATATATTATACATAATATAATGTATATTATACATAATATAATGTATATTATATTATATTATAATATAAAATGATAAATGCTATCTTACATTAATGCTTTGTTATTTCCACAATCCATAATGCTTAAGATTTGTTATTATAAACTCAAACACAATCAAAATCCAGAAATAACAAATCTTAAGATATCTTACATTTCAAAAAACACTGCCAATAACTATATGGTCAGGTCCCAGACCCAACCATATACTAAAAAAGCTACATAAAGGAAAAAGATATCCATTTTGAAATGGATATCCATTTTCTGTTTTATAAAATAAAATTTAAACAAAAACCTAAGAGCTCATTTTTAGTTAACTACATGTGGGTTCTCTACTACACAACTCGGATATCCATTCCCAAGTGAATCATCTTAAGTAAATCAATCGAATTTGAAGGTATTTTTGGATTTTTTATGTTTTTCTTTAATTTATATTGGTTTTGCATTTTTTTTTTGTGAATTTTAGTCAAAAATAGGATATTTGATAGGTTTTTTATTGCATTAAAATGATTATTAATTTTGAATTTTTTTATCAATTAACAGGCTTAAAATGGCTCAACAAGAAAACCCTCCAAATCCTCCTTCACTACGATCGTTGTTTCCAAACCAAAATGTGCCAACGATAGATGAATCTATTCATAGAAATTTAGATCAATTGATAAATGTATGCCAAATCTATGAGACACTCACTGAGCTATGAGACATGAAAAACACTTTAGAATCAATCATTTCAAATGTTGAAACTTTAGCAACTCAACACAATAGATTTGCACAATGGTAAGAAGAACAAAGGCAATTTTATGCCAATGGGTTTTCATATGATGAGGTGAAAGCACTTGATATTGAAAAAGCACAATTAGCCCAGTTATTCATTGATCATAGAACATGACAACCCGTTAATGTGCAGAAGATAAAATTTTCAATTAAATGGTGCACCCATAAAGGCATATTAGATAATTTTTGGAGATGTCGATGGATGGTTTTTGATAAACCAGCCAACAACAATCTTGACGTCCCTTAGTATTTTCTCCAAAAATTATATGCTAAGTTTGTCGTATGGAGGCATGCCAATTACTTTGACATGTGATATTCCTAGGGTGTTGGTAGAGGGATGCCACAGGATAGAACTAGAGCATGCTGAGTCACTCTAGTTCATCCTACTCCCCCTATTGCTGCCCCAACTCCACTACCTTACCCTAAGATTGCTTTAGATGTGGAGACTTAGAGCATTTATGCCTTACATTCATTGAGTGATAATTTGGTGCCATTATGTTGCACAACCATTTGATAGTGCATCCCATCATGATGGAGATGCACCTGATACATCCCAACATGATGGTGGTGCACTTGTTGCATTAGCTCACACTCGTACACCATCATCAACTCCCATTGGTACACTATCCTCTTCAGGACATATTTGTGTGCCCCATTACTACATGACATGCAAAAATTTATGTTTGGGTCCTCTTTGATGGTCCACTGAACCTCCCATAGAGACATACGACTATGAAGTTCATGATATGTTAGATGTAGGAGTTGATAGAGAATGGAGTGGACCATTTAGAGGAGAGACATCGACTTCTAGGGACGATATGGGAGCACCTATAAGACTTAAAGTAATTTCATAGTGTTTTCTATCTAAATTCTTTCATATTTTATGAGATATATTTGTACTAATATGTATTTATGTGTTTGAATCTTTAGCAGGCGCTGACAGAGGACCAGATTTCACAAGTACATGAGGCTATGCAGACAACCATTTCATTTGGCCTAAAGAATCAGTATACGGTATTATTTAAATTGTTATTTTAGATGCTAAAATTTGAAATCTATTATGTTCAAGTACATGTACTACATATATTGATAGTCTAATGTAATCTTGTTTTTTTATGCAGCAACTTGGTTCTTTTACAACCATGTTGATTGGGTTTGACCCATTGGATGAAGTTGGACAACATGTATATATATTTTAAATTCTCAACATTATGATTATATGTGCATGTGCACTTAAATTGTGTTACATTCTTGTCATTTTTTATATGGGAAACCATCTTGGCTTCTTCAAGCACTATGATCCCATCTAGTGTCATAACATCATAGTAGGTTTGTGTTTATTTTATATTACATATATTTATGTTTAGATAGGAGTAGATATATGTTTAGTAAATATGATTATTTGTCAAAAATTATATGTTAATTTGTATCATTTTTATTTTACCTGCTATCGGACCCTCTATTTGACTTAGCATTGTGACCAATGTGGGACCATTTCTTTATACAAGGACTCTCGATCGTCCTTAGGGACAATCATATGAAAACTATCTCATCTTACAAACAAGAGAGAAAGACTTGAGGTAAACACATTGCATTATTGATCAATATAATATAGTAGACATATAGTGATTTTGTTGTTAAATTCATAATTTATAAATGATAGTATATAAGTTTCTATTTACTAGTCTATCTTGTCAACCATTCACATAATTAATCTAACTTGTGGTTTGAGTTGTTATTGTGCAAGAAGCTTCAGAGCAATTAATTTCTTCGAGGCTCTATTTTGATGATCCAACATGAGATTAGGATATGATATAGATTGATATGTACTTAGGATTTGATAAATATTGAGATGGCATATTGCCACAATTTGTAAAAAAAATTCTGAGTAGGCATATATGCCAAATTTGTATATGCACAAACACATTTATTCTACATTTTGATATATAAGAATTGATATTCGATCTAATTTGTTCCTCATGTTCATTTCTTTCTACTTGGACTCTTCAAAATGGAATGCATAATTATCTTAAGAATGGTTTAAATTTATGATCGATAACATGTTATAGATTAACGAAATTTCATTTTAATAGAACTTATGAATTACATTTGGTAATCCATCTATGTTAGAGTTCATTCATATTAAGGTTCACATACATTACATTCCATGAGACCACATTTCTTTGAGGAGTTTTTCCAAATAATTCAATACCTTTTCTATTGTACCACATTTTTCATACATGTCTACCAAAACATTTTTATCAAACACTCAATTTGAGAATACACATGATTTCAAACTTTGTTGAATGAATTTACACTTGACATTATTATTTTTAACTCCTATAATGAAGTGGGTAGCTGATTTTTATTTCAAAAGAAGTTAAAATTAATGAATAATGGTATGAGAAGCACTCTATAATATTTATTGTCTCGAAGAAGTGTTTGAAAATATGCCTAAAATAATTTTGGTCTCATAGACAGGGAAAAAAAGATGAAATGAGCGGCTTATGACAGTCTTATGGAATTGATTCTTTTGATTGATTAAAAACTTCAAACAAATGGATACAACTTGATGAAATATATGTCATTATAATGTTCATTCAAAAGTAATATAATCATCTTGATAAAAATAAATGTCACCCAATGTTCATTCAAGCTTAATAACATGTAAAAGGTATAAAATCATCTTGAATAAGAATCACTATCTTGCAACCTTTTGAAATGAAATATTTTGGTACCCAAATCCTTCCTTGCTCTCTTAGGGCTTTTCACCTAAAAGGGGAAAGATGGAACAAAATGCACAATGTTTCAATCAAGATTAATGTAAGGATGGATGATATATTGATGTGAAGTGTGGGTAAATGTTTTTAAATGCTTACAAATTCAAATAAGTGAATGTAAACCAATCTAATGCAAGATGCTGAAAAATACAATGTTGATTGCAAATATGAACTAGAAACTTAAACAAATGAAAACATAAATCGATGAGGTTAATCAAAGTGCACTTGGAGGTAGATTGTTGTTACTACAACATTCTAAAATTTCCCAAAAATCACTATTAATGACCACTGGGACTGATTCACCATGCATGGTGAACCAGTCATGCTTTTGATGAAAAATCTAGGAAATAGGTTTCTGACTGTCGGGAGCTGAATCCTGACATACTCACTTTTTAGGTCTACAAGTGGGACTCATTTTACATGGGTGGGGAATTAGTCCAACTACAATAATCTAAAAATTTAAGTGTTAATTTTGTGGAGCTAGATCTGTACTTTCGCTTCCTACAGGTGTCTGCTTCTGAAATTGTCAGATTCAGGCGTAAAAATGACTTTTTATTGATAATTTGAATTTTTGAATGAAGAGAGGACTTTAACAACTTTGAAACTTGATCTTTAATGATTTCCAAGCTTCCAAAGGACCTCAATCTGTACACACACAAGAAGAGAAGTAGAAATGTTGAATGTTAGGGCATGGGGGTTTGCCTTGGTCAAACCCTATTTAGGTAATTAAACCAAAATCAACAAAGAATGAAGTGAAACATGCAACAATAGAGTAGATTATCTTTCCATGATTATAGATCTTGAAATTCTATAGCATAACATGTAGAATTAGCCCTTGGATGTCTTAGGAAGATTTCTTGATGTCTTGCAATGATAAAACCCTAGGTTGCTTGACTTGAGATGAAAGATTGGTGGATGAAAATAGATTAAGTTAGTGGATGTGACAGAGGTAAGAGAAATGAATGAGAAATGTAGAATGAGGAGAAAAACACATATTTATACACTCTTGTGTCTTAGTAACCCATTCATACCTCATCACAGGTCGACATCAAGTGTTTGTGAATAAAAACCCAAAAGGAAATTTAAAATATTTTGAATTTGGGGCCAAGGGGGACTCATTTGCCACCCATGGAAAATGGGTTCCACCTAGGACTTGAAAATGGGTGTTGGGAATTATCTTGTATTTAATGTTGTTTGTTAGGCTAACATTCAAAAATACACTTAATTACAACTTATGAGGGCATAATGGGACCAAATACAGCATGATAAAGGGATAAATAGTGAAAACATGCCTAGAAAAGTGTGAAAGCTTGTTACAATACTTTACAACACTTCAAAATAGGACTTGATTAGTGATAAAAAGGTGTTTTTTAGGTGAAGTGTAATGAATAGAGTCTAGAAGAGTGTAGAAATTTATTACAACACTTCACAACACCTTCACAAGACGTCATTAAAAGAATTTTATTTAGTTTTCAAGGGTCCACGACCCAGTGTGGACACATAAAATGCCTCACAACACTAGATTAAGACCTTATTAATTCCATTTTATCATGAATTAATCACATTTCAAGCAAAGGGTCCTTTTTTATACGGAACACCTTCAAACAAAGTCCTTACAATTGAACAAGATACATGTTCATTAGTTTGTTCATGTGAAATCTATATAATAATCATGATCGATAATTAAGACATCACTCAACCATGATGCAACCATTAAAAAAACCAAATTAGTGTGATACACCCATTAAAAAAACCAAATATAACTCCATGACATGCATGTTATTTGACCTTCCACATGCAATTTGTATTATCATAATGCACAACAATGAATGTTGCTAACCATAATGCATCAATAAAAAAACTAGGAATACTATGTGAGCTTGATGCACACTAGTTATAATGCACACTTCACATAAAAGAAATAACACTGATATGATATATTGTCATATATTTCAATCAACCTTGACCAACACCAAAGTTGGTATATTGCAATTGTTGTCATATATGCCATTCAACCTAACACAATTGAGGTTTTTTATTTGGTAAGAATTTGTGAAGCAAAAGAAATTGAGAGATGATGGTTAAGGTGGACTTGAACAAATGAATTTGTTGTCCTAAGTGTTGAAAACTCTATCAAACAAAGGGATCTTGTTTTCCTAAGCGTTGAAATTGAAGGAAAATAATTGAAGACTAAAATTAACCACTTACAAAAGGAATGAAAAGATAAGAAGAATATTTTATCATTAATGAGGAGGTTAGTCTACTATAAAAAAAGTTCCAACACATGTGGATGGGTATGTTCAAGATAGGCATAGTCCTATTTCAAACCTAAATATGCCAAAACAGTTAGAGCTACTTTGGATTGATGATATCCCTTAAGAGTCCAAAGTGCAAAAAGACAGTGCTCTTTGATGGGATATTACTCAGAGACTGTGAGGTTTAAAAAATATTTTTATAAGGCTATGGGATCATGTTGGGACCTTCTTCATTAACATCTCTCCATTTTTGCTATCTCGGAGGCATTTTTCTATGGTGACGAGTTTTCAGTTAAGGAAAATGTTGTCAAATGCAAGTAGTGTAAAGTTGCAAAGTTGTGCAACTTTCATTCTACAACTCGTACGACCAAATAGATTGTTCCAACACATCCGGATGGGTATCCTTACACTAGGTATGGTCCTCTTTTTCACCCAAACATTTCGAATCACTCTGAGCTACATTGGACCAATGATTTGTCTTAAGAGTCCAAGGTGCTAAAAGGCAACAATCTTTGACGGGTTGTTAGTCAAAAACCATGATGCTTATAGAATCGCCATCTGAGGCCATGGGATCATGTTGGGATCATCTACAATAAAATCTCTTGGTTTTTGTTATCTTTGAGGTTTTTACCCATGCTGATGAGTTTTTAGTTGAAGAAAAAGTTGTCAGATGTAAGCAATGTAAAGTTGCAAAGTGGTGCAACTTTCATTCTACAACTCGTACGACCAAATAGACTATTCCAATAGGTTTGGATGGGTACGTTTACACTATCCATGGTTCTCCTTTTCACCCGAACACGCTGAATCACTCTAAGCTACATTGGACCAATGATTTCCCTTAAGAATCAAAGTGCTAAAAGACAACAATCTTTGAAAGGCTATTACTTAGAAACTATGATGCTTAAAAACTCTTAGTCTAAGGCTATAGGATCATATTGAGAATCTCTACAATAACCTCTCTTGTTTTTTTCTATCTCAAAGGTATTTTTTAATGGCAACAAATTTTTAGTTGAGAAAAAAGTTTTCAGATGCGAGCATTGTAAAGTTGCAAAGTGGTACAACTTTTTTTTTGCAACTCGTACGACCAAAAAAACTATTCCAATACATTCAGATGTGTACATTTATGCTATTCATGGTCCTCTTTTGCACCCAAACATTTTGAATCACTCTGAGGTACATTGGACTAGTGATTTCCCCTAAGAGTCTAAAATGCTAAAAGGAAGCAATTTTTGGTGGGCTATTACTCAAAAACCATGATGCTTATAAATTATCAATTTGAAGCTATGGAATCATGTTGAGACCCTCTACAATAACCTCTCTCAGTTTTTGCTATGTTGGAGGCATTTTCTTGTGGTGACGAAGTTTTAGTTGAGAAAATTTTTGTCAGATGCAAGTAGTGTAAAGTTGCAAATTGGTGTAACTTTCACTCTATAACTTGTATGACCAAATGGACTATTCCACCATGTCTATATGGGTACACTTACAAGTATGTGTAGGATCATCATGGAAAAAACAGGCCTTTAAGTGGCAAAAAATTTAGAAAAATTAGAGTTAGGCAACTTGACATAAACATTTGAATAAGTTATCTATATTATTTCAAAAATATGTAAGAATAGAATCTGTAACAAATTGAATGTAGTTTCTAAACTACTAGGTTTTTTTAAATCATTTGGTAAAAATTTGAAATTTCAATGCAATAGTACTTAAATTTTAGGAAAAATAAGAAGTAGGTGTCTATTTGACCACCCTAACCACAATAAAATGATAATATTTTTTTTATAAGATTTTAGATATAAGTAGAGGACTCATGTCCCAATGTGATGCATATTTTTTGGTAATTTTTTTCCAAGTAAATAATTAATTATGAATTTTTTATTACAACTTTTAAAAATATTAAAACTTGTATGTTTGACCATTTTAACTTGGTCAAAACTTCATGAATTTTTTTTTATTTTTTTTAGTATTATAGTATGTGAAGCATATAATGTGATGCATGTTTCAGATTCAAAAAATGTGATATTGTTTGAAAGCTATAGATGTTTTTCAATCAGCCTATCAATCAAGACTTTAGTCATAATTTAAGTAGAAAATGAATAATAATTGTTTATTAAATTCAAACTAAAGCATAATTTATATTGGTGGAAAGCTTAGAATCTCCTTTAAAAACTTTTTTCGTTTCATCAATTTTGGTTAAAAAAAAGTCATCAGCCACATACCTTACACATACCCATCATATCGCCACTTTTTGGCCCATCATAATCCTACACACACCCGTACACTAGGAATGGTCCTTTTTTTCAGCCAAACACACCAAATCACTTTGAGCTACATTGAACCAATGATTTCCCTTAAGAGTCTAAAGTGCTAAAAGGCAACAATCTTTGACAGGCTATTACTTGGAAACCGTGACACTTACAAAATCTCCATCTAAGGCTATGGGATCATGTTGGGACCCTCTACAATAACCTCCCTTGGGTTTTGTTATCTCAGAGGTGTTTTCCCATACTAATGTGTTTTTTTAGTTGAGGAAAAAGTTGTTAGATGCAAGCAGTGTAAAGTTGCAATGTGGTGCAACTTTCATTCTATACAACCAAATAGACTATCCCAACACATCTGAATGGGTAGGCATACACTAGGCATGGTCCTCTTTTTCACCCAAACATGTGGAATCACTCCAAGCTACATTGGACCAATGATTTCCCTTGATTCCAAAGTGTTAAAAGGAAACAATCTTTGAAGAGCTATTACTCAAAAACCATGTCACCTAGAAACAATCCATCTAATTCTATGGGGTCACATAGGGCCCCTCTACAATAATTTCTCTCTATTGTTGATATCTCTAAGGCATTTTCACATGGTGTTGAGTTTTTAGTTGATGGAAAAAGGGTTAAATGGATGCAATGTAAAGGTGCAAAGGGGTTTAGGGTTCGTTCAACTCCTCATGAGTAAGTGTATAAGTGAATCATTTGCTCAAATACACTCAAGTCATGAACTACACACATGAATACAAAGTATAAGCATGAAAAAATGTAGGTCATAAAGTATACATTAGAATACTCATAAGTGGCAAAGTATACACATAAGTTGTAAAGTATACACTTGAATACATATAAAGTATACACAATACACATGGTATTGTCATTTAAGAATTGCTATCAAATATAGGATTTGTAAAATGCCACATAGGCATACAAAAAATGACCCTAATACATGGTCGTTTCCTAGTAGGGGAAGGAAATAGATCATGGATTACCTTCACGGTTGACACACTCTTCCACAATAGTAGCACATTGACATTCTAGAGTGACAAGCACCTGTACAAACCCTCAAGGTAGTAGTTAAACTACATACAAGAATCATAGAATTCTTCAATAATAGGCCATAGAAGATCAAATATAATGTCAAATTTATATTAGCACAAATCTATATAATCACAAAACTATATGATCACAATAGAGAAAATTCTTAGACTAACAAATATATATTATTCTAAACAACCTAAATAATGATGAAATGGTAATGCAAACAAGAAAATATTCTTAGAATAAAAAATCTATATTATTCTAATATGTTGCATACCTCTACTAAAGGATTAGAGCTGACTATTGTTGCAGCAACTCCATGATCCATCGTGCTATGAACATCACAATATACTTTGAATAAAAAATATATATATGATCACAGTAGAAAAGATGCTTAGACTAACAAATCTATATTATTCTAAAAAACCTAAATGATGACGAAATGGTTGTAACTAAGGCAAAAGGTTAGGCTAGTATGAAATCAAATGCATAATTAAAACCCTAGCTAAATAATGAAGTACAATGGAGTAAAATAGCATAAAAAAGAAAAATTTCACCAAAAGTCTTCAATCCCTCCTTGATTGACCTTCATTGCCTCTCTCCATTTTCTGCAAAATGATTTTTTCCCTCAAATTTTGATGAGCAACCTTTGACAAATCCCTAAGAAAATATTGAAGTATTCTATTACTACTGCTAATAAGAGTATTCAAACATGAAGCAAGCCTAAAGTATGTAGAAAATAGTCAAGCATGAAGTGTGGAGTGTGTCAAATGAGGTAAAAATTGCCTTTCTTCTAGAAAAGTTAATTTTGGATGAATGGCCAAGATTGTCAAATGACAGATGCCCTAAGATTGAAGGTTGAAATTAAATGTGACAACCATCAATTAGGGTTAGGGAAAATTTTGAAATGAAAGGTTGAGATTTTATTTTAGAAAAATCAAATCAATGGTCAAGAATGCATGTGACAAAGAGATATTGGGCACAGAAAAAGAGGTTGTTGTAAAATCAAATACTAATTTAAAACTATTTGATTTAAAAGACTAAGTTGACCTTTTGAATCAAAAATTAATTTAATTAAAAAGTGGTGGGGTCATGTGACAGTAAATAATGATTGTAAATTATTTACTTGGAGGGACAATAATTAAATAAATTATAGAAATTTATTTAATTATAAGAAGACATAAAGAATTAATGACATATTTAAATTAATAAATAAAGTTTATTTATTTAAATAATTAGGAAGAAATAATGGACAAATAATAATTAAATAAATTTAAGAATTTATTTAATTATAGAGGAACATAAAAAATTAGCAACATATTTAAATAAAATAAATACAATTTATTTATTTAAATAGTCAAGAGGAATAAAAGATGTGAATTAATTAAATAATTGATAATTATTTAATTAATAGTTGAATTTGGACTATAGGAAATAATTAAATATTTTAATTATGTTAAGAAGAAATATGGAGAAAATAAAGTTTGTAGGCCTAGGTCAATTTTATGTGTCTACAATGGTAATGCAAACTAGAAAAGATGCTTAGAATAAAAAATCTATATTATTCTAAACAACCTAAATAATGAACCTTAGCATATAAACAATATCAAAATGTGATGAACAATATCATGCATGTCCCATACAACAAATGATTTGCTACTCAAGTGAGCCTGAAGGGTCATGTCTAACCTTCAAATTTTTGAGTAATGCTTCATGATCAACACTACTAATCGTCAATAGTTCCTTTGTTTTTTGTCTAGCATGATGTCTCAATAACTTAACATTCATTGCTATAACAAAGTACAAATACATGAGAATGGTTTTGTGTTTCTCATAGTCTTCAAATGTAGGTATTCCATTCTTTCTAATCATATATATTTGCAACCAAGTTCCAGAAACAACAACTAAACCTATATATGATCATAAGTTTTTTATCAAGATATAAATTTACTTAGAATAACAAATCTATATTATACTAAACAACCTAAATGATGATGAAATGGTAATGTAAACTAGAAAAGATGCTTAGAATAACAAATATATAGTATTCTAAACAACCTAAATGATGATGAAATGGTAACGCAACCAAGTTCGAGAAACAACATCTAAACCTATAGGATACATGAACCCATCATCATTTTTCATCAGTTGTGTTAGCCTTTTCTTTCCCTATACACATCATGTCTACAACCAATAGTTTGATCCCTCTTCATTCCCCTATGGCTCTACAACTGTATAGACATGTCCTGGCTATACAAGACTTGAAAGATGGTTGTAGTCAAGTGAACTTTCTATTTCATCTTCTAACAAGGATTGTGCTACAAATAAAGGGGTTGGGTACTGTGGAATCCATGTATGTACCCACTCACTTGACTTGCACTAATGCTAATCAGACTTAATACAATTCTAACAAAAACAAACCATCTCTCATGTCCATATGGTCCATTCACCTACATCTGAGATTTAAAATGAATGTATCTTTGAAGAATCTCTAATTGTTTGGCATTCCAATTTGTCTCCCACTGTGCCCTCCTCAACCAACCAAAAGAACTTGATAGAACCCTCAAAATTCTTGAATTTTTGTGACATTTTGTGCTGGTTATTCACATGTCACATGTTCCCCATCAATAGGGTTCAACGGTTTTGCTTAGCTAGTCTTATCTTCAATTAATCCTTGTTTGATCCTTGAACAATCTATTTTTATGTTGACTAGTTTTCTTGGTTGCCAATCTTCATAGTTTTTTTTTCAACCATTGACATGCATCCCTTACCGGCCCATTTCTTGGGTTAGTAGGTCATTTTAATCTATCCCTATGTCGGGTCTTTAATTTTTTATTTATGAGTGACTTAAGTCTAAGTCATCCGTTCTTGAGGGTAATTTCTCATCGGCCTAGTCAATGCCCTCTTTTATGAGTAACTTCATTTCATGTGTAGGTTGAGAAATCACAAGATCATGGGATTTCATCTAGACCATTCCCCACTGGCCTGTCCATCTAAAGTGAATGCAATTTAATTGTTGTGAGGTTATCAAAGTTTCACCACATGTATGTGGGCCCAACCATTACATCCCATATTATTGCCCAAAGCTTTGAGATTGACGGTACTAATCAAGCAAGGAAAGATGATCACTGTCATTACCCGATAGCTTGCAAAGGTAAGATGCAAGTTCTTTAAAAATAGTGAGATCAATGAGAAGATGCCACGTGCAATCTATAGCTACTGGCAGGTGGGGCCCATACATATACGAGGAACATCCAAAAAATAGATTTATATTGGCCATTCATTTGAGCTAGAGTGGCGTTGTGAATTCAAATGATATTGACTCAATCTGAGTCATTCGAGATGCCCAACTAAACTATAGATAAATGGCACGCATTCAAAACTGTAAAATATGCCCATTGCAATTTTTTTGCTTCACGCGAGTGGGCATTAATGGTGGAGGTTTTCTGTAAACCTATTCAATTCCCTTCAAAAATTATGTATGCAATTGATTCTTCCTTTTTTGAGATTCGAAGATGTGTCCAAGACAATATGAAGAGTTGAGAACTAAATTGCAAAGGTCATCTCGGCTGGCATTACGTTTTGTCATAGCTGAGAGCAATAAGTACAACAAACACAATTTTATGCTTTCTAAATTAGGGATTGCTTTAATTTGCTTTAAAATGAGTGTGTTTCATTGTTTTTCTTTCATTTCTTTAAATTAGGGTTAATATTTTCTTTTAAAAGACTTAGCTATGTAAATTGTCCAGAATTAGCTCTTGTCGTAAGTCATAAACTATAATTAGGAAGTAGAGTAGTTAAAATTCCTCCATAAGAACTTTTGTATACTTAATCCCATGGCTCCCAAAATACAAGGTGCTTCTTCGTCCACCCAGTCTAGAACCCTTTCTCAGGATGTGATTGACTTGCTACCCTAGTCTAGGAATAAGAAACTAGAGGGAAGGGTTGTGTTTCATGGTCCTACTATGAAGGAAGGGTTGATAGATAAATCTTGCTTGATCAAGGATGTCGAGGTACCTTACACGGGATGGTAGATGTTTCAACACTGGTTTGGAAATAGGAACCTTGGGGCTCCTTTTAGTAATCCATGGAAGTTGGATATGGGGAATTTGATTGTTCCCAATGTGTACATGGATGTAGATCACTTGAAGGATATTACCTCAAAATATAACCCTATTTCTAGTGTAGTTAGAACATTTGATGGGGTGGTTATGGTAAGAATAACCAAGGAAAAGATTGAAGAAATCTTTGACTTGCATGAATAGAGTCCTGACATGATCCCACTAGATATGAATACTATTAGAATAGAGCACAACAATACTAAGGTGTTCATCAAAACAAGGATGTTGCCTTTGCACACTATAGTAACTGGAAATGGGAAACAAAGGAGGAAAGTTAAGATTGATGATAGAGAGCTTGAACCTTTCCTAATGAGCTATTTTTCTAGCTATTTTAGAAATATTGTGTACTCTATATACCAAATTATTGGTGTTGATCCACCTAACACATTGCAAAAGGAGTACAGTTATTTGACCACACATCTGCAACATCCACTGTATAGAATTATTTATGACTATGGAACTTATCTGGCTGAACATATCCTTAAAGGCTTAGTTGAATTGAAGGAAGGTAAATCATGGGTAAACTTCTAGTGGTACTCATTGTTAATGCATATGTTCTTTTATAAAGGACAAATATCTTTTGAGAAGGAGATCACCTTAGAAAAGAAGAAATGTTGGCTTGCCCGTCCAATGTTGGATCTGAATCTTGGATAAATATGATAAAAGGTATAACTTTGTAATGTTTAGAAATGATTTTTCATCCAAAATAAGGAGGGCCTTAATACATGAACCACCTAGAATCCCTAGAGAAATTCATGAATTCTTGCGACCTAAGGAGATGAGGCCAGATTTGAATTTGAGCCATAATTGGGGAGATTTGATTTTGTATCCTAATAAGACAATTTTAGAATATATGGTAGTGGTCTAGGCCCATATGTCTTTCCTAGAGATGTTCCTTTGAGAATAGGATTCCTTGAGATCATGAGGCAGTTAGGAGCTTCACAAGAAGTGCATTTACCTGAATCAGTAAGGAAGGGGTCATTCTTTCCAGAATGGACAACATTTGCAAATTTCATTATGACAAAAGGGACATGGAATGAATTAGAGAATTTTTTGGCTCCTTATAAATTGATGAATATGAGCTCGAGGAATTATGATCCTGAAGGCTTCATTAGTAAACTCAAAGAAGATAAGAAAATGGATAACTTTGTGCATGTTTTTTATTACCTTGAGGATGTTATTAGGTATTTTTTTAGCTTTGAGGAATAGGATGAAAGAAAAGCCAAATACCTAGCTTATAGAAAGATGGTAGAATCCAAGCAAAATAATAATCCCCAATATGATCCTCTACCAAATATACTTGTTTTTTTGACAAAGTTATGCATGTTATGGACAATTTTGAGAATGTTGTTGGTGTTTTGAGGGAACAATGGGAAATTCCAAATAAAGGAAAGGAAATGGTGGTTGAAGAAAGTGTCGAAATGACATTAGAAGAAACACCTACATATCAACTGCCCAAGAAATTGAGAATTTATTCTAGGAGGAAGAAAGTAATAGGTGAGCAAACAAGCTTAACATCTCCTATCACCTATGAAGGGCCAAAAGCAGACTCTCCCAAGAATATAGTGCCACCTCCTCCTCCATAGGCCTCTTTGCCTATAATTAATCTTGATTCACTCCCTAGAAGTTCTGCTCCCCCTGAGAAACCACCTCAAAAGAAGCAAAAGATTGAGGCCAAAGGAGTGGTTGATTACTCTGACACAGATGAAGATGACATCTGCATCACCCCTGAGGAAATGTAGAAAGGAATTCCTCATCATGAAAGAGTAATTGCTTCAAGTTTGGGAAAAAGCATCCTCATATTAGGAAAGCTTGACATTAGTGGATTGAATACTGCAGATGACATGAGGATAGAAGCCAACAAGGAGATTATGGAATATGACTCCATCAAAACCTCTACATTCCAGGATTTCTGGTAGAAATCAAAAGTTGCAAACTATGTAGAGAAGGTAGCCATTGAAAGTATCTTACATCATGAACTACCTGAAAATGACATTCAGGAAAATGTAAGAAGCATTATGAGAAATGATTTTAAAAAGATTAACTCCCAGGAGGGCAAAGAACTTGTAAAGAAGAGTGGAGTGTTGTTGTTTCCATAATGGTATATTTCTGATGCTATTGTTTTAGATGACATACGAAGGATTGAAAGGCCTCTCGTATAGATAGAAGAAGAACTGGAAATGGCTCTTCGAGGTTCATCCTTTAGTGAGGGTTAGGATGCATTAGCAATATGGTCATTATCTTGAGGATCTAGGAAACCAGCTCTGGCCAAGCCATCTAACCTTAGTGGAAACCTGCTAGTAACAAGAGTTGCTAATACTATATCCTTGGAAGTTGCAGACATGGTTGTCAATGTTGCTAGGTTTACTCAAGCAACTGTGGAAGGTCTCACCTTGGAGAGAGATAATCTTAGAACTAAATACAAATAACTCCTCAATGATTATGATAATAGCCAATAGAAGGTGGCTATGTTAGAAACTGAATTGACACTTTATAAACAAAGAGAAGTGCAAAGATAATAGGGTCAGCCCAGTGCAAGCCACCCACCTTCAACTTCTCCAATGGTGTCTTCCCAACACTCACCTCATGATCATCCCTTATCAAGAGTACCATATAGTGAGGGACAGGGGTCATTTGCAGTGGAAGAGTTAGATAGAGCAGGATCTAGCTCATCTGATAGAGAGCAATTGCTTCTACAAATTGAAACATATAAGAAGTTGCTAGAGAGAGCTTAGGAAATAATGTATGAGAACATATCAAAAGTTGTCTGCATTTCCCTAGAGCATCTAAATGACAATATTCAGGATAGACTCAATAGCGTGCATGATAACTATGCTTTGATGGTGTGTGCAATGAGATTATCCCAAAGAGATAAGATGTTGTCCATACCAACCTTTAATAAATGGGTCTCAAGAACTGAGAGATTGAAGTTAATATTAGTAGGTGTTGCCCAACATGAAGATAAGTACCCTCATGTGCTTCTAGTTTATGAGTTTTTTTATGTTATTTGAGTGAGAAACAGTTTCAAAGGTACATAGCCCCACTTGATCAGAAAATAAGAGAGTTGATAGCTCAATATGATATGACTAACCTATCACCACTACCAAACATTGAGGTTGCTCATTACAAATTGAAATCATTGCAAGTGTGGAAGAGGGAATTGGATGAGGTTATTGATTCCCAAGTGGATAAAATTTTCAAGGGAGTTGATATTGATGTCTTTAATAATACCTTGGAGAGGTTGAAATTTCTTATTATTTTTCTAGAGGATTTTGACAGAGAATCCAATGCAGTAGTAACTAAGTATTCCCCTTATGGGAAGGCCCTGGATAAAATTGTTGATTTTGATTGGCCATTTGAGGAAGAATATGAAAAATGGGGAAGGGTGTATGTTGGGAAATTTGGTTTGTCAATAAGGATGTCAAACATATACTAGGTCAAGTATTGTATAGGTCTGGCCTTAGAAGTTTAGTGTATAAGATATATGTTTCACAAGAAAGTATCAGTTGTTGGTGATATGGAGTGCTAACTAAGATGCTAGCTCACCTTTTGATCCACGTCATTTTGTCATCTTGTTCAATGAAATCAATGTCCTGCTATGAAGAAGTTTATCCTTTTTGACATGTGATTTTTGGAAGGAAAAGCTATTCCTTGCAACAAATGTAAATGAACTTTGTCTCGTATGAATTCCATCCACTTTGATAAATGTAAATGTAACTGAATTAGGGATTCTATTTTCTAGCAGTCCAATCGGAATGTGACATGTGTCCACTTGGCCTAAAGCTTATTTTTGCTCCCTTATTCTATAAAATGGAATTCAAGGCCATTTGTGCAGGTGTTTTGTTGAATACTGGAGCTGAATTGTGATAATTAAGAATACAAAGTGAATACATGTTTAGTCTTTATTGAATGCTTTGAGTCTAAGAAGCAAGGTATTGTCACAATGGTGGTTTACACTTTCTGGGAGATCCTGATTTTTGTTAAAATTACATATTTTTAGAAAATATAATGATTTAAGCCTTGAAAAGTTCCATTTCAAGGATTCCAATTGAAGGGGGTTTGATCAAACCACCTTAGACCAAGCCCCCCTAGATAGAACCCCACTATTTTTAAACCATACCTATAATAGAGTCTCTTTTACACCTATCAAAATGCTGATAAAAAATCACTTTTGATTTACCTTTCGGGGATCAAATTAATTCATTTAAATTTTTTTTTTTGTAAGTATGTGGTCCTTATTATAAGCATCCAAAAAATTATAATTTTAATTAAATTAAATTTGATTATTATATTTATTTTTTATTTCTTGTGAATGTAGGTTTTTCATCAAAAAATCAAGCTCTCTGTTCGCACATGTAGAAAATAGTAGATTATCAAAAAAAATTGAAAAATATGAGTGCACTAGATATTGAAGTCCTTGATCCAACAAAAAATAAAATTGAATTTCAATACATACAAAAAAAGTTACGCATTATACAACACGCCTATGTCTAATTTGTAATTGGTTTGACTTCAAAACTTGATTAAAGAAAAAATATTCAATAAAACACTATGAAACCAATTGGAAACACTAGATAGCATAGTTAGGTATGTGTAGGATCATGATGGGCCAAAAAGTGGCAATATGATGGGTATGTGGTGATGACTTTTTTAACCCAAAATTGATGAAATAAAAAAGGTTTTTAAAGGAGATTCTCAGGTTTCCACCAATATAAATTATGCTTTACTTTGAATTTAATAAGTAATTATTATTCATTTTCTATTTGAATTATGACTAAAGTCCCGATTGATAGGCTGATTGAAAAACATCTATATCTTTCAAACAAGATCACTTTTTTTTAATCCAAAATATGCATCACATTCTATGCTTCACATACTATAGGATTAAAAAAAGAAAAATTGAATTTCACGAAGTTTTGACCAAGGTAAGGTGGTCAGACATATGATTTTTTTATATTTTTTAAAAGTTGTAATAAAAAATTCATAATTAATTATTTGTTTGGAAAAAAATTACAAAAAAATATGTATCACATTGGGACATGCATCCTCTACTTATATCTAAAATTTTATAAAAAAAATATTACCATTTTATTGTGGTTAGGGTGGTCAGACATACACCTACTTATCTTTTCCTCAAAATTTATGTACTACTGCATTGAAATTTCAAATTTTCACCAAATAGATATATATTTTTAAAAAAACAAAACTAGTAGTTTAGAAACTACATTCAATTTACTACAGATTATATTCTTACATATTTTTGAAATAATATTGATAACTTATTCGAATTTTTACATCAAGTTGCCTAACTCTGATTTTTCTAAATTTTTTGCCACTTAAGGACATGTTTTTTCCATGATGATCATGCACATACCTGTTACAAATCTAAATTTGAAAAAAATAGAATTTTATCCTTCATGGAAAAAAATTTATGCATTATACGGTGACTGTCACTCTTTAAAAATGTTATTTACTAAAAAGAACTAGTTTTTGAAGGAGATGGAAAAATAAGTGCAATCTGATTCTAAAAATTTTGAAAAAAAAAAATTTAGAATCTATAGAATAAATGTCACAAATCACTAGTTTGCATCATCTTCAAATTCCTCACGGTTTAACCGCTATAGGTTCCTGAAAGTGAAGATTTAGTTAGAAAAAATTATTTTAGCGTCCACTTTGGCCAAAAATTGTAAACCAGTATTGTGGGATCACCCAATATATTTTCTTAAATGTATGGATTCTGGATATATCTTAATAATAATGGATATTTTCCAAGTCTATAGTCTCTCCATTTTGATTATGTATACAAATTATTAATGAAAATATTGATCAAAGATCATTTCATTAATTGTCATTGTTTCATACTTTGATATATGTTTTGGTTTTATCTCTTGGTCATAGAAGAAGATAAATTGCTTGAATCAAATCATGAATTCTAATGTAGGGTCAATGGATGTGATAAGTAGTCTTTAGAATTTGGTTACTAATTTGTGAATTGCTAAGTGGTATCGCATAGATCTCAAATGTGCAGGATTAAATGTCCCTTATATTTCAATTTTCTCAGACTCCAAGCCCATAGATAATGGTACTAGTCATTAACACGTTAAGTCTTTTCATGATCCCAGTTAATCGACCTGAGAACAATATTTTAAAATAATTTTTGATTTATCTTGAGTTTATGGTGTTTGTGTTGTCTTTGTATTCTTGGCTTAAGGTGTGTAGTTTTTTCAAGGAATTGCCAACTTCTTGATGAATTTCAGCTTATTAGCCATGGGTGAGAGTACATCTGCTTAAATATACAATGTACACATGAATTGTCTGAAATAATAGTATAATATACATTATGGGATTACCCTCCCGAGTTGTGCAGAGCCTAAAGTGCAGGAGATAAATCTATTGGTGCCATATCTCGTCATTTGGCCACTTGTCTAGCAGATATTCGAGAATTGATCCCAATAGGCTCATAGGTATATATTGAGACCTGATTGGCTCATTGCAAAAAAAACCAACAGAACCTACACACTTGTGAATCAATTTTACATCCTTGTGATAATGCATAAGTACACCAATCAACAATAGAAAGTGCATCAATGAATGTTGCACCACCTCTGATCTTCATTTGTTGCTTAACCAAATCTCTCTTCACAAAAGAACTTGCACCATCATGCTCACCTTTTCCATGCCCAACGTAAAAAAAACTCCAAATATGTGGTACAACCCTCTCTATATGCATCCTACTCAACCAATAAAACATGAGAGAATTCTTGAATTTCCATGTGCAATTATCTAACCAAATTAGATGTTGACCTATTGTAATACCTTTTACCTACAAGAACTCATTTTTTTTTTAAAAACAATGTTGTACAAGGGTATGTGCAGTATCATGATGGGCCAAAAAGTGGCAATATGATGGGTATGTGGCTAATGACTTTTTTTTACCCAAAAGTGATGAAATGAAAAGGGTTTTTAAAGGAGGTTCTCAACTTTCCACCAATATAAATTATGCTTTACTTTGAATTTAATAAGTAATTATTATTCATTTTCTATTCAAATTATGACTAAAGTCCTAATTGATAGACTGATTGAAAACATCTATAGATTTCAAACAAGATCACATTTTTTGAATCCAAAACTTAGGCCACATTCTATGCTTTCCATACTATAGGATTAAAAAATAAAAATTGAATTTCATGAAGTTTTGACTAAGTTAAGGTGGTCAGACATACGAGGTTTTTATATTTTTTAAAATTTGTAATAAAAAAATCATAATTAATTATTTACTTGGAAAAAAATTACAAAAAAATATGCATCACATCACGACATGAGTCCTTTACTTATATCTAAAATATTATAAAAAAATATTATCATTTTATTGTGCTTAGGGTGGTCAAACAGACACCTACTTATTTTTTCCCTTAAATTTAAGTACTACTGCATTGAAATTTCAAATTTTCACCAAATAGATTTTTTTTGTTTTAAAACAATCCTAGTAGTTTAGAAACTAAATTGAATTTTCTACAGATTCTATTCTTACATTGTTTTAAAATAATATAGATAACTTCTTCAAATTTTTATGTCAAGTTTCCTAACTCTGATTTTTCTGATTTTTTTGCCACTTAAGGGCTTATTTTTTCCATGATGATCCTGCACATACCCACAAACTCAGGTGAATGACATCTATCATCACTCATGTAAAAATGGTACTCCTTGATTATCTTCCTATCCTCTTATGTACTATCAAGGGCATGCCTATATGTTATGTGGACAAAAATAGCAATTTGAATAGAAATATAATATTGTGATTGAACCTCATTTTGTAGTTGCAATGTGTAATTTTCAAAAAAATCAACTGCAGATACAATAGTTCCAATGGGGAAAGAGTCCTTACACATCCTGAATTTCTAATCCAAACACTGTGATCTATGGCTATGCCTTGCATACTTATAGAAAAGTTTTTTCTTAAAATCGGAATTAAAATTAGTAGTACTTACCTCTCTTGCAACCAACTCACATCTAGAACCCTCACCTCCACTCTTCAATGTGTATTTTACTATCTCTAACCTTTTATTCTCCACAATATTGTTACCAAAATCATGATCATTGTCCTCATGAAAGCATGTTACAAACTTCGATAAACCACCACATTGCAAACATGTTTCATTTAAACAATCATTTCTATAAAATAAGCAACCATCAACTCTAATTCATAAAAATGAATCTAACAAGTCCCTTGATGACTTGGGAAGTTGCACTGTATGACACTCCTACAACATTTTGTTAGTATGCATAGTAGAAAAAATATGGCATAATAATTCATGATACATTGAAAACTCAACATGTTATTTACAACAACATGTATTACGAACATTAATAGGTACACAATAAAATGGCTTGCAAGACTCAAAAGCCCTTTTGAGATTTGCAAAATTAGATGTTCTTGAAAAAAAAATTGAGTACATCCCAAGAAATGTTTAGGATGCAGTGTACGATCTCAATTACCAATTCATAACTTTAAAACATCCTTTACATTCGGTGATACTCTAGAGTGAGAGTACCAAAATTGCTCAATTTGCATGTTTACATTATCAGTTAGCTTGTTAGCTTCTTATCAACATGTGAATGCCTCCCACTAAAATATAGCATATCATTTTGAAGAGGACTATCGATTCTTCCTCTTCTTGAGAGTGCTCTATTTAATGTTTTATGATTTAGATTTAAATTAATACAAGTTTATCTAATCAAACAAGCCTTTCTCAAATGGTGGCTTACTATTGAGGTTGTGATCACTCTATGGGAATCCCTTTTATCTTTTTCCTTACTAGTCTTTCCAATAGAGGTTAGAGCATTAATTTCTTTACAATAATACTACTTTTTTTCCAATATTTTTGTAACAAAAATCTTTTTTTTTTTTTAATAATGGTCTCATTTTGTAAATCTTAAGTAATTGCACAAAAAGTTGACATTGTTCAGTTAATGTCTTAATGGAAAAGTATCCATTGAACATTTTAGTAGCCCACAAACGAACCATTCACTATGACCTTTTTCCTTGAAGATTATCTATTATGTTCTCATCTATTTAAAGCAACCATTTAGGGGTTCTTATGTAATTAGGTGTTAATGTTACCTATTTTTTCTACTAGCTCAAATAGGTACAGCTTAAGTAATTGCAAATGAAAAGACAGGGACATTTTATTTTTTCTATATTACATTCCATGTGCATAAAGAAATCATAAGACTATTCTACCATATTACAGTATGTAAATGCATATAACATAAGAGAAGATTGCACAAATATTTTCAAAGAAAACATATTCTTTTTTGATAATGTAAATGTGTATTGTCTCGCACAAGACTTGACACTGACTCTTTTAATGTACGTGAATGTAAAGAATATACATTTAAAGATATCAACATAAAATTATGCACATATAGGGAAAGGACACCAATCATTGCCTAAGTGACTAGTTCTAGTTGAGTTTCCTCACATCATCTTCAGTCTTGTGCTTGTCCTACTTCTAGCTTTTGCTTCCTTGCTACTCCTAGTTGCCTTCTTTTGTGAGAAAGAATGTTGTTAGAGAAATGAAAGGTCTATAGTCACTATATGCACATACCTCTATAAACATATAAACCGATCAGCCATGTGCATTAAAAGAAACAACTTACTACTCATATCCAAGAAAACAAGGAGCATTATCAAACACATCTATCATATGCACATATTTTTCCAACATTTTTGCTTCCTGTGTAGGTATAGGAAACATAATGTTGTTGTTTTGTTTCATCAAATTTTAGCATGTGGGATAAAATGTGGCTCCCACAAGGGTTGAGCCCAGCATGTTGCCCTCATATGTTCAGAGGGATAGAATTGTTATTTGTCTTAGTGTGTTAGCTCAATCTTAAGTCACTTCTACATATTTTGATAGGGATAAAGGTATAAAAATAATCATCCTATCATTAACATATCCACCTCTCTAGTCCTACTACTTAGATACTTGCATGTGAATAATATTACTAAAGAAGTGAATATGCTTATGCTAAAGACATCTATCATTATCCTTTGAAGACTATCAATATATATCATAAATGAGCCAATATAAGACAAATTGAAGTCAAGCATTATCTCTGAGATCATTAATGCAATAAGCTTGAAAAGATTTCAACCATATCTTATAGGTTATTCAATAAGGATAGTAGTCAGGTTTGGATGGAAGGCCTCGTGACTGAAGGAATAATATGAAAATATGTATGCATTTATGAGAAAGGGAGGAACAGTCATAAATGAAAGGATGCAAGCAAAGTGATTTCTATAATGACAATGACAGTCTTATGGGAATCTATAAAAGAACAATATCACAGTCTATCTTGTGAAAGATGGATGAAGAATAGTTAATAGGTAAAATATAAGATGACAGGCTATCATAGCATTAAGAAATGGGACAGTAAAAATACAAGAAAAAAACATGACAATAGTGATAGAGATCTTGAAGAGGTTTCAAAAGAACAATCTTTATCTATTAGGCATGGTATAGTCAAGTGATTTTTGAAGAGGAAACCTTAGAAACACCAAGTGTCCACAAAAAAAGGAACTTATAGCATTTTGCAAGATAGAATTCAAAAGGTAAAAGCATTCCTTAAGAACAATAAGAGGACATGTTATGCCTTGCATAACCACCCCATTTTATTTTGGAACAAAACGGGTCCCCCTTTTTCTTTTCTTTTCTTCACCTTTGGTTGTCTGGTTTGGTCTTAGGAGTTCTTTTGTTTTCCTCCTGAGTTGTCTTTTGTCCTGTCAAATTTTGGTTCTGCTTTAGCCAGAGTTGGGTTTATTTTTGTTAAAATTGAAGGTATGATGAACAATAGTGTATTTTGTATGCTTTGAGGACTAATGGAGGCATTTGTGTTGCAGGATTAAATCATGCACCTGGTGATATTTCTCAAGGAACTCAATTGGGAGGCATACCTCAGTCACAGTTGGCATAAAACTCTTGAGGAAGAAAGTCGCTGAGAACCTCCTATTGTCTTGTCAACTGGTAGTGGTTCTATTCATTTGAAGTATACTAGTTGGCCAAACATTTTAATCGCCGTGGGTTTTTATATGTCTCGCCAACCAAAAGAAGTCTCGCCGACTGTTACACACAAGGCTAGCGTCGCCGAAAGAATTTGGGTTCGGGGAGAAGTCTTCCCAATAAATAGAAGTCTCGGCAATAGGGCATGGCCTCGGGGTAAAGTCTCACTGACAGGGTGGACTCTTGTCAAAATGAGTCATCATTAGGGAGAAAGATTTAAGTTCGGCATGAAGTCCCAGCGACCAAGTGATGTCTCACCGAAAGGATGGTGCCTTTGGTTTAAGGTCGTGGTTTTGGGGATATGTCCTACCGACACAGGGGAGTCTCGCCGAAAGATTTAAGTTCAGCATGATGTCTAGACAAAGGGGTAAAGTCTTCCCGACTGGGCGGAGTCTTGTTGAAAGATGAAGGCCTCGGGGAGAAGTCTTGTCGATTGTTGAATGTCTCACCAAAGGTTATGCCTTCAGTGTAATCTCTTGTTGACCCGATAGGGTCTCACCAAAAGGTTATGCCTTCGGCATAAGGTCTGGCCAAAGGGGTGAGGTCTCAATGAAAAGAGGTGTCATCGGGGAGATGTCTCACTGATGGTTGTTAGTCACGCCGAGGGATTATCCCTTTGGCGTAGTGTTTTGGGCTCGGTGAAAGGTCCTGCCAACAATGGGGAGTCTTGTCGATAGTGATGGATTTTCCAATGGAAAAGGGATATCAGTATGACTCTTAGCGCCTATCATGACCTCTGGCTGATAACGATTGTCTTGTCAATGGTTTTTGTGATATCAATATCAATTTTGCATTCGATATGAGGTCTCACCGATAGTTGTATGCTATGTCGATGTTGTTATAGAGTATAATCACATCAGTGACACATGGCTAGTGTCTCACCGACATGTGATTATGTCTGAACAATATTTTGACCCCTTGGAAATCCTACGTGGAGCGTGTTCAACCAATCAGAAGAGGCTAGGGGTGGGCCAGTGACAGTTTGACTAATTGACTATTCTTGCAAGGAGGATCAATAGAGCATAAATGACATGGATTTACTCTGAGATCAAAAGCGATGGAGTAGCTCGGTGAACAATGGTTTGGGGATCCAATGGGAAAATCTAATGTTGCTTCCAGAAGAGGTCAACTTGCAGAAAGATCTAGAGCAGGGAGAAGGCCAAAAGGAGGAAGAGGTCGTTAGTGTCAGGGACAGCTATGAGGTCTACTGGCAAAGGTAGATTGATATTAATGGTAATGCTCCAGGGCATTCAAAGAAGCTCTAATGGAAGTTCAAAGGTGGACACGGAGGCCAGAATTCATTGTGATGGTTGCAAAAGATCTAAAGGCTTCTCCCGAGGACGATCCTTCACCAACATGGACATGGGGGATGCATATTGAATGTGGCATTAACTTCATTCCATAAAGATCTGAGGGCGGACCCTTCTGAAAAAAATGAATATTTTTGTAAACCCTAAAAAATAGGGGCCGAATTTCTTTTTGGCACGTTCTGTATAAATGGCATTTTTGCCTCTTTTAGGAGACACATGAGTAGTAGGAGTTTTAAAAAAAAAAAAGATAGAGAGATTTTTCAGAAACCAGTAGCAGTAGAGAAACTTAAGAGGAGTAGTAGAATAGGAGTTAGATTCGACAGAAGGTAGTGATGTATCTTTCAAGTTTTCTTAGTATAGATGGAAACAGTTTGAAGACATATGTTTTCTGTACACTGGTTATTGTGCCAGATTTGTAAATGTTGCTTATCTATTTCACTAATAGTAGAAGCAACCAGATTTAAATTTGCTTCATGTTGTGTTGTTGAATGGTGTTTATCTTGGGTTAATCATTTGATTTGAAAAGCTTTCAAGGAATGAAGTTTTATTTTATGGTTTTGTTTAAATAGTAATTTGCAATCTGTTGTTGAAATTAACACTGTGGATGAATGAAATTGTGTTAATCACAAGTTAATTTTGTTCTGCAGTTTTAGTTAGTAATTCTTTGAAAGGTAACAAGTCTGGTTAAGTTGGATGAATTATTATTCTCTTCGGTTCCAAAGCTTTGGTCTATCTTTTTATGTTTCTTTAAAAACCCTAGTTAAAGTAGGTTTGAATTTATGTTTGATCTTAGAACAATCTAGAAGCTCAACACCAGTAGGCCCCTTGAACATTATAGTTTACATCAACCATTGAGTGAAATCAACACAGTCAAGAACCGATTACAAAGACCTTGGGAGTTAGATATCCATGCGTTATTCTTTCTCTTTCAGGAGAGCAGAATAGTAATATTCTGTTTATTGTTGTTGTGCTCATCTAAACCATCAACAGAAACTAGTGCTAGAGGGAGGGCCTAGAAGAGAAAGCTAGATAATAATGGGTTTTTCTCACTAGAAAGGTCCCAAAGAGTTCTTCGATCAGCTGAAAATCCATCACCTTTGATAGAACTCAAGACCCCAATTAAGACACAAGAGTCACAAGACTGAGGAAACCATCATACCACCCTTGTTAGCTCTGCTTACTCCACCAGGATTTTCACCAATACCCCAATGGATACCTCTCAATCCACCACCGAATCCATCTCAAGTGCCATCACAGCTAGTTCAACCCATCCAATAGCTGGCTCAACCACCACCAATGGTGTTTTTTTAGAATAATCCCTCTCCATTGGGGACTATTCCTAGAGGTTTTCATGATATGCCTAAGAATCCTGAGAAATTTTGTCTCAAATACATTCATGTCGAATCAAGGAGTGTTGAAGAGCACATACAAGCTTTTAAGGACGCTTGTACCAGATCTCAGATAACTCACCATGATGTAGTTTTTAGGTTGTTCCCTTATTCCTTAGGGGATATGGCATACAATTGGTACCTAAATCTTCTTGAGCACTCTATCCTAAGCTGGACAGACCTAGAGAATGCTTTCATCAATCAGTTTAGAATTTACATGGATCCAGCCATTTTGTTTCACCAATTTGCTACCATTAGGAAGGAGCCAGGTCAACCTTTGCCATTGTTTAATACCAGGTTTCAAAGAATGTATAGGAGACTACAGGACCCCTACTTAGTTATCAAGAATAGTGCCATTCAAGCATACTTTATAGTTATAGACCCTCTGATTGGCTTGTTCCTACAAAGGACATATCAACCGGTAGATATTGATTCCCTGTCTAAAGTCTATCATCTAGCCATTAAGCTGCAATAATAAACTAGTTCTCAACAAGGAAGTTTGGGAGGAGGTTTTCCTTCAATGGGGTATCAGATGTCTAGCCCAACCCCTTTATTCAATACTGTCCCAGGGATGTCTCCTTCCCATTATGGGCCTATGTCTGAGTTGCAGACTCATTCTCCTATTCCATTCTTTGCCAATGGAGCTCTTGACTTCTTTCAACAATCACAGGCTCATCATAGTCTGCATGGTCATCATAACCAAGATGGAACACCAAATCATGTCAGTCCGCCACTTGTTGCTAAGAGTATTGAAAGTGAAAAGATAGTTAAACTCACAAACAAAGTGGAGACCTTAAAGAAAACTCTGTCTCAAGTCACAAATGACATGGCTCAACTTAGACTGAACCCTTCTCAAAACCAAGGTAATTATCCTAATCAGAGCAATAACAACCAAGGTAATTATCAGAATAACAACAATCATAGCCAGAGGAGTTATCAAGGCCAAAACTCCCCTAACCAAGATTATCAAAATCAAAATAGAGGATATAACCAAAGGCCAAATAACAACCGACAATGGAATACAGGACCAAATAATGGTGGGGTTCCTCACAATTATCAAGCTAACGAGGAAAGGTCACATAATACAAATGTGGTTGACCTTAATTTTATGACTAACTGGTGCAGGCTGCATGATACTGCAACCCATTTTGAGGTAAAATGCTCTGAAATGGAAAAAGTTGTCAAGATGGCACAGGCAAATGGCCAAACATTCCAAGGAAATTCAAATAAAGAAGGTGGCTCAGTAGATACAACAAGGAATTATTACCTCTTTGAGGAAGAACCTTCATTCCCAATGCAAAGTGAGAATGAACCAGAGGAAGATTCATATGATGCTCAAGCCTTTCAGACAAAAGGAGGACACTTTCTAAGAAATCAGAATAAGGGTCTATTCACTACATCAGAACCACCTAATCACATGGTGCCTCTGAATCAAAGTGTTGACAATAACCCTCCTCCACCAAAAGGTCCACCTGACTTCCATAACAAAGGTAATTCATCTGGTGTTTTTAGAGGTAATGCAAGCTATAATATAGAATTTGATATTGTTTCTGAGATGCAGAAACAAAAAACTTCTTTATCATATGTTGACATCCTAAAGTCGTGCCCTACTCAATGAGAGATAGTGCTGAAAGCTTTGGAACAAGCTGATAAATCAAAAGGGAAAAACAAGGTGGCACCTACTACAGTTATGAATGCAGTTTTGTACAGAAGCAAGCTAGGAACCCCACCATTTATTTTAAGTTTGAGAATTTGTGGGAAGAATCTACATAATTGTATGTTATATTTAGGGGCTTCTGGCAATGTTATGCCATTTTTTGTATGCAAGAAATTGGGATTGAATCCTGTCCAAACAAACAAGAAGGTCATCCAACTAGATAAAACAGAGGTTAATGTGGTTGGAGAATTGAGAAATATACATGTGCAAGTAGGGTTTGACCCCAAGATTTTAACCAACATAGATATTCAAGTAGCAGACATTCCCGAGACTTATGGTATGTTGTTGAGCAGAGATTTGATGAAAAGTATAGGGGGATATCTCTCACTCGACTTTTCACATATGTGGCTGCCATGGAGGGGAGTGCCTATGCAGATCAGGATTGAAAGCGAACGTCACCTCAAGAATGTCATCACTGAATATGATTGTCCCAATAAGGTAGCTTATTTTGAAACCAGGATAGGGGTTTACAAAAGAGAGGAAATTTTAACCTTTTTAGTTCTTGATCTTAAAGAATTGTCAATACAGATTTCCCCTGACCCCATGATTAATGAAAATCAACAGGCATTGATCAAGAAGCTACAATAGGATCAATTGTTCTTGGGGGAAGATATCAATCTGTAGAGTTTTCTACTCCCTAATTGGTGCAGGGTGCATTACCAAAATCATTGTGAATTGACCTGCCAACCCTGCATTAGCATTTTAAATCATGTCTCCCAATCTCAGGAAACTAGCCTAAGTCACCTTGAGACCGTTACAGATCACTTCTCATTTGAAGCCAAAGAAGCAATAATGTTAACCAGGGATAAGATACCTTCAAAGGAAGTACCTTTTCAAATTGAACACCCCTTCCCTATATTTGATGCAAAAGATCAAGTAGCCCCACTTATGGCTCATTCTATCCAAACACCCATAATAACCTCAAAGGGATCAACTCCAGCTCATGATCAGCTATGGACCCTCACGTTTGATGGATCCAAGTCCAAAACAGGCTATGGTGTTGGGATTGAATTAACCAGCCTAAAAGGGAAAACTTTTTTTGCTTCTTACAAATTGCAGTTTAGATGCACTAACAATGTGGCAGAATATGAAGCTCTAGCTCGGGGGCTGATGTTCACACATAAGAAGAAAGTTACTGCCTTGATGGTTAAAGGAGATTTAGAAGTAGTTATCAGGCAAGTGCGTAGCCAATACACATGTCACAAAAAAAGGCTGGCAGTATATAAAAATCGTGTATGGAACTTGATTGAAGACTTCGATGCTTTTGGGATTAGCTTAATCCCTAGAGAGGAAAATCAAATAGTTGATTCATTAGTTGTTGCTGCAAGTGCCCTGGAACCCATGCAAGGCTCCAAGCTTAAGAGATTCTCAGTAGAATTGATATCCACCCCAGCTATCCCTGATAACATCAAGAACTTTCAGGTTTTTGATGATGATCAACATATCCTTACTTTTCTAGCAAGGTCAGATGTTTTTGAAGGGAAAATCATCGATGAGTCCAACAGGGATCCAGGAGATTGGAACCCTAAAGATTGTGATACAGAGGGGGTCCTCATTTTCAAAAGTAATAGCATTCCCAAGGGAATGGTGGCCTTAGAAAGAATTTTTGATTCAAACCCAAGGGCTCAGGAGAAGATATCAACTGAAGATAAAGGAGGTGAATATCAAACTGTTAACCTAGCTGATTTTGGCCCAGAAAGAAATGTTTACATAGGGAAAGCTTTCCCTGAAGCAATTAGAAAAGATATACTGAAGGCACTGAAGAAGGATATTGTTGCAATAGCCTAGGGTTACGAGGATCTGAAGGCATTTGATACCTCTGTTATGACTCATACTATTCCTTTGAGGACAAAAGCTAAACCATTTCAGCAAAAATAATGTCCTGTCAATGCCCTGATTGAACCACTGATCTTTAAAGAAGTTCAAAAATTACTTTATACAAGAATAATCTTCCCTATACAACATTCAACATGGGTGGCTAACTTGGTTCCAGTCCATAAGAAAAATGGGGAGATTAGGCTATGTGTAGATTTCTGGAATTTGAATAGAGCTTTAGGAAAAGACAACTACCCACTCTCTTCACTGGACGAAGTCTTGTAGATTTTCAATGGGTCTCAGATGATATCATTCCTTGATGGTTATTCTAGATACAATCAGGTGATGGTTAACTGTGAGGACAGAATGAAAACAACCTTCACTACTAAGTGGGGAACATTTGCTTACAGAAGGATGCCATTTGGTTTGATAAACACTGGAGCAACCTTTTAGTGTGCCATGGACATAGCATTCAAAGATATGATTGGTAAATGCATCATCATTTACATGGATGACTTGACAGTATTCTCTAAAGATAGACTAAACCATACTACATACTTGGCTAAAGTTCTTGAAAGATGTATTCAATATGGCGTCTCCCTGAATCTGAAGAAGTGTGTTCGGGGTTTCTGAAGGGAAGATTTTGGGACACATAATCTTGGAAAGACGAATATTGATCGATCTAGACCGAGTTGAGTCCATTCTGAAGATAACCAGGCCAGGAAGCAAGAAGGAGATGAGATCTTTCTTTGGAAAGATCAACTTTGTGAAAAAGTTTATCACAAGTTTTGCAAAAATTGTTAAAGCATTTAATGAAATGATGAAGAAAGATTTTCTAATAGAATGGAGTAATGAGGCAAAGGCTGCATTTTCTCAAGTCAAACAATCCATTTAGGAAGCACCAGTCCTCACTAGCCCTGACTACTTGAAGCCATTCTATATTTATTCTTTTACTTCTGAACATTCTTGTGCAACTGTCCTAACTCAACGAAGAGAAGAGGGAGAGGACAGGCCAATTGCTTTCATGAGTTCTCCATTTAAGAATGCTAAAGTTAAGTACCCACCTCTTGAAAAACAAGCTTTTGTGTTGGTCAGAGCTGTCAAGAAGTTCATAAATTACATCCTCCGAAGTCAAATTATTGTTGTAGTTCCTGATGTTGTTGTAAAGTCTCTACTCATGCAAAGCGAGCTGGGGGAATGAAGAGAGAAATGGATGGCCATTTTGCAAGAGTTTGATCTGGCGATTCACCCTATGAAACTTGTTTGAGTTCTGGGCCTGTCTAAATCCATAGCTAATGTTGGTGAGAATATTATTTTCCAGCAATACATAACACATTCCTTTTCCAACGACCCTTGGTATGCCGATATCATCTATTTCACACTCAACAATCGGTGCCCAAAGGGAATGAATACAACTTAGAGGAGAGTGATGAGAATGAAAAGCTCTCATTATATGCTCAAAGGAGGATTGTTGTACAGAAAATTTTTTGAGGGAGTGTACCTATGATGCCTTGATCGGCAAGAGGCTAAGCATGTAATTACTGAATTTCATGGGAAACATGGCACAGGTCATGGGTTTGCAGATTCGTTGCCACATTAGATCCTCAGATCGGGTTACTACTGGCCATATGTGTTCAAAGATGCCCATCAGCATGTAAGAACATGTCACATATGCCAAATTTCTGCATCAAAAGAATGCCATCCAGCCATGCCATTGCAGCATGTTTACGAGGTAAGACCATTTGCCCAATGGGTGCTAGACTTTATTGGGGTAATTAACCCAAATTATTCTACATGACACAAATTTATTTTGACTGCCACTGATTACTGCACAAGATGGACAGAGGCTATACCTTGCAAGAACAGCACGACGAAGGTAGTAATCCAGTTCCTTACTGAATGCATCACAACTAGGTTTGGAGTACCCTTTACATTGGTATGTGACAATGGTTATTCCTTTTCTTTTGTTGAGTTCATTTCATGGGATTATGATCACAAAATTGTCTTAAAATATTCTTCAAACTATTACCCACAAGGAAATGGAGTTGCAGAATCAACCAATAAGAATCTGTTAGGGGTAATTAAAAAATTGTTAGAGAATAATCCTAGGGACTGGCATACCCAGCTAAGATTCACATTATGGGCAGACAGAACTAGGATCAAGGGTGCTTTAAAGACTTCACCATTTAAACTAGTGTATGGACAAGAGCATGTGTTCCCTATTCATTTGCAAATACCTATCCTTGAGTTTATGCAGAAATTCTACTCTAGTGATGATAGGATAGAAGTAAGATTAGTTGCCTTGTTGAAATTAGAAGAGCATAGGGATACCACATTGCAGCAATTATTTAGACACCAGGTTGTTGTCAAACATTGGTTTGACAAAAGAGCCAAAATCAAGGCTTTCAGAATATTAGACCTTGTGCTGCTATGGGATAAAGCTAATGAAAAGAAGGGAAACCACAAGAAATTTGATAAGCTCTAGTTAGGTCCCTATCAAATTGTGGAGATCCTAGGAGAAAATGCTTTCTGGCTGAGCAGTTTAACTGGAGAACTTGTTCCATTTCCTATCAATGGACAATTTCTTAAACATTATTTTGAGTCGTAAAGTTTGGTATTCTTGCTAGGCTGTGCATTTATGTAAATAATTTGATGTAAAAAAGTTTTGTTGTTTGTTTGTTTGTTCTTTCTTTTTGTCCTTTTGTTTCCTTTGTTTTTTGGTGTATGTCTTGTTTTGTTCTTTGGGGTTTCTCTGTTCTTTCCATCTTGAAATAGTGGGTTGTTATCTGAAGTATACTTTGGTTATTAGGAGAGAAGTGGTTTAGATATTTTCAGGTTTTTTGATTGGATGATTTTGTCTTGAATTCATTGTTTTATGCCCATTATCAATAAGAGTTGTGGAAAGCTTGAAAACAAGGTGCAAATTAAACAATCTTCATTAACTACCTTTGAATCTGTTGCAAATCAAAAAGATCATCTCCCTTTGTAATGGTATATTTGTCCTAGGATGATAGTGTTGTAATATTTGAATGAAAATTTTGATTCCCAGATGCTGTTATGAGGTCCATTGAGAGAAAATTAGATGAAATATCTAAAACTCCAAGAGAAAAAAATAAAAAGAAGAAAAAAGAACTATCTAAGAGAAAAAGAAGATTCAATATGAATGGGTGATTCCAATATCTCTACCAGGGCTATGGATGTCTGGCTGGCAGTAGAGCAATGTTGTGAGAAAACTAGAGGTATCTCCATCAGGGCTATGGATGCTTGAATGGCAGCGGAGCAATGCCTAGGATATCATTGCACAACAGCTAAAGGGAATCAACTCATGTAGTTCAAATCTTGCACATTGTTGTTCAAAAGATGAGGAAAACTTTATAAAAGAATGATGCACCATCAAGCACACACTCAGATTCAGGGGTAGCCAGTGTTGGCTTAAATTTGAGATTCTAGCTCAGCCTTGCTTGTTAAAAATGACCCAACTGGAGTTGTGATGTTCATAAACTAGGAGTTTTGGGTAGCTGAATCTTTCAGTTTCTTGAAAATGGTTAAACCATTTTCCCAGCTGAGTCACCATTTGTTATTCCTTACATCACCATCCCATTTTATTTTGGAACAAAATAGGTCCCCCTTTTTCTTTTGTTTTCTTCACCTTTGGTTGTCTGGTTTGGTCTTAGGAGTTCTTTTGTTTTCCTCCTGAGTTGTATTTTGTCTTGTCAAATTTTGGTTCTGCTTCAGCCGGAGTTGGGTTTCTTTTTGTTAAAATTGAAGGCATGATGAACAATAGTGTATTTTGTATGCTTTGAGGACTAATGGAGGCATTTGTGTTGTAGGATTAAATCATGCACCTAGTGATATTTCTCAAGGAACTCAGTTGGGAGGCATACCTCAGTCGTAGTTGGCATAAAACTCTTGAGGAAGAAAGTCATTGAGACCCTCCTGTTGTCTTGCCGACTGGTAGTGGTTGTATTCATTTGAAATATACTGATCAGCCAAACATTTTAATCGCCGTGGGTTTTTATATGTCTCGCCGACCAAAAGAAGTCTCACTGACCGTTGCACACAAGGATAGTGTCGCCGAAAGAATTTGGGTTCGGGGAGAAGTCTTCCCAATAAATAGAAGTCTCGATAACAGGGCGTGGCTTCGAGGTAAAGTCTCACCGACAGGGTCGACTCTTGCTGAAATGAAATGTCATTAGGGAGAAAGATTTAAGTTTGACATGAAGTCCCGATGACCAAGTGATATCTCACCGAAAGGATGGTGCCTTTGGTAAAAGGTTGTGGTTTCGAGGAGATGTCCTACTGACACGGGGGAGTCTCGCTAAAAGATTTAATTTTGGAATGATGTCTGGTTGAAGGGGTAAAGTCTTCCCGACTGGGCGGAGTCTCGCTAAAAGATGAAGGCCTTAGGGAGAAGTCTCACCGACTGTTGAATGTCTCACCGAAGGTTATTCCTTCGGTGCAATATCTTGCCGACCCGATAGGGTCTCGCCAAAAGGTTATTCCTTCAGCATAAGGTCTGGCCGAACGAGTGAGGTCTCGAAAAAAAGAGGTGTCATTGGGGAGATGTCTCGCTGATGGTTGTTAGTCACGTAGAGGGATTCTCCCTTCGGCGTAGTGTTTTGGGCTCGGTGAAAGGTCCTACCGACAATGGGGAGTCTTGCCGATAGTGATAGATTTTCCAATGGAAAAGGGATATCGGTATGACTCTTAGCGCCTGCCATGACCTCTAGTCGATAATGAATTGTCTTGTCGATGGTTTTTGTGATATAAATATCACTTTTGCATTCGATATGAGGTCTCACCATTAGTTGTATGCTATGTTGATGTTGTAGAGTATAATCGCATTGGGGAGACACGTCTAGTGTCTCACCGACATGCGATTCTATCTGAACAGTCTTTTGACCCCTTGGAAATCCTACGTGGAGCGTGTTCAACCAATCAAAAGAAGCTAGGGGCAAGCCAGTGACAGTTTGACTAATTGACTATTCTTGCAAGGAGGATCAATAGAGCATAAACGACGTGGATTTACTTTGAGATCAAAAGCAATGGAGTAGCTCGGTGAACAATGGTGTGGGGATCCAACAGGAAAATATAATGCTGCTTCTAGAAGAGGTCAACTTGCAGAAAGATCTAGAGCAGGAAGAAGGTGGAAAGGAGTAAGAGGCCATCAGTCTTAGGGACAGCTGTGAGGTCTACTGGCAAAGGTAGATCGATATTAATGGTAATTCTCTAGGGCATTCAAAGCAGCTTTGATGGAAGTTCGAAGGTGGACATGGAGGCCAGAAGTTATTGTGATGGTTGCAAAAGATCTAAAGGATTCTCCTGAGGACGATCATTCACCAACATGGACACGGGGGATGCATATTGAATGCGGCATTAACTTCATTCCAAAAAGATCTGAGGGCCAACCCTTCTGAAACGAATGGATATTATTGTAAACCCTAAAAAAAAGGGGCCAACTTTTTTTTTGGCACGTTTTGTATATATGGCATTTTTGCCTCTTTTAGGAGACACATGAGTAGAAGGAGTTTTTTAAAAAAAAAAGATAGAGAGAGATTTTTCATAAACCAGTAGTAGTAGAGAAACTTAAGAGGAGTAGTAGAATAGGAGTTAGATTCGACATAAGGTAGTGATGTATCTTTCATGTTTTCTTAGTATAGATGGAAACAATCTGAAGACATAGGTTTTATGTACACTGGTGATTATGCCAGATTTGTAAATGTTGCTTATCTATTTCACTAACAATAGAAGCAACTAGATTTAAATCTACTTCATGTTGTGTTCCTGAATTGTGTTTATCTTGGGTTAATCATTTGATTTGAAAAGCTTTCAAGGAATGAAGTTTTATTTTATGGTTTTTTTTAAATAGTGATTTGCAATCTGCTGTTGAAATTAGCACTATGGATGAATGAAACTGTGTGTTAATCACAAGTTAATTTTTTTCTTCAGTTTTAGTTAGCAATTCCTTGAAAGGTAACAAGTCTGGTTAAGTTGGATGAATTATTATTCTCTTCAGTTCCAAAGCTTTGATCTATCTTTTTCTATTTTTTTTAAAACCCTGGTTAAATTAGGTTTGAATTTATGTTTGATCTTAGAACAATCCAAAAGCTCAACACCAGCAGGCCCCTTGAACATTATAGTTTACATCAACCATTGAGTGAAATCAGCACAGTCAAGAATTGATTACAAAGACCTTGGGAGTTGGATATCCATGTGTTATTCTTTCTCTTTCAGGAGAGCAGAATAGTAATATTTTGTTTATTGTTGTTGTGATCATCTTAACCATCAACATGACAGTCATGCCATGAATGAGAAAGGAACTTATATTCAAGGCAATAATGCATTAGATATCTCATAGGGAAATGTATGAGAAAAGTGATCTTTTGTCATCAGATTTAGGGGATTAGATAAATACAAATAGCCCATATGTTTTTGTTGAAAATGGATGATAATTTTCACAAACCTAGAATGTGGACAACATCAGTTCTTGAACATTCATGACTTTCTTATGCCATAAATAAATGATATAATAAAAACAAGAGGTAAATGCTATGGGTTCTTTTGTTTTTGTTTCAACAATTAAATCTAAGAGTGCAGAGAACGTAGTGTTACTACTTCTGGTCTCAATAACAAGCCTAAAAGACTGATTACAATCATTGAAAGCATTGTGTGATGCATACTTGACCCTATGATAGCATGGTTTTTCATAGAAATATGAGCCATCTTGCATGATAGTCAAAGGGCTATTTTGAGCAATTTAAAGGAGACTACATTCTTGATAGAATAGTGTCTAGAGGATAACCCAAGTCATGATCAAAGTTGTGAATGACAAAGGATTCCTAAATGATAGTGATAAGCAAGGGAGAAGATAGGAGGAAGATCACAAATGATTGTGAATAAGTGAAACTTCATGAACAATACAGTGCTCTATAATGGAAACCTTGTAAGAGGGTACACGTGCTACTATAAGGGGATACAAGTGCTTCTGAAGGTGTTGATTTACAAATGCTTTTCATTAAAAGTAAATAAGATGTTTGGAGTTGAAGGTCATCAAAATCTATGAAAAGAATACAAAACAGTATGACAATAACACATTGAATGACAAGGTTCTTAAAGGAAATTTCAAGGCATGATTAACACAGTCTAAAATTGATTGAATGAGAAGATAGATATAATGAAAGCAAAGCATAGTTTAGCCTTTAACACAATTTGGGTGACTATGAACAAAGCTTAGTGGAAAACCTTTAATGCACAAATAAACACAAAATGATGCATTTTGAAGAGATATTTTCAGTTGAGCTTAAATCCTAGGTCAGCCATGAAGGAGAAGTGCTAGGGTTATGTGTAGGGGCCGAACCATGGCCATTTTTAGAAAAAGGGAAAAATTGTATAGTGTTTCTTCAATAAGAAGAACATTGATTTTGTATACCCAGAAAAGCATTTAAAAATCAAAATGAGAAAATAAAACTCTCCAAACTACCAGTTGGAAATTTTTTACCTATGGCTATAGAATCTTGCAAAAAAGTGAAGACCTAGTAGATGAAATTCATGAAAATTCCTGCATGCTAAAAAGAATGAAGTGAAACCCTCGTCTATGCTAAAATAGAAAAGTGATTACCTTGAATGTTCATTTCAGAATTTAAAATGAAGAGGTCGAGACATGGGTATCTATAAAAGAAGATGAAATACAACTGTGTTTTCATATATCCAAGAGCTGAATAAAAAGAATGCACAAAAATATGTTGGTGCAACCTATAATAGAAAACCCTTATGGGTTTTATGCAAATAAACCTTTGAACAAGTTTTTTTTAGAAACATAGAAATCTTATTTCTTTCACAAATAGAATTGAAGAAAAGCTTTAGGAAAATAATATACAGTCAACATTGTTTACTTTTAAAGCTTGAAACAATGACTGATTTCTACAAAGAAGCAAAAAGGGAAATTCAGAGAAGATAGTTGCAACAAACTTACATTCAAACTTTCCTTTATTGTTTTGCATAAAATTTTTTATGTGAATTCTTTCCAAAGCTTAAGATCTTAGTCCCCATGGCAGCCAGGTGGAGAAAAACAATCAACAGAAAATTAAAGTATGTGATATAAGCAGTAGAAAGGCTATAGATGCCACAACCTATGAGGCCCAAAATCATTGATGGGGAAGCTTCTATTCAAAATTTTATTTCAAAAAATGACTTACCAGAGCCCTCGAAGGTTGATATTTTTTAATAAAATGCATGAAGAGTCTTTGTGACTTTATAAATCATCCATGAAATACCTTCCAAACTGCTATCATGAAACCCTCATTGTGTTAGCATAGCTTCCTATAGAAGATTCATGAAAATGAAATGAATGTTTCATTTTTTTCCTTCTTTTTGTTCTAGGGGTTTTGGGGAGACAAGTACTTACACTCTAGCTCCACAGTCTTCACAATATATGATAGCTTGGTGCAACCCCACTACTTACCACTCTATTTCATAGACAAATCAACTTTAATGGTAGTAATGTGGTGACTTGATGAATCAGATAAAGATCACTTTGGGTTAATGAAGGAGAGATTATTTATCCTTGGATATATGAAATTTTCCCATTTTGTTATCACTACAAAAGAGGGTTTAGAGAAAATTTCCATTGATTTGAACAACCTTGGAATGAGAGTAAACCTTACAAGAAATTGTGACCCTGGGTGATCCCACAATAGTGGGTTACACTTTTTGGCCAAACGTGACATTGAAATGAACATTTTGAACTAAATATTCAATTTTAGACACCTATAGCTATTAAACCACGAGGAATTTGAAGATGATGCAAAATAGTGATTTGTGACATTTTATTTGTAGATTATATATATATATATATATATATATATATATATATTAAAATTGGAATCAAATGGAATTTATTTTTCCATGTCCTTCGATAACTAGTTTTTAACAGTAAACACCATTTTCAAAGAGTGATATTTACTGTATAACACAATTTTTTTTCTATGAAGGATAAAATTCTATTTTTTTCAAATTTAGATGTGTAACTACAATATTTAGCACCTTCATTTGGTTTCATAGTGTTTTATTGAATATTTTTTTCTTAATTAAGTTTTGAAGTCAAACCAATTACAATTTAGACATAGGTGTACACTGTATAACATATAACATTTTTTAATGTATCGAAGTTATTTTTTCTTATTGGATCAAGGACATCAATACCCAAAACCTAGATATTTTTTAGAATTTTTTTTGGTAATCTACTATTTTTCCATGTGTAGAATAGGGAGCTTGATTTTCGGTGAAAAACCTATGTTTAATTAAAATAAAATAAAAATACATAATAAAACAAAAATATATTAAAACTATAGTTGATGGAGAGCTCATTTTGAGGACTATAATCTTCTAGTTGGGTTTTTCAAGTTGATTCCATTTTGATCCTCAACATGAGCCTCGAAACCCAAAATTCCACATAAAATTATAGATGGAGGGGGGCAAGGGAAAAAAATGGGTATTTTAGTGAGCCCCCCTTCAAGTAAACCCCCTAGAACCCCTTTGACAAAAGGGTATTCACTTGAACCCCCTTAAGACAACATTAAAATAAAGTAATACCATTTTTTAATTCAAAAAAATGGTTGACATAGGATTCAAGTGAACCCCCCCATTTTTTTTAGCACCTAAGCAATTTTTATCCGTTAATGTAATTGTAACCCACTTATGTCAGATCACCCTCCTGATGGGTTTATTAGCATAGAAAGGGTTAAAAGATCAATATTACCTTATCACCATCATTTCCATGTATTTGAAGAAGTGATTAGGAATTTGAACATTGATCAAGAAGTGAGATAGAGAAAACATGATCTAATTTTCATAGTGTAGAGAAAGGAGAAAAGAATGTAGGTGAATCCTACATATATTAGTCCTTTTGCTCAATACACCAATCCTTTAGAAAAGGAAAAGAGGATGTTGGTTTCCCACAAGGATGGGTCTTTTAAATTAATATGGTAGGATTGGGTGAGGAAGAAGCCAAGAAGAGGAAAGAGGAGTAGTTAGCTCAACATAAAGCACTACTAGAAGAATCGTCATCCCTTGTTGCATCCATCCAACCTATGGAAATTCATGATCAACCATTGGTTGAGAATTCAGAGTAGGAAACAAATAGGGATACAATGTAAGAGGAATGTGTTGAGCATATCACTAGAGATGGGGAAGTCAATCAATGCTTCCCATCTCCCCAAGTTCATCAAGAAGGAGAGGAACAAATGACTAAGAATAGGAAAAATATAGAGTTTTGTGATAAGGAGAATGTCCCTGATGACATAAGATATAATGCTTGCCACATAATTTATGTATGATGATTTTTTTTTTAAAGAATTCAAGAAGTTCATCAAGAAACTTAAGGAGAAGGAACTCAATGAAAAAATTGAAAAAGTCAAAGAACCTATGTTGATCCATCACAACATGAAAAAATTACTCATAAAGTAATTCAGGAGATGGACTATGGCACTTCTAATATCACTCCTATATATCTAAGGAAGAAGGATGGTAAAAGAAAGCGGCATTCTTCTATTTACTTGTTTGGGATTTGACATTTGTAATTTATTTGGACACAATAAGAAACCAATATGAGGAAGCCTTTACCTCTAAAGATCAATTTGACGATGTCCTCTTTGGGTCTGATTTCACTCCCAACATGCAAACTTTGGCTATTTAGGCAATATCCCACACAATTAATAAGCCAAGGATGATTAGGTCGATGGGGGACGTCATAAGGAATTTTTTTATTAAAAGGGATTCTAACATATTTTCCAAGAAAGTAGCCAAATTAGTGGTACACACTACAATTCTTAGTGTAGATACTACTAAGAGGGCATATAAATATTTTGATGATTTCCATAAGAATTTTTTTAAATTGCAAGATGAGTATAATAAGGTAGTTGCAAGGCTACCACCTCCACAACTTGGTGTTCCCTATATTTTTACTCCTGCATCTTCATCAAAGAAATTTTTAGCTCAAGATATAGATACTTTGTCTCTAAGAATACAAATGTTAAAGGAGGAGCTGAAGCAGAGTAAGGGAAATGAAAAGAAAGCAAGGGAGGAAGCAAAAAAGGTTTCCACTAATATGATTGATGACCTTTTAGGTCATAGAATTACATGTGGTTTGCACAAGATTGAAGGATCTTGGATAACATTCAATGGATTAAATAAAGCATATCTAAACCACCAATAATTTTAGAAAGGTTTCCAAGAGGTACTGAGAAAATAGAGCCTAAGGGAAAATACAGTAAAGGAGATGATTAAGGTAACATAATTAGATGCATAAGCCCCAAATAATTTATCTCAATTTCTTGAAAGGATTGAGTTATTGGGGGATTCTTCATCCTTTCAAATGAAATTGGATATTCAATTAGGACAAAAATTAATTTTTTTTGAAGTTATGGAGAGGAGTGTAATGGTAGATATAATGGATGAATCGGGATTGATAAATCCTTTAGACAAATAGAAGGATGAATTTGCTAGAATAGTTCCCTCATTATTTTCTTTTATATACAAGGATAGGAAACCTGAATTGGTTCTCCTAAATAATTCAATTGATGATCTATTCGAGTTGGAGAAAAATTTAGATAGCTTTGCAAAAGGGGCCAAAAAAATCATAGATGCTAGATATCATGCACATAATGTTGACAAATATTTTGGCACCCGAGGTTTCTCTTGCACTTCTAGGGCTTTTCACCTTAAAGGAGAGAAATGGGCCAAAATAGGCAATGTCCCCACTGAAAACTAATGCAAGGATTAATGAAATATTCCTAGATACAATGTCTAAATGCAAAAAACTGATAAAAGAAATGACTTATTAATGTAAAACCTAAGAAATGCAAGTTGTTTGAAAACACATTGTGATATGAAAAAATGACCTAAGAATGCAAGTAAAAAATAACATGAATGAAAGATATTGGAGAGGTGCACCTAGAAACTAGAATGTAATGCAGAGTGTAGGAGTTTAGGTGAACTCCTCAAACACCCCAGAATCACCTGCAAGACAAAATAACTTCCACAAGAGATAAATGGTAGAAATATCATGCTATCATTAAGATGCAAGAATGCCAAATTGAATATGAGATGATTGCAAATGTACAAATGCCTTGAATATATAGGCATGATTGAAAACCTAAAATGCATAAGATTTTTCCAAGTGTTAAAATCACACTACATGTGACAACATGTAAACCCTATCTAGGAAATGATAAAAATATAGAGATAAGTTCTAGAAGGACAACTCATCTTCTAGAAGGAATCTTATCTCCTACAAACAAGGAAGGGGGAATTACCCCATTATTAAATTATTTACCTAATTATACAACCTAGGATTTAATTAATTAAATGCAAGACCTAAGTTAACTTATACAAGTGTAATAAATAATTAATTACACCAAAACCCCCCATAAGTGCAACTTAGGAAGGAAATTATTATGAAAATGATGCAAAGATGCAAGAGATGGGTCCCGAAAACAAAGGCCTAATCAGGTACCCATTTACAAATGCAATGAAAGAGAAAGAGGAGAAAAACTAGTGGGACAAACCCCCCTTAATGAGATGACTTGTTGCAAAGAAGCAATAGAAGAACTCTGATGGAGTAACACTGGAATCCTTAATCTGAAAAGCAAGTAAAGATACCTTTGTTTACAAGAAACCATATGAGAGTCACTAAAGGACTCAGGTGAAATCATAAGAATGCAATAGCAGAACCAATGCCAAGGAACACTGGAAAACTCACATACTAGATCAACCCTAGAATCTATGAAGTAACAAGAGATGATGACAAAATCTAGAAGCTATGCATCTCTCGATGTCGATGCCAAACTGTAACTAAAACTACTCCATAGGAACAAGTTCCATAAAGATTCTAGAACATTAACCATAAAATGAATGGCCCTCAAACTGAGATGGATGTGACCCAATGTGAATCAATGACCATAGGCTCTCAATCTGAACTATGAACCAATGTGAAGCAAAATGTGTTTAGCTATGAGCAAGATGAGGCCAAAAGAAACAATAGAATCTAGATACAACTCATGTGAGTTTTCATAAAAATTAAGATGAGATGCAAGAAACCCCCCTTGATGGAACTTTATATCAGTTCATTTACTACAATACCCAATGATTGTAAAAAGAGAGAATGCAAAACATGCATAAATTAGAGAGAAAATGCAAACCTAGTGCATGAAAACAAAAAAGAGTGCATGCACAAAACAAGATACACATCTACCTCCATGATGAAAAATAACCTTAGATCTATGTAGATGACAAAACCAGCTTTCCGATGATATCTCGTTTGCCAAAAATGAACATTGTGGCTAAAAGTTATGATTTTTTTCAATAAAGCTAACTTTAGCTTGCAGGAAATGGGTTTTCTAGAAAAAAAAGTTTACTTTTGATCTGATTTGTGAAAAATTTGTTCACAATGAGTAGACAAAAATAGAAACCTAGAAATATTTTAAATCTAAGAACAAAACCTAAAATTCATTTTTTGATACAATAAGTAGAAAATGAGAAAATGAATTTTTGTTAGCCTTTAGCCAAGAAAAAAATGACATGTGGTGATTTTTGTACATAAAATTTATCTAGATATGTGCAAGATATGAAAAATATAAAAGATACCCAGTTGCAATTTCAAACCTAGCTAGAAAACCCAAAAATTGTTTTTCCTACAACTGAGTGGAAGCTAGATTTTTGAAGCAAAATTGCAAAATGGATTCAATAAAAAAGTTTTTTGCATCCAAAAAAAAATCCATGCCAAGATTGGTCCCTCATATCTGGGAAGAAATCTACAGCATTGAAGCTCTGATACCATGTAGGAGTTTAGGTGAACTCCTTAAACACCCCAGAATCACCTGCAAGACAAAATAACTTCCACAAAAGAGAAATTGCAAAAATATCATGCTATCATTAAGATGCAAGAATGCCAAATTGAATATGAAATGATTACAAATGTTCAAATGCCTTGAATATATAGGCATGAGTGAAAACCTAAAATGCATAAGATGTTGCCAAGTGTTAAAATCACACTACATGTGACAACATGTAAACCCTATCTAGGAAATGAAAAAAAGATAGAGATACTTCTAGAAGGACAATTCATCTTCTAGAAGGAATCTTATCTCCTACAAATAAGGAAGGGGGAATTACCACATTATTAAATGATTTACCTAATTATGCAAACTAGGATTTAATTAATTAAATGCAAGACCTAAGTTAACTTATGCAAGTGTAATAAATAATTAATTACACCAACACAAAGAGGCTCTGGAATCCTAAAAAAATTGTTGTTAAGGCCAACTAGGACAGTTATGCCAAGTTGGGCAACTTAGTCCTGTTTTGGGGAGATTCTGTCAAAACAAGTTTCTGCCAAATGGGTATCTAGAAATGTAGAAATCACTTTTCAGGCCTGGAAGTGGGACTAATTCATCATAGATGGTGACTTAGTCCACTTGGGAATCTTAGGAAATTTGGGGCAGGAATCTGTAGCTATCAGTTTGCAATCCTCTTCTTGATAGGTGTCTGGTTTTGAAACTACAGAAAATAGGCTAAAAGTGGTCTCCAAGCTTCACTTAGGGCTTTGTTGACTTGAATGACTTTGATGAGTTGACAAAACCTTTTAACACCTTCCTCTTTGACAAATCTGCATACAATCTTGACCTACAAAACACATATGCAAAGAGGGGAAAAAGGGTTAAGGGTTACAGAATAGGAGTTTTCCTTGGTCAAACTACAATTTGGTAATCAAATGCTATAAAATGAAATGAAATGGAAAGAGAATGATGAATGAACAACATGCATTCTCACAACTCACCAAACCCTTGATGTAGAAAATTTGAACATATGCAAATGGATGCTCCAATGGATGCTTGGTAATACCTTGAATGCTTGTTAATTATGATTGATTGTATGAAAATGTGTGAATAAATGCATTACACTAATTGGGGGTGAAATGAGAGGGAAAACCTTTATTTAGACTTGATTTTACCATATTTCCTAAAAATAACACATCACAAGATGACCTCAAAGTTAAGAGAATAAAATCCAACTAGAAAATTAAAATAATTTTGATTTTTGTGCCTAGTGGGACTAAGTCACCCCAAGTGGTGACTTGGTCCCACTAGGGAAATTTTACTGGGTGTTGGGAATTAAAGTGTATTTAATGACGTTTAAAGAAATTATTCTCAAAAATACACTTTAAGTAGGGTTGAAAAGTGCATTAGGGGTTATCTAAATATAAGAAAGGGTCAAATTATTGATGACAAGCCTAGAAAAGCATGAGAGTTACAACTCTTTACAATACTTTGAAATAAGACTTGGTAAGTGGTAAAAAGGGGTTATTTAAGTGAATTATAATGAAAGGGTCCTAGAAAAGTGTGAAAGTGGGTTACAACACTTCGCAATAATTTTACAAGACATATTAGAATTCTTAATGATTCTCAAGGGTCCAAGGCCTAATGTGAATGTGTTGGCCACATTACAACATTAAATCTAGGACAAATCAAGCAAAAATCACTAGGAGGGCCTAAACATGAGAAAAAGTAGAAGGGTTACTCTTTTAATGTCCATAGTTAGCCCCCACTTTAGAGAGAGGATGAACCTACTTGAAACTCACACTAAAGTAGTTGAACATGCATATCAAGAGGGGTTTCAATGAACTAATGCTAGCAAGATGAGACAACAATGATCAATAGGGATTATCAAGCCCATATGATGAAGATCCCATGGAAAACTAAACATGAGAACAAAGAAACACACATGAGAATGATGTAAATGAAGAGGAGGAAAAGGAGAAGGAAAAAGAGAGTTAGATCAAGCTTTGATCATTTTTCCATCCCATTGTGGATTAGATCTAGGTTTTTTGTCTAGAAAGAAAATTCATATTCACTCTGAAGCAACGAAACTCATGACTTTTCACCAGGTGAGAAGGCCCTAAAGGTTAGAAACATACACTCATGGCTAGTATGCACTCACACACATGCAAGTGGCTATGGGGAAAGGTCATGCCTTAGAATAGGCTTCCTGCTCAACCATATCAAAGTTATACCTCATGTTAACTTTAATAAGGTGTTGTTGCAAGATGGTGTGTCCCTTGGTATTCCTTGTCCAACATAGTGCTTGGGTTTGTGACATGGTCTAAACACCTCTTGTGGATCTTAACTGACACTTGTATCGAGCATTGTTAGGTTGACCTTTTGGTGCAATGGCAAGGCCAACAATTGATATCAGAGATGGTCATAGGTTCAAACCCTCACTTGTGCTGGAGGGGGGATTGTTGCAAGATGGTGTGTCCCTTGATATTCCTTGTGTAGCACAACGCTTGGGTTTGTGACATGGTCTAACCACCTCCTATGGATCTTAAGTGAAACTTGTATCAAGAATTGATAGGTTGAACTTTTGGTGCAATGGCAAGGCCAACAGGCACCACAAAAGAAAATGACATTTTGAGCTTCATGAAATAGGAAAAACTTTGTATGCTTGGATCTCACATGAACAAACGTGATGGCACCATAGACATGCAAGTTGTGTTATGCAAGGTTTCCATATAAAAAATGCAAAATGCAACATGTAAAAGTATGTTCAAAGGATTCTTGCTTAATTCATGTGAACTCTATAACTTAGGAAACATTATGTCTAATGTCTCCAAGAAAGGACCAATCAAAGAATAGAAATTTTGCAACTTAGGGGATGAAATGTGTCACATCAAGCCACTAAGATGGATGTAATATGCTAAGATAAATCATGCTCATGAAGGACACAACACCCAATTTTATCCACAAAGTGACAAACACATTGTATGAAGTAAGAAGGATGCACTAAGAACTAAGAAAAATAGAAAAATGTAAAATGAATAATGCTAATGTCTACCCCACTTTAAAGGAATTGCTACACATTGTACTGTGAACAATTACTTTAAAGTAGAAAATAAAAATTGCAAACAAAAAAGAAGACATGAGAGCCAAGTTGGAAAGCCCCTATTCCAATTCATATGTTTCCAAGTAAGGATGCATCATGTAAGAGAAAAGAAAAGGGAAAGGAAGGGGTTGTTCCCAAAATGAAATCACCAAACACATAAGGGATCTATGGATTTGGGGTTAGTATGCTTGTTGCTATAATGTTTTTTAAGGAGCTAAGAACCATCATCATTCCCCAAATACATAGAATTGGAAGAATTACACAAAGAGAGTGAAAAAAAAGAAAAAGAAAGATCAATTTGGGTCAACATGGAAGAGACATAGGGTGTTTCGATGCTTTGCATCGTCCCCAAAAGGAAAACACAAACAAAAAGAAAATGTGAATGAAAATGGAAGAACTTTTGGATCAACATGAGAGATAGATTTCGGTCTCAATGCCTTGCATCATCCCCAAAAGGAAAACATAAGCAAAATACAAAAAAAGGAAATGAAAAGAAAAAGGGGTCTTTTGGGTTTTGACATGAAAGAGACATTGCAATCTCAATGCCTTGTGTCATCCCCAAAAGGAAAATACAAGAAAAAGATAAAAGAAAAAGGAAAAGAGAAAGAAAAAGGGCATTTTGTGTCAACATGAAAGAGACATTACGATCTCAAAGCCTTGAGTCATCTCCAAAAGGAAAACATAAAAAATAGAAAGGAAAAGGCAAAGGCAATGTATGAAATATAGAAGAATGAAGGTACAAATAGAGGAATGTCACAAAGAGAGAGAGAACATCAAGTTTCACATCACTGGGGAGCACTTTACACACATACAAACACACCAAAGAAAATGACATAATGAAAAGAAAATGTAAAATACTAGTAAGGAAAATGTCAATCAACCATCAAGCAAATCATCCACCTCCTAGTCATGTTCATGATGTGCTGAGGGCAGGCAACTAGCCAAAGGGATAAGAGCAAGTGTCAAAACTAGGGGAAGCACCAGGTTCTACACTCTGTGTAGGATATTTATCTTTTAAGCTCATGGAAGAGGAAAATAATGTAATTAGATCATTATGCACATCTTTTTCTATTTAGTGATCTCATCATCATCCAAATTAATCACAATAGGAGAACAAATGATAATGTCCAATGAAAGGTGTACCTTTGGTTTTGGTATTGTGTTGGTTTGTTTTGTTGTGATTGGGGAGGAAGGCCATCATGCATTGCTTATGTCAAGTGTGGATTTGATTTTATTTATTTATTTCTACTTGTAACTTGTGAGCAAGGGCATGATGTTTACACCTATGCTCCATAGCTCCTCTATTTCTTTTGGTTTTATTATCGAGTTGTGTTGGTGAAGGAGCAGGTTGATCAACCATAGGTTGCTTGTCTTCCCTAAGGGGAGGAACAAAAGGAGCCATGGAAGGTTGTTCATCCACTTTCTCCTTTTCTTTATAAATGTGTTTTATATGAGGAGGCATGACGGGGTTGTTATCATTATCTCATGGTTGCTTAGATGATGTAGGGGAAGTTTCAAGTGTTGGTTGAGTTTGATGGGTTGGTTCTTGTTTGGGTTGAAGCATTGTTTCATCTAGGATAGGAGTGTCAGAAGTGGATGGGGACATGTTGCAAAGAGATAATTCTACAATTTTTTTTGCTTTAAACATTTGGTAAGCAATGAAAAATAGATCTTTGTGAGGCCTTATAGGTTCCAGAGGCTCAGGCCAAAAGGCTCCTAAGATGAAGTTTCCTTTAGAAGACAAAGGGTTAAATCTGCTATGGTGAATAGTGAATATTTCATTGTCAAAGGGAAAATTTAAACATTTTTGTATCATTGAAGGGACAACTTTCATTGAGTGAAGCCATGGATGGCCTAGTCACAAATGAAACTAATCTTCAACTGTGGGATGATGGAGAATGTGACATCCACTATTTTAGGTCCTATTTGTAATGGAAGAATGATCGATCCAATCATAGGGCAAGAAAAAAAATGGTTTATTTTGATCCATTCTCTTAGCTTATAATAATAATCTTGATAAGGGTCATGTAATACCAAAAATTCCTCAATGATCACATTCTCTCCACAAGTGGGATCTATGAGTTTCCCATTAGTGAACTTATCATAAATATGAACGACTATGTAAAGAGGACCATCAGGAAGATTTCAAAGTATGTCCTTAGAGGAGAAACTAGTATCAAGAGATTTCTTGGGTTGGCTCTTACGAGGGATAATGTTTATTGCACCTATCATTTCATCCACAAGATTAATACCATAGAATTAATAGTGGTAATATGTGGAATGGGATCAATATGTTTTGTATGAATATTCATCAAGGAAAAAGTCACTACATAAGGCAATGTAAGTGTTAACATGGTTAGAAGGATCTCCCTTTCCTCCATATTTCTCAATTTTAGGCATCTATATTCCTTGTGGCATCGATGCGGACAATATTTCCAAAGATAGTGAGCTGCTATGAACATAATAGGTGGGTGGTCCATTTTGGTTTTGGTTTATGGTGGATATTTTCTTTTGCATGGAGGAGATAGTGTGGAAATGTTGTGTTACGATAGGTTCAGTGTAAGTGGTGTGAGGTGGAAGGGAAAGTGGTGATGGAGTGTATGTAGTAGTAGGGCAAGTAAATGGAATGTTTATAGATGGTATGGTGGAAGAGGATAGAATATGTGATGCAACATAGGAATTAGGAATACTAGTGATAATAGTCAAGGAATGAATCACATTACTAACTTGTTGCATTGTTGTTGTGACTTGAGGAGTGGTATAGGTAGGTATGGATGCTACTGTGGAGGGAGGAGGAGTGTTAGGTCCTCCTTAGACAACCACGATGTTTGCTAGTTGAGATGTACTAGAGGTGGAAGGAACATGTTTATGGTATATCTCAACTATTTGTTTCATAACATATAGGCCTTTGTTACATTCAAGCATGTGATGGATATTCTCTATGACAGGAATTGTAGTAGTTGAAATGTTTTCAACACACACTTGATATTGAAGATGTGTTAAGTCCTCATGAATGTTAATGATTTTGTCTTGCAGGATGTGATCATTTGTGTGTCAACTTGCATGTTATTGTTAGGAAAAGAGTTGCTAAAGGTAGGATCCATGCCTAGAATACCAGTTGCAATACTAGGAGTGGAATCTTTAGACAACCCAAGATCCACAACAAGTGTATTATCGTGGGATAACATGAGTTTTGAACTTCTTCTCACTAAGACCTGCATTAGCAATAGGACACCAAAAACTCATGTAAAGGTTTCTAAATGTTGGTGAATTGAAATACAATGTCAACTAAGAGCAATAAAATTATGATAACTACAATTCTAAAAAATGTAAGGGTATGTGCAGGATCATGATGGGTCAAAAAGTGGCGATATGATGGGTATGTGTAGCGGATGTGGCTGATGAGTTTTTTTTACCCAAAATTGTTGAAACAAAAAGGGTTTTTAAAGGAGATTCTCAGCTTTCCACCAATATAAATTATGATTTAATTTTAATTTAATAAATTATTATTATTCATTTTCTATTTGAATTATGACTAAAGTCTTGATTGATAGGCTAATTAAAAAACATCTATAGCTTTCAAATGTATCATATTTTTTGAATCTGATACATGCATCACATTCTATGCTTCACATACTATAGGATTAAAAAAAATGAATTTCATAAAGTTTTAACCAAGTTAAGATGATCAAACATACGAGTTTTTTATATTTTTTAAAAGTTGTAATAAAAAATCATAATTAATTATTTACTTGGAAAAAATTACAAGAATATGTGTATCATAGTTGGACATGAGTCCTCTACTTATATCTAAAATATTATAAAAAAAATATTATCAATTTATTGTGGTTAGGGTAGATAGACACCTACTTTTTTTTTCCCTAAAATTTAAATACTATTATATTGAAATTTCAAATTTTCACCAAATAGATTTAAAAAAAAAAAACCTAGTAGTTTAGAAACTACATTCAATTTTCTATAGATTCTATTCTTACATACTTTTGAAATAATATAGATAACTTATTCATATTTTTATGTCAAGTTGTCGAACTCTAATTTTTCTAAATTTTTCTCCACTTAAGGCCCTATTTTTTCCATGATGATCATGCACATACCCATGACAGAAATGAAATAATAGAAAATAGAAATGTAGAAAATGCTCTACAAATGCTAGAAATTATAGTGCCAAATGTGCAAGAGGACTAAGTCGCTCAATGTGGAAAATTAGTCCTAGTAGTGATTTTTTTGAAAATTTTCAAAAAATTTAAATGAAATTTTATGATTTTCAAATCATCAAATGTAGATATAGTATGAAAATGTAGAATTTTGTTGATTTTCAATGAAATGTAATGCAAAAATGTAAGCTATATGAGCTTTTCCTTAATGCAATGTTTAAAACCCTAGGATGCAAATTAAATAATGCAAAACCTAATGTAATTTTGATGCAATTTATTCCTAGGATATGAATACACTTGAAATAAAAATTAAGATTTTCAAAAGTCAAGTTCACCAAAATGTTGACAAAGATTTTGGCATCCTATGTTTATCTTGCACTTCTAGGGTTTTTCACCTAAAAGGAGAGAAATGGGCCAAAATAGGCAATGCCCCCACTCAAAACTAATGCAAGGATGAATGAAATATACCTAGATGCAATGTCTAAATGCAAAAAAATGATAAAATAAATGAATTATTAATGTAAAACCTAAGAAATGTAAGTTGTTTGAAAACACATTGTGATATGCATAAATGACCAAAGAATGCAAGTAAACAATAACATAAATGAAATATACTGCAGAGGTGAATCTAGAAACTAGAATGTGATGTAGAGAGGCTATGTAATCTTGCATAATTTTATATTAAGGACAACTGGGGCACTTACACCAAGTTGGGTGACTTAGTCCTATTAAGGGGAGATTCTGTCGAAATAGGTTTTTGCCAAATGGGTGTCCAAAAATGCAAAAAACACTTTTCGGGCTTGGTAGTGGAACTAATTTTCCATAGATGGCTACTTAGTCCACCTGGGAATTTTGGGAAATTTGAGGTAGAAATTTGCAGCTATCAGTCTGCAATCCTCTTCTTGACAGGTGTCCAGTTATGAAATTATAGAAAATGGGTTGAAAGTGGTCTCCAAGCTTCACTTAGGACTTTGTTGACTTGAATGATTTTGATGAGTTCAAAACACCTTTTAACACCTTCCTCTTTAACAAATTTTCATACAAGACCTTAAAAACACACATGCAAAGAGGGGAAAAGGGGTTAAGGGTTAGAGAATAGGCGTTTGCCTTGGTCAAACCCCAATTTGGTAATCAAACCCTATAAAATGAAATGAAATAGAAAGATAATGATGAATGAACAACATGAAATGTCACAACTCACCAAACCCTTGATATAGAAAATATGAAGATATGCACATGGATGCTCCAATGGATGCTTGATAATACCTAGAATGCTTGAGAATTATGATTGATTGTATGAAAATGTGTAAATAAATGCATTAAACTAATTAGGGGTGAAAATGAAAGGAAAAACCTTTATTTATACTTGATTTTACCATATTTCCCAAAAATAACACATCACAGGTCAACCTTGAGGTTAAGAGAATAAAATCCCACAAGAAAATTAAAATAATTTTGACTTTTGTGCCTAGTAGGACTAAGTCACCCTAGGTGGCAACTTGGTGCCACCAGGGAAATTTTACTAGGTATCAGGAATTAAAGTGTATTTAATGATGTTTAACAGAATTATTCTCAAAAATACAGTTAAGTAGGGTTGGAAAGTACATTAAGGGGTCATTTAAACATAAGAAAGGGGCAAATTATTGATGGAAAGCCTAGAAAACTATGGGAGTTTGTTACAACTCTTTACAACACTTTGAAATAAGACTTGGTAAGTGGTAAAAGGGGTTATTTAAGTGAATTATAATGAAAGGGTCATAGAAATATGTGAAATTTGGTTACAACACTTCACAACACTTTTACAAGACATCCTAAAATTCTTAATGATTCTCAATGGTACAAGGCCTAATGAGAATGTGTTGGCCACATTACAACATTAAATCTAGGAAAAATCAAGCCAAAATCACTAGGAGGGCCTAAACATGAGAAAAGGTAGAAGGGTTGATTTTTCTATGTCCATGTGCATAATAACAAAGTGCAAAATTTTATAGCTTTCAATTGGCCATTTGAAGATGAATGTAGTACGTGGCTTGAAAAATATATGGAGTAAGTCACTTTTCTATTGTTTTCCTATTCTTTTGTTGTGGTGGGACCTAGTTTTTTGTCTTCTTCTCCTTAGTCAGCATCTCTCAAGATTTTGGAAAGTCAAAGAAGGTGAAGGAGAGAGCATCAAGTACATGTACAACCACCTTCTTCATTGATCACATTTTTGAAGCAACAAGGATCTCTTACAATTGCCCATGCAAGTACTTTTGTATTTAGTGAAAAAATTGCTTCCTCACGAGGTAGTTTGTACTTGTATTCTTTTATGGATAAAATTGTCAAATGTAAACATGATGCTTGTCAAAAGGCTTGAAGTTTATTTTCTCTATTGTCTCTATAAAAGGGAATCTAAGGCCTTTTGTAAAGGATCTTGGAGATTTTTTATTATTTCTAGAGCGTTTTTGTAATTTAACTAGTGTTTTCAAGTCTAGGTTTTCTATAAATAGGTTCTTAATGTAATTGGTAATGACTAATTTTGCAAGTAAATTGTTCCCTACATGTACTTATCCTCGCATTTATGAACAAAATTGATCAAGGATTTATTCTATTCATCTCTATAGTATTTCGTGTGTGTGAATGTCTCTTTTATAGCTTTTACTCAAGTAGTAGATTAAATATACTTTGAAAGAGATGTTAAATTTTTTGGATATATACAAGGATTTGTAATTATAATTGTTTGTAGAGGTATGAGGAATGATAATGTAATGCATTATTATTACACGTATATGTAAGATTCAATACTATTATAAAGATTTTCAGCTGTGTCCCTTGACTTCATTGTCTAGGTTTAAGACACCAATCTATTTGAATTGTTTCTCAATACAACTACCTGATCACAAATTTCAAAATAAATTTCTCTCACTACAATAATTTATTGAATGAAGTTTTATGAATTTACATGCACTCAAAGCATTGGATATCTAGAAAACTCAAGGATACATGCCCATCATACCTGTTTATCTATAATTCTTGACTAATTTGTGAGAACATATCTACTTAAGATAATATTATTTATAATTATGGATATTCTATATCCACCTTATCACCTTAAGAATCCTCTATATCTTGATGAATATTATATAGTATCACCCTCTTAGGTTCTATAGAGCCTAAACTGTAAATGAGAGAATTGCAAAATCCATCTCTTGTTCATTGGCCAACCTCTCAAGATAAGTATTCATCTAAATTGAATATTCTTTAGATCATCCTGAGATACTACCTGGGAAAATTAAAACACGAACAACTCTCTCATATTCTTCTCACACAAATACATTACCATAATATAATACCCTAATAAGAGGGGGGTTTCCTTCTAGGGAAATAAAATCTAACATAACCTCTACTATTAGATTTGTGACCTAATAATGAACAATCTAGATTTACAATGAAAATACATATAAAATTTGGCTTCAAAACCAACTAGATCAGACTCCATAATCAAAAATTACCCTATTATTGCCATTTTTATCAAGAATGATGCATGTTCTATATTCAAAACACTATAACTTCTTTTACAAGCTACTAAATATTATGGTTTAAACTCTAAACATGATACACATTGAGAATATTCTTCTTCTCGCCTTGCTTAGTTTTAATATAGATTATACTCTTTCCCATTAGAGGATTACTATTATTCCCCAGTTTTACTTGAGATTTAATAAAATCATTAATATTTATAAAAAAATCCTAACTACCACTCACATGATTACTATAAATCACTATCTAAAACCAAGACATCTATTTTACTCCTTCTAAATCAATAATATTTGTGATTAGTAATGAACTAGATAATTTTATTTTCAAATTCTCATTCTTTAGAGAAATTTAAACTTTCTCTGTTCATATCTGTGGACACCAAAAAAGTAAACCATCTACTTTTTTGTCTTGTTTGGGCCCTCCTTGTGATTTTGGCTTAATTTTTCCTTGATTTAATGTTGTAATGTGGATAACACATCCACATTAGGTCTTGGGCCCTTTTAAAGCTAAATAAACCTAAGTATATCACCATTTAATGTTGTAAAATGTGTTTATTGACATTTTCACATTGAATTTGGGAAGCTTGTAAACCAAGTGGACCTAATCTAGTGTTGTAATGTGTCCTATACATTCACATGGGATTTAGGGCCCTTCTAAGCTAAATAGACTCAATCTTTCCTTAATTTAATGTTGTAAAGTACATTTATTTACATTTCACATTTTATTTTGGCCCTATTGTGTTTATGAACTTTATATAATCATTAATAGGCCCCTATGACCCCATAGTGTGTATCCCAAGGAAAATTTTGATAAAAAAAAAACCCAACTAGATCAACATATATACTCAATTTATGCATTCCCTGACACTTTACCTAGAAAAATGGCCCATGTGGGACCCATTTGCCACCTTGGGTGAATGAGTCCCATCTAGGTGGGACTCATTCACCCAGGATGATGAATGAGTCCCATTTGAGCTATTTTCAAAGTTTGAGTAGGAAAAACTGGGTTTTAAGTTTAATTTTCTTCATTGTTGGCCTTGGGAATCAAATCAATAGTCATGTGAGTGGATTTCCTTTATAAATGAGATCCCAAATCATTATTTCATCTATCCATCATACATTCAAGAGATCAAGTCAAGAAAGCAAGATTTATGCATTTCAAGTCTTCACAAGGTCATCAAGATAGAATTCAAGATCAATTCTACAGAATTCAAGGAAAGATTCTTCATCCATTGTTGCAGCAATCCAAGATCCATCATCATGGAAAGTTTATAATTTCATTATTTTATGTTCATGATTAATTATCTTGTTTCATCATTTTGGTTTAATTACCTAAAAGGGGTTTGACCAATGCAAACCCCTATTCCCTAAGAATTAACAAGTTTTGCTCTCTCTTTGTGTGATTGCAAATATAGGTTTTTTAAAGGCTTGGAGATCATTGAAGATTAGGTTAAAAAAAAATTGGAGTCATTTTCCTATTGGAAAGGTCAAAATCCTCACAAAAAGTCACTTACAGCCCCAAAAATAAGGGTTTCAGATCCAAACACTTGCAAGAACATATTGAGAAGACAGAGAAGAGAAGATTTGAACTTCGAATTTCCAGAAAATTCAAACTAGACTCATTCACCATTAGTGGGTAATAAGTCCCACTATAGGTGTTTCTCAAATATTTTTGTAGATTTGGATACCCATTTTCCCAAATCTTGCTCTGGTGTAGTTTTCCAGAGCTAGGATTGATTTGCCCATAATGGCAAATGAGTCCCACTAGGCTTAAAAATCAGCATCTTCAAGATATCAGAGGTCCATTCCATCCCCAACAAGTTTCTAGGAGTACACCTCTAGTTTTACAACTTTTTGTTTTGTTTCACTTGCATTTCTAGGTTATTTAGAATATGTTTCATATCACATTGTGTTTTCAAAAATTTCATGTTTTTCCAAGTTTACACTTGGTGGTGAACCCCTTTCTTGTCTCAATCATCTCCAAGGATTCCTTATAGTCATATCTCTTACATACTTCATTGGGTTGAGGTCTCTATGGTATTCTTGAATGTGAACATTGTGAAATTAGATCCCCCTTCCTTTCCATTTTATGTGGACAAGGAAGTTGAGCATCCATTTGTATTGTCCACATTTTGGTGAACCCAACTTTTGAATATCATAATTATGATTTGGAGTGTATTTACATCCTAGAATTAGCTTGCATTAACATTGCATTACATTTTGTATTAAAGTTAATTGGCATTCTAGGGTTTCAAATTTTTGCATTAGTTAAAGTTCACATAGGTTGCATTTTTGCATCTGAAATCATTGAAAAACATCTAAAAATTGCATTTTCACTTAGGACTTACATCATAGAGCATTAAAAGCATAAAACTCCATTAAAAATCTCTAATTTTTTTGAAAAAAATCCCTACCGGGACTCATTCGCCACCTTGGGAAAATTAGTCCCTGTGCACCCCTAAAACTACCTTTCATGGCACTAAAATCCTTATTTCTACACTTTTGATCAATTTTTTCATTAACTATATGTTTCAGTTAGATGACTTTCTGTTACATGCATTTCACTAAATCTAGCTTAATTTGGTCCATTTCATGCATAGCTTAATTTCAAATTTGCATTCTCACATTGTTACATAGCATAATTAGTCAATTTTCATCCTTAAAATTTGAATAATTGCATTACTCTTTTGCATGTTTTCCTTAGCATGGTTGCATTTCAAGCTTGTAGAATAATCATTACATCATGTTTTCATTATAAAAATCTATAGTTATCATACTTCATGTTCTATTTTCATATTGTATTGGGTGTTGTAAGAAAGTTTTGTTAAGTGCATAAAAATATGAGGTCCTTTACCCTCTCTTTTTGTTTTTCATTTATCCTTCTCCTTCTATGAGTGAGGTTAGTCTAGTGAAAGAGACCTTGGATAATCATAACAATCACATTTTTCATTCTCCTAATATCTCTCCTACTTGTAAAGAAGATATTATAGCATTAGAAGAACCAATTGATGAGATTTTTGAGAGCCCAAGTTGTTTCTCTCCTCTTACCTCTCCTATTAGACAAGGAATTACTAAACAAGAGGACATAACAATAAGTAATCATGGAGATCACACAACACAACAAGAGACCATTGAAACCTACCTACATATGTTCATCTCCCAAAATGTTCTCCTCTTGTGACAATGATGAGGATATGTTGGTGTTAGATAAGCAAACCTTCAAGATCTACGATAACCCTCTTTCTGATCCTTCCCCTACCTATCCTATTTTGGAAGACATTAGGGAACAATGGAATGAACTCATAAATGATCATGATAATCATACTTTTTCTTCTCCTAGTATCTCTGATAGCTATGAAGAAGATACTTTGATATTAGAAAACACAATGGATTAAAGTCATGATAATCTTAGTTATCCCTCTTCACCTAGCAAAACCCTTATTACCGTTCAACCATTTTCATTCCCCTACTTGTAATGAAGTCATTTTAGAAGAACCAATTCTTGAATGTAAAGAACATTTAGTTTGTAGTTCTCCTAAAAACTCTCCTTCTAGGGAAAATATCATGAACAATGAAAATGGCAGCAATAAGGTGGCTTCCTTAAGTCATGAAAAATAGGTGGCTCTAGATTTCCCTTTATTAGAGATACATCAAACTAGGACCGTTGAGGTTATGAATGCACAAGTGTCCCCCTATATTAATGGACCTCCTTTGTATCTTGTAGGAAATCCTAAGAATCCTCTAATCCTTCACCCACCATCACATAAGAAAAACAAACCTGAACTTATCCTTTATCCACCTAAGAACAATGTTTTATAGCAGCCAAGTCACAATACCGTTGCTCATACATATAACACTAGGAATAATCCACAACCACAACAACCCTCCTCGACACTCCTCCCCTTTCCTAATCCCATTTATCTTATTGCTCCATGTTTACCTTCACATAGGGGGAAGGAGTATGATCTTGTTGAACAACTTAAGAATACTCCTACAAATATATCCCTATGGGATTTAATTCAAAATTTGAACACCTAATTATCACACTATGCTTCAAAGAGCCTTGCAACAAGTTTTGGTTCCCTCTAGTGAAAAATTGAATGACATAGCAACCATGATTCAAGGAATAAATGCTGACATTGTTTTCCACCAAAGTGAACTCCCCCCTTTGGAAGTGCAAAAACAAAATGAAGCTTTCATAATATTATCTCAATAAAAAAACATTGGCATAAACCAAACCCTTGTCGATAATGACTCTTCTCTTAATGTGTGTAGCATAAACCTTTTGGATAGGCTTCATGTGGAAAAATAAAAAATTCAATTTGACTCTTTGTCTATTAAGTGATTTGACAATGTAGTAAAACAACCACTTGGTGTGATCACTTTTCCTATTATAGTTGGAAAGGTCATATTAGAGACACCAATCCATGTTATGCTTCATGATCTTTCATATAATATTCTCTTAGGTAGACCATGGATTCATGCAATGAATGGGGTGCCTTCCACTCTTCATCATAAAATGAAATACATCTACAACAACAAAGTGTACACACTTGACATTGATTTCGATCCTTATATTTTCTTACAACTTGAGAAAAACAAAGAGAACCCCTTGAAAACATTAACACCGGTCCACACAAGTAGATCCCATGCAACAAAAGTACAAATAAAAACATATCGAGGAAGTCACAAAGCTCTTAGAAGATGATTGGGGTTCCTTATATTTCACACCAACATTCATGGGAGAATACAAGGTCATACATAAAGACTTTGAAAAGGAAAAATAAAACGTAGTAATGACAACAAAAAATTCAGAAGACCATTCAAAAACATCCTCAGCCACTTTAGAAGAAAAGACAACATACACAACAAACTTTGATGAAACTAACTATCAATGACCTCTGAATCCTAAAGAAATTAAAAAACTTTATCGAAAAGGGTATGAGCTTATGAAATAACTTGGCTATAGTGGAAAAGGATGTGGTGTAGCTAGAGAACAAGGTATTCGCAACCCTGTTTAACCTAATGTTCAAGAAACAACTCATAGTCTTGGTTATTGTCCTTTGATAGAAATAAACAATCCTTCACTCAATATCAACACTCTTACAAAACATCCTTCTAAGCCAACTCTAATAGTAATGCATCTTGAACTGATAGACACTACTAGTCTTGAACATTATCCTTTGCAAGAAATGAAACAAAGACATCTTCTCTTAATGTCAATGTTAGATGTCATGCAAAACACTAATGATTTGAAATTGTTAGATTTTACATCCTCCTTCCAAAGAGAGAACAAAATCTCACAATCCAAAGAGTCTTGCATAGGTATGATATCTTGTACTAAGCAAGAGAAATATTTGTTGCATAATCAAGGAACATCTACCATTGATCAAGAGGGTATCTTGTCGAGACCCCTCCAATATCACTTGATATCTCTTACTCCAAGAACATGAAATAATTTCTATTGCAATACTTCATTTTTTCCCTATCATAGAGTTCATGGTCATTCTACTAATGAATGTAAGGCTTTGAGTAGTAAAATCCAAAATATTAAGGAGTTTGGTGCTCTCTCTTATGTGGGGGCACCTAATTCCTCCAATTGATATTTATTTTCACTCTACTATCCATCTTATCAATCATTTCAGCTCACCCTTATCCTGCACTAAGTGAGGGCAAGGGGTTAGATATCCTTGTCCTCGTATGTTACTTTTCATTGTCTCTTTTGGCTAGTTGATCAACTTTCATGTACATATAAGAGAAAGCTTGGGATGTGAATGACATTCCTTAGGATTGACTCGCATGTGACATACTTATTGATGATGAATCTTATTGGAAACATATGACTTGGCATAGGGATTTCTGAATAAGCTCTCGTGTATCCTTCTACTTTAAAGAAATTGCTCCCAATAATGGTGTTAGCAACCACTTTAAAGTAGGGGCATACATCGACACTCATCATGTTTTATTGTGTGGTTTCTTTCTTCTTGCAATGCATCCTTTTCTTAGTGGTTTCATTTAGCTTGGTTTCCTCCAAGAGTGTGATATTTCTTCAACTTATCCTCTCTTGGAAACATTAGGCACAATGTTCCCTAAGAAGAGACCTTGCATGAACTAAGAAAAATCCCTTTGAACAAATATTGCACTATATTGCATTCACAACATCTCTTTGTTCATAAGCTCCAAGCATACGAAGTTTTGCTTGTCCCATGAAGCTCAAAAAGTCATTTTTGTGTGGCACCTTATTAAAGTTATCAAGAGGTATAAATTTGGTGTGGTTGAGCAAAAATCCCAATCAGAGGCATGACTTTCCCCATAGCCACCTACATGTGTGTGAGGACATACCAACCATGAGTGTATGTTTATCACCCTTTTAGGACTTCTCACCCGACGGATAGCCAAGAGTTTTGTTGCCTTAGAGTGAGTGCATTTTTTGGAAAAACAACCTAGATTTGATCCACATCGTGTTGGACAAACAATCAAAGATTGATCCAATATATTATTTTATTTTTTTTAGTCATTGTCATTGTATGATCGTGTATCTTATTTTGTTGCATAACATTCACCTTGCATGTGTCCTTTTGTGCTTATGTCGGTTTGAATTTGGATCTTGGATCCTAGGGGCTTGGCCACCTCCTTTGATCTTTGTCATCCTTTTTCATTTGAATTGATACGATTAGACCCCTCTTGAATGTCTACTTTAATGTGAGTTTGAAGCAAGTTCATCTTTTCACTAAAGTGGGGGCTAAATGTGAACATCAAAAAAGTAACCCTTCTACTTTTTTTGTATCGTTTGGGCCTTCCTTGTGATTTTGGCTTAATTTTACCTTTATTTAATGTTGTAATGTGGATAACACATCCACATTAGGTCTTGGGCCCTTTAAAGCTAAATAAGCCTAACTATGTCCCAATTTAATGTTGTAAAATGTGTTTTTTGACATTTTCACATTGAATTTGGGAAGCTTGTAAACCAAGTGGATGTAATCTAGTGTTGTAATGTGTCATACACATTCACATGGGATTTAGGGCCCTTCTAAGCTAAATAGACTCATTTTTTCCTTAATTTAGTCTTGTAAAGTATATTTATTTACTCTTTCACACTAGATTTTGGGCCCTATTGTGTTTATGACCTTTATATCATCATTAATAGGCCCCTATGACCCCATAATGTGTATCCCAAGGAAAATTTTGATAAAAAACCTGACTAGATCAACATATAGAATCAATTTATGCATTCCCCAACACTTAAGCTAGCAAAATGGCCCATGTGGGACCCATTCACCACATTGGGTGAATGAGTCCCACCTAGGTGGGACTCCTTCACCTAGGAAGGTGAATGAGTCCCATTTGAGCTATTTTCAAAGTTTGCACAGGAAAAGTTGGGTTTTAAGTTTAATTTTCTTCAATGTCTGCCTTTGGGGTCAAACTAATAGTCATGTGAGTGTATTGCTTATATAAATGAGTTCCCAAATCATTATTTCATATATCCATCATACATTCATGAGATCAATTCAAGCAAAAAGCTATGCATTTCAAGTCTTCACAAGGTCATTAAGATAGCATTCAAGATCAATTCTAAGGCATTCAAGGGAAGATTCTTCATCCATTGTTGTAGAAATCCAAGATCTATCATCATGGAAAGTTTCTAATTGCATTACTTCATGTTCATGCTTCATTATCTTATTTCATCATTTTGATTTAATTACCTAAAAGGGGTTTCACCAAGGCAAACCCCTATTCCCTAACAATCAACAAGTTTTGCTCGCTCTTTGTGTGATTGCAAATCTAGGTGCTTTGAAGGCTTGAAGATCATTGAAGATTATTTAAAAAAAAAATTAGAGTCATTTTCCTATTGGAAAGGTCAAAATCCTCACAAAAAATCACTTATAGTCCCAAAAAGCAGGGTTTTGGATCGAAACACCTAGAGGAACAGATTGAGCAGAAAAAGAAGAGTAGATCTAAACTTGGAATTTCTAGAAAAGTCAAACTAGACACATTTTTTATTAGTGGTGAATGAGTCCCAGTGTAGGTGTTTTCCAAAGATTTTTTCATATTTGGATAACCATTTTCCTGAAACTTGCTTCGGTTTAGTTTTCCAGAACTAGGACTAATTCACCCAGAATGGTGAATGAGTCCCACCAAGCTTAAAAGTCAACATCTTCAGGATTTCAGAGCTCCATTCCATCCCCAAAAAGTTTCTAGGTGCACACTTTCACTTTTATAGCTTTCTATTTTGTTTCACTTACATTTCTAGGTCATTTAGCATATGTTTGCATATCACGTTGTGTTTTCAAGCATTTTGCGTTTTTCCAAGTTTACACTTGGTGGTGAACCCCTTTCTTGCCTCAATCATATCCAAGGATTCCTTATATTCAAATCTCTTCAATCCTTCATTGGGTTGAGGTCTCTATGGTATTCTTGAATGTCAACATTATGAAATTGGACCCCCCTTCTTTCCATTTTTTGTGGACAAAGAAGTTGGGCATCCATTTTCGATGTCCACAATATTAAATTGTTTCAAGTTCTATATTTATTTTCATGATGATTATCTATTTATTAAAATATAAAAAAATTGACATGAGATGCTTCATACCTTTGACCTCCATGTGCATGATTCATGGTGTTCTAATAAATTTATCTTGAATATCATAATTGATTTCTCAAATTACAAGATTATGTTTCTCCATGTTAAATAAATCACAGTACCCACAAAGACATAAGCTAAGCTAAACCTAATGTAGGAGAATCTTGGGAAAACAACAACCAACAATGAAAAAAATAATATTTTGGTTTGGTTTAGTTGTTTTAGCTTTCCTTTTCATTTTCAGTGGGGTATGTACAAGATCATGATGGGCCAAAAAGTGGCAATATGATGAGTATGTGGCTGACTCCCAAAATTGATGAAACGAAAAGGGTTTTTAAAGGATATTCTCGGCTTTCCACCAATATAAATTATGCATTCCTTTGAATTTAATAAGTAATTAATATTCATTTTCTATTCAAATTACGACTAAAGTCTGATTGATAGGCTAATTGAAAAACATCTATAGTTTTCAAATGGTATCACATTTTTGAATCAAAACATGTCACATTCTATGATTTGCATACTATAGGATTAAAAAAGAAAAAATTGAATTTAGTGACTTGTTTTGACCAAGTTAAGGTGGTCGACATCGATTTTAATATTTTTAAAAGTTGTAATAAAAAATCATATTTAATTATTTACTTGGAAAAACTTACAAAAAATGCATCACATCACATGAGTCCTCTACTTATATCTAAAATCTTATAAAAATTATTATCATTTTATTGTGGTTAGGGTGGTTAGATAGACGCTACTTCTTATTTTTTCCCTGAAATTTAAGTACTACTACATTGAAATTTCAATTTTTTTACCAAATAGATATATTTTTTTAAACAAACCTAATAGTTTAAAAACTACATTCAATTTTCTACAAATTCTATTCTTACATATTTTTGAAATAATATAGATAACTTATTCAAATTTTTATGTCAAGTTGCCTAACTCTGATTTTTCTGAATTTTTTGCCACTTAAGGGCCTATTTTTTCCATGATGATCCTGGACATACCCAATGGTCAGTTTAATTTGGTTTTAGCGGTTTATTATTTTATGGAGATCAAACTATTGATTGAAAAAATTCCATATATCAATATATGTTCTAACTTATGCATGTTTTTGTTCATAGCACCTACTAGATTTAATTTCATTCAGCCCCTTGAAGATCGACTATACTAAAAGAATAAAATATATTTTCATTTCAATGTACACATAATATTTTTCTATGAATTAATATTCGCTCAAATTTGGCATATGTTTCTTTTAGCAATTACGAATAAAATAAAATCATGGAAAATAGAATTCAAATGATTAGTGCCTAAATTAGAAGAGGTGTTTTCAAATAAAAAATAAAATAAAATGCATAGCTAATTTGTGTAGGCATAGCATTTGGAAGTGAAGGAAGATAAAAGAGATAAAACTAAGGATCATAGCTTTTGCAAAGAGAAGATGGCACCATGAAGTTGGGTCTTTTGGAAATTAAATAAAAATTCATATAAGATAAAAGCATACTAGGTAGATGGAGTGAGAAGAGGAGGTGGGAGGAGGAGTGGTTGGGAGGAGAAATCCTACCAAATAAAGAAGAAAATTAAATTTGATCATAAGAAGAAGCTAAGCAGTCATGCCAAGGAGAGAAGTCGTGAATAGGAAAAATAGACAGAGAGGGATGTTAGAGGCTATATGATTTAATAGAAAAAAAGAAATAAAATAAGGTGAAACTCATTCTAGCAACCCAATGTAGGAAGAAGGAGATAGGTTGCAACTAGTATGAAGAAGTTTGTGAATAAATACAATACAAATAAATCCAAGTGGATTTTAATGTATGAAAAACAAAAAATTATATAGGCTACATACCATAGAGGAGGAAAATAAAAGCATAAATTTGAGGTTGCAAGATACACAGGTGCATGGAAAGATATGGTATATGAAGAAAATATTTTGTCAAGAAGATATAAGAAGGGGTGTTCCATGGAAAGAGGTTGCCTAAAGATGTGTTTGTAGATTTAAGAGCCTAGTTTAGTGTTGAACAAAGAGATTAAAATTTTAAAATTTGATACTTTCCTTTATAAAGAAGAAAGATATGGAGTGTAGATTGCTAAAATGAAGTATGAAACAAAGGTGTTAGTTTGAAGAGTATTCAATTAGAGAATTTTATATATGGAATGCCAATAGACTAGCAGATTTAAAAAAGAACTTCCTCGAAATGAGAAATAAATGAGAAAATTGAATTATGTATTTAATTCTTGAACAATATAGTTGAATTTGAATTTTAAAATAAATTATTTGACAAATGAAATAGTAAAATCAAATTGATTTTGGATTGAATAGAAAATTTATAGATTTTTTTTGCATTAGATGTTATCAAAGTGAGAGGTTTTTAGCTCATTGACAAATTGTCAAATATGAGGTAGCTTATGCTAGGACCTTTGAGTGAAGAGTGAAAATTTTTTAGTATATAAGCAGAGAGCCAAATGTGAGGCAACCTATATAGGAAGCATGGTGAAAAATCCATGAATATTTCAAGCACGAGATGTGAGATGGGGATGAGTGAGTCTCTAAGAGAATTGATAGAGAGGAAGAAGATAATATGGGTCATGAGGAGACCTATGAGAATTTTTTCTAGGAACAATATTGGGAAGAAGTGGAAAATAATTTTTTTGAAGAGATGGGAAAGATATTCAATAAAAAATTGGGGAAGATATAGGCCAAGATAGAGGTATTGGAAAATAATATAATTGAAAAAGATGAGACAAGATTGGAAAAGAGAATTGAGAAGAATGACGAGGAAATAGAAAAAAAAGTTAGAGGAAAGAATGTTGCAGCCTAAGATGGAAGAAGAATGGAATGAAGACAACTCCTATAAATATAAATAAAGAAGAAAAGAATAGAGGTGGAGACAAATATTTTGGCACTCGCTTTTTATCACTTTTAGGGTTGTTCACCTAAAAGGGGAAAGAATGGGCCAAAATGGGCAATGTCTACACTCAAGATTAATGTGATATGGGTGTAATGTTCCTAGATGAGATGATATAAATGTAAATAATTGATAAAATAGATCAATTATTGAATGAAAACTTAAGAAATGTAAGATGTTTGAAAACACACTATGATATGCAAAGACACCTAGAAATGAAGGTAAATTGTAACAAAAATTGATGAAGCTAAAAGTGTGCACCTGAGAACTTCCTGGAGACTAGAAATGTCTTATGAAATGCTACTGATGCTAAAAATTTGGCCTATTTGGGACTCAATCACCATTCTGGGTGAATTAGTCCTAGATGTGGGAAACTATTTTGGAGCCCGTTTCAGACAAATGGGTATCCAAAATTGTAGAAAACCTCTTTTAGGCCTAGAAGTGGGACTCATTCACCACTAATGGTGAATTATTCCATTTTTGAATTTTTTAAAAACCAAAAGAGGAAATAGAAGCCCTCAGTCTACACTTTGATTCTTGATGGGTGTCTACCTCTAAAAGTCTAATTTCTAGCATTGAAAGTGACTTTTTGTTGATATTGTGTCTTTGCAAGCAAAGATATGTCTTCAACAACTTTACAAGTTGTCCTTGAATGATTTCCAAGTCTTCAATATGCCTAAATCTACAAACACACAAGAAGAGAAATACAAATGATAGATGTTAGGGCATGGGGGTTTGCCTTAGTCAAACCTTTTTTTAGGTAATTAAACCAAAATGAAGAAATAATGTAATGAAGCATGCAAGAATGAATTTAATACCTTTCCATGATGATTTATCTTGATTTTATACAACAAAAGATGAAGAATCTACCCTTGAATGTCTTAAGAATGATCTTGAATGACTTGTAGTGTTAAAACCCTACTTTGCTTGACTTGAGGTGGAATAAAAATGATGAATGAGTTGTGAATGAGTTAAGAGATGTAAATTAGATTTTAGAGGATTTTATTTATAGTCAATCCACCTTATTGGCTCATTAATTTTATCCCTAAGGCCGACATGGAGAAAAATTAAACTTAAAATCCAAATTTTCCCACTCAAACCCCAAAAATTGATCAAATGGGACTCATTTGCCATCAAGGGTGAATGGGTTCCACCTGAATGGGACTAATTTTCCCCTTGTGGTGAATGGGTCCCACAGGGGCCATTTTGCTAGCTAGAATGCCAGGAAGTAAGAAAATCATATTTATATGGTGACTTTGTTAGTTATTCCATCAAATTATGTCTTGCGACACAAAATTCAATGTGAAAGTGTGATTAAATACAATTTACAACACTAAAATGAGGTCCACATAGCCTAGAAAGAGACAGCATCTAATGTGAATGTGTAAGAAACATTACAAAACTAGATTAAAGTCAAGTTTAATTCACAAGCCTTCTAGATTAATGTGATAATACTATTAAATACATTTTTCAATATTGAATTAGGGAAAGATAGGTCCATTAAGTCTAGAGGCATGAAAGTCTTTTACAACACTTTACAACACCTTTAAAGAAATCAATGAATGCATTTTATTTAGTTTTTAAGGGTCCAAGACCTAGTGTGGATGTGTAAAACACATCACAACACCAAATCAAGGCCTCATTAAGTCCAATTTATCATCAATTATTCCCAAATCAAGCAAACAAAAAGGGATACTTTTTATGTGTCCACAAGAGGAATTGAACAACATAAGATTATGGACTTGGAGAGTCCTAAATTCAATGAACAAATTGGTAAAGATAAGGATGATATGTTGTTGGAAGAAGAAATGAGAATGATTGATAGGAAAATGTTGGTTGAAAGAGATAAGAAGATGGAGGAAAATGAAGAAGTGAGATGCGAAGAGAAGATAGTAGAAAAGGATGAAGATGTACTTGTGGTTGTAGAAATAGAGCTTGAACATTTTCTAGTTAATGATGATGTTGGAGCTATCACAACAAAGGATGATGTTGTAGCCATGGAGAAGGGTGAGGTAAATCTCATTGTATTTTGTGATGATAGTGATTTTCCTTCATTTTCTATTGAAGACTATGGATAAGAATGCATGAAAACATTTAATTTCCATGGAGTAGTACATGAGTAGTACATGAATATTTTGGTGAGGATGTTGCAGGTTGTTATACTTCAATAATGTGGTATTTTGGTGGAGGAGATTGACTTGTGGTGGGTTGGATCACATGAATGAAGAGTAAAGAAGAGGAAGTTTTTAGAGGATGGCACAACGTGGATGTGAATCCATGAGAGGAGAAAAGAATAGTAAGTGGGGTTGCGAGAGGAGTGTGAAGCTTGTTCTAGAAAAGTGTTGGAAGAAGAGGAAGAAGAAATCATTTCATATATACTTTGGATTTTGATGGATTTCAGTGTGGGTTGTATTCAACTTGAAATAGTAGTCCCACTACTCAACTCCATTTTGTGAATCCTACTCATAAAATTTTCCTATGTGGTGTGTCTCATGCATGAGGATCCTAAGCGAACAACAATCAACATCAATAAGAAAATATTTTAGTTTGGTTTAGTTTTTTGGCTTTTCTTTTCATTTTTAGTGGGCAATTTAATTTGGCTTCAATGGTTGATTTTTATAGAGATTGAATGATTGCTTGACAAAATATTGTGTATCAATATATGTTTTGAGCTATGCACATTTCTTGTCATAACACTTGTTGGATTTAATTTCATTGATCCCCTTGAAGATCAACTATGCCAAAAGAATAAAATGTTTTCTTATTTCAATTAATTGGTATACTATTTTTTTGTGAATTAATATTCACCAAAATTGACATATGGTTCTTTTAGTAGTTACGAATAAATTGAAATCATGAAAAAAGATAATTCAAAATGAATAGCACCTAAATCAAAAGAGGAGAAATTTTCAAATTAAAAAATAAAATAAAAATGCATAGCTAATGTATTGGTGTAGCATTTGGAAGTGAAGGAAGACAAAAGAAATAAAACTAAGGGTCAAAAATTTGGGAAAGTAAAGATGGTTCCATGAAGTTGGGTCTTTTGGAAATTAAATAAAAATTCATATAAGATAAAAGCATACCAGGTAGATGGAGTGAGCAGAGGAGGTGGAAGGAGGAGTGGTTGCAAGGAGAAAGCCCACCAAATAAAGAAGAAAATTCAATTCAGTCACAAGGAGAAGTTGAGAGGTCACACCAGGGGAGAGAAGTGGTTGTGAGTAGGAAAAGAGACAAAGAGTGGAATTAGAGGTTGCAAGATTTAATAGAAAAAAATAAATAAAATAAGGCGAAAGGGTATGTGTAGCATCATCATGGAAAAAAAAACCCTTAAGTGGCAAAAAATTCAGAAAAACCAGAGTTACGCAACTTGATGTAAAAATTTGAATAAGTTATCTATATTATTTCAAAAATATGTAGGAATAGAATCTGTAGCAAATTGAATGTAGTTTCTAAACTACTAGGTTTTTTTTTTTTTTTTACAAGTATTTGGTGAAAATTTGAAATTTCAATGCAGTAGTACTTAAATTTCAGGGAAAAATAAGAAGTAGGTGTCTATCTGACCACCCTAACCACAATAAAATGATAATTATTTTTATAATATTTTAGATATAAGTAGAGGACTCATGTCCTAATGTGATGCATATTTTTTGTAACTTTTTTCCAAGTAAATAATTAATTATGAAGTTTTTATTACAACTTTTAAAAATATGAAAACTCATATGTTTGAACAACTTAACTTGGTCAAAACTTCATGAAATTCATTTGGTTTTTTTAATCTTATAGTAGTGAAACATAGAATGTGAAGCATGTTTCAGATTCAAAAAATGTGATACCGTTTGAAATCTATAGATATTTTTCAATCAGACTATCAATCAGGACTTTAGTCGTAAGTCAAATAGAAAATGAATAATAATCATTTATTAAATTCAAATTAAAGCATAATTTGTATTGGTGGAAAGTTGAGAATCTGCTTTAAAAAAAACTTTTCGTTTTATCAATTTTGTGAAAAAAAAAAAGTCGTTAACCACATACCCATCACATCAGCACTTTTTGGCCCATCATGATCCTGCACATACCCAAAACTAATTCCAACAACTCAGCACAAGAAGAAGATAGGTTGCAAATAGAACAAATAAGTTTGTGAATGAAAATAGAATAGATAAATCGATGGGAATTATAATGTATATAAAAAAATTATATAGGTTGTGTACCATAGAAGAGGAGAATGAAATCATAAATTTGAGGTTGTATGATACATAGTGGAGACAAATATTTTGGCACCCAAATGATTTCTAACTCTTCTAGATCTTTTCACCTAAAAGGAGAGAGATGGGCCAAAATAGGCAATGTCTACACTCAAGATTGATGTGATATAGGTGCAATATGTCTAAACGAGATGAACCAAATATAGAAAATTGAAGAAAGATGTTGATTATTAATGCAAAACTAATGAAATTCAAGATATTGGAAAAAAAATTGTGATATGCAAAAACACCTAACAAGGAGATATCTTCAACTAATTTACAGCTTGATCTTCAATTATTTTCAAGTCTTCATGATACCTAAATCTGCAAACACACAAGACAAGAGAGATAAATGTTTAATGTTAAGGCATGGGCATTTTCCTTGGTCAAACCCCTTTTAGGTAATTAAACCAAAATGAAGAAAGAATGTAATGAAGCATGCAATAATGGATTTAATACCTTTCCATGATGATTTATCTTGATTTTCTGCAATAATAGATGAAGATTTTGCACTTGAATGTCCTTGAAGGTTATCTTGGTGACTTAGAATTTAAAAGCCCTAGGTTGCTTGACTTGGAGTGGAAGACAAATGATGAATGAGTTATGAAATGAGTTAAGAGATGTGAATTGGGGTTTAGAGACTTGTATTTATAGGAAATTCACCTTATTTTCCCATTAATTAGATCCCTAAGGTCGACATGGAGAAAAATAAAACTTTAAATCCAAAATTTCTTGCTTAAACCCCGAAAATGGCTCAAATGGGACTCATTTGCCATCAAGAGTGAATGGGTCCCACCTAGATGGGACTGATTTTCTCCTAATGGGGAATGGGTCCCACAGGGGCCATTTTGCTAGCTAGGATGCTAGGAAGTAAGGAAATTGGGTTTGTATGATGATTTAGTCAATTATTTGATCAATTTATGCCTCAGGATGCACAATATGGGGTCATAGGGGCCTATTAATGATAATATAAAGGTCAATTAGGGCTTGGGACACAAAATTCAATGTGAAAGTGTGATTAAAAACACTTTACACCATTAAAATAGGGTCCACACAACCTAGAGAAGCACAAAATCTAATATGAATGTGTAAGACACATTACAACACTAGATTAAAGTTAAGTTTAATTCACAAGCCTTCTAGATTAATTTGATAATTCAATTAAATATATTTTATAATGTTGAATTAGGGGAAAATGTGTCCACTAAGTCTAGAGAGGCATGAAACACTTTACAACACCTTTACAAGACATCGTTAAATGCATTTTATTCAATTTGCAAGGGTCCAAGACCTAGTGTGAATGTGAAAAACACCTTACAACACCAAATCAAGGCCTCATTAAGTCCAATTTGTCATCAATTAATCCCAAATCAAGGAAGCAAAAAGGGATACTTTTTCTGTGTCCACACACAGGTACATGGAAGGATATGGTAAGTGAGAATATTTTATCAAGAAGATATGAGAAGGGGTGCACCATAGAAAGGTGTTTCCTAAAGATGCATGTGTAGATTTAAGAGCCCAGATTATAGTTAAATAAAGAGATTAAAATTTTAAAATTTGAAATTTTCCTTTATAAAGAAGAAATATATGGAGTGCAGATTAGTAAAATGAAGTTTGAAACAAAGGTGTTTGAAGAGTATTCAAATAGAGAATTTTATATATGGAATGCCACTGAACTGATAAATTGTAAAATGAATTGCTTGGAAATGAGAAGTAAATGAGAAAATTGAATTATGTAGTTGATGACTTCAATATTAGTTGAATTTGAATTTTAAACTAAATTGTTTGACAAATGAAATTGACAAAGGAAATAGAGTTTGTATTGAACAACAAATTTCTAGATTTCATTTGTGTCAAAACCTTAACTCTCATATTTTGGGACAATGCTAAACAACAGGAATAGTAATGCAAAAATTTAGTAAATCTTCTTTGAAATTCCTATTAGAAAATAATTAGCTTATATAGTAGGTTTCAATAACTAATTGAAGATAATGATCAACTTCCCATTTTAGATATTACATCCTTTCTTCTTTTTCTCTCACATTTCATTGTTTCTCGTACATAATACCTTTGTGTAGGTTGATACTATTTTTTATGCATGTCATATTCAATGCATTGAGCAACTAGATTCAGAATGTTATTCTTTTTTACCATTTATAAAAACCTTTAGGATTGGATATCTATTTTTCAACTACTATTGATATTGAGTGTAATCAAATATAATTTTTCCTTTGACTATTTGTAAGTGCTTTTACAACAAATATATTTTCAACTTATTGAAGCAAATTAAAACATGTCAAGTTTATCTCATTGTGTTTGATATACAAGTGTCTTTGATCTATGTTTACTTTGTCTTAAAAAAACTACTTGGATGATATTAGGTTTATATTATCTTCATTGTTGTTTGAGATTTCTTCTTCTCTCATATTTGTTGGCTCCATTGCATTCTTTCTTGGGTGTTATAATGGAAACAATGCCTATCACTATTTATTTCATTAGGATTCTTGATAGTTGCTTTGCTACATGCCCAAAATAATTGATAATTTGGGATTCTTGATAGATTTTTTTATTGTATGCATTGACCCTCACCTATGGATGACCTATTTTTATTTTTAGATTGAATATAAATTTTCTTATTTTTTATAATTTATAATTTTCTTCCTTTGTCATGTGCATTACTTCATTATAGATATTATTTCATTTATTCAAACCAAACTCACTTCTTTTGTCATTGCACATAGTATTTTATAAATAAACATATAAACCTAGTAAAATAAAGCATACTTAATACTAAACTAATATTTTATTTTGTAAGAAAACTTAAAGTTTACTAAATAATAAAAATTAACAAATATATACAACTAATAAAACAAACCATTATTTTAAAAAAAAAATTAAAATAATTATAAATAATTAATTGAATACAATTAAATTTTAATAAGTAGGAGTCATTAGTATTTTTATGTTTAATATTTTGTGTAATATAATATATAATAATAATTACAATATAATACTATAACTGAACCCTATCACTAAACTTAAATCTAACTCTAACATTATATCTAACTTTAACCCTAACACTAACACTAACATCATTTTTAACTTTACCGTCAATCCTAAACCTAACATTAATATTATTTTTAACCACAACATTAACACTAATTGTAATTGTAACCTTGACCCTAATCCCAACCCTAACACTAATTGTAATTTGAAACCTAACCCCAACCCCATCCATAAATCTAACACTAATTCTCAATCTACCTCTAACATTAACTCTAATTGAACACCAACCCTAACTATAACCCTAACCTTTATTTTGACACTAATTGCATACTAGCCATAATTCAATTATAAGTTTAATAGAATTCTAACCATAACCCTTACCCCAATCCTAAAACTAACACTAATTGTAACTGTAACTATAACCCTAACCTTAACCCGAACACTATTTCTAACCCCAACACTAACACTAATTTTAAGTCTAACCCTAACCCTAGTCACAATCTTATAACTTTAAGACTAATTATAATTCTAATTGTAACCCTTACTATAACCCCAACTCTATCTTTAATCCTAGTCATAATCGTAAACCTAACTCTATCACTAATCCTAAATCTAACAATAAAATAATTTCTACACTAACACTAACATTAATTATAACTCTATAATTATAGCCCTATCGCCAACCATAAAATAAATACATATTGTAACTCTAAACTTATAATTAGTGTTATGATAAGAGAAAAAATTAATAATGGTCAAGGTTCAATTACCATTAGAGTTATGATTTAATTAGTGTTATGGCTCAAATATGGTTATTTTTACTATTAGGATTAGAGATATACTTATAATTAGTACTAAAATAAGCATAAGGAATCAATTACAATTAATGTTAAATTAGGGGAATAATTTATTAATTTTATAAAAATATAATATAACAATAATTCAATATAATAATAAAAATAAAATATTGATAATATAATAATACTATTGTTGTAATTAATATATATAATTATAAATTATGAAAATATAATATTAATAATATAATTTAATAATAATCTAATAATAATCATAATATAATAATAATATAATTATAATAATATAATAATAATAATTATAAATAATTTTAGTATATTAATAGTATTTAATAACTTCAACTTCAACCTTAATCCTAAAACTAACACTAATCATAAATATATCTCTCCTTAAGAGTACACTACATATCTACAACTATTGAAACCTTGCAATCTCATAGATTTGTTGGGATTAAAAGTGTATATTTAGTTAAATATTACTGTCATAATAAATGTGGTCTCTAAGGAAAATATTGTGAGAAATAAATGATACTTACAATTGGATTAGATTTGGGATGAATAAGATTATATGAGAACTATAACTATTTAAAATGAAATTATATTTAAATATTTGAATCTAATGTTTGGACATGAATTGATGACTTGCAAATCTTATCTATTTTAAATTAAGATTTATTTGGATGTTTATATTGGAAATAAAGATTTGAGGTTTTGATTCTAATGTATGGAAATGAATCTATGATTTGCAATTTTTTTGCATTTGTAAATAAAGTTTTATTTTGATGTCTATATTTGATAATTGGTGGTGTTGATAAAGATCTTTGAGAGTTTGGTAAGTAGTTGTCCATACTCTATGTTTTGAGGTCATGGATGAACAAAACCAACAAGAGTGTCCATAAATTCGTAGTTCCAATTACGCTAAATATTTTATCAAGAATACAATTTAATTTTCATTTTGTATAATGTGTATAACATAATTAATTATTATTTTATACTTATAATGTGAATTTAATAATGTCTTATATGTTAAATCTGTGAATTCTACTAAGATATATATATATTGTAAATAATCTATATAAAATATGTTAAGATATGTTCTTATCATATATCTATTTAATTTCTATATATAATTTAAATGAAAAAATAAAAAAATTAAACAAATGTTTCAAAAAGATATATGTTTACATATTTTATATAAATTATTTATAAGATATATATCTAAAAATCTTAACCGTTAATTTTAAAATAGAACTGGAACCAAAAGTCATTGTTGTTCATATGCATGCATGTAGAGGAGAGTTAATAAAGTCGTAAAAGTGATGATTTCCAATCGTTTTGGCTAGGACAACAAATAGTTGACCCTTACGTTACTGTGTTATTATCGTTCATGTATTAGGGGAGAGGGCCCAATACTGGTGTGCGTACCAATAGTTGTCATAGTACCTATACATTCAAAGCCTAATATTTTAAAAGTATGGAACTAGTAATTGTAAGAGAGGACCCAATAGTTCAACAAAATATGCCCATTACATTCAAAAAGCAACAAATCATATGATGCCACATTGACACACTAAAAAACATGACTTAATGCACCACTATTGGTCTAACTTTTTTTGGAGGTCTATTATGACCCCTCAACAAAAAGCATATTAATGACACACTTTTTCTTGGTCTATGCAAGTGAAACAAAATATTTGAATTGTCCACATCTGGGGGATATCAATTTTTAATGTCAATGTTGCATGTTCATTGCCATGTCAACCCATAGAGTTAGGGTGCACCACTATTAGACCCTCTCCAAGTATATAAACTTGTAATAAGTCTTTAATCCTCAACATTCACTGAACAACAATTTCAAAGTGCATTGCATATTATTTTTCCTACTCCACTTGGTATATTGCCTTAATAAAAAATTATTTCCACTTGTTTTATGGTAGAGTAACAAGAAAGAGAAAGGTGCTATGTGTCATTATGGAGTATATTACCCTAGACGGGAGATTCACCAGAGTTTATGGTCATCATTTTCCTCTCCTTAACCACTTCCGCCATAAAGTGCGGATTTCTTTGCCTTATTACTTGTTCTGCTCGTTGAGTAATAGCCTTGAGGAGCACAAGAAAAATCCCAAGAGATACCCTATTCTTCATCCTGGGCTTATTAGGTTGATCTATGAACATTTTCAAAGTTTGTCAGCTTTATCCAAACTAGTTGCCTCCACGGAGTCTACGAACTATGATACAGACAGTGGTGGCTTGGAGATTCATTCTAAGCCTAACCCAGAGGGTATTTTTGAAGCCCATCTGTCCCCTGTCCTTTCTGGCAAGAAAACCCAGCTTTGTAAACCCCAACACATGAAATTTAACCCTAAGAATTACCCTAGCTGCCCGGCCCCTTTAAAGAAACCCGTTCTCAAGGGTTCCCCTGCCAAAAAGTTGGTTTCCTACTCTATAGACTCTCTGGAGGACAATACTGAGAACTTTGAAGCTAGTAGAGATTTTGTTTCTACTCTTCTTGCCTCTATCAGAGATGTTGGAACTAAATTTCCCAGCTCCCCTAACTCAAGTGATCTCAACCTCATTTTAGATCAAGATTAGTCTGAAGACATAGTTACCTCTGCTAGATGTGGCGTTGGTGATATTTTCAAGATTATGAAATGGGCCTATCAAGAAATCAATAATCTCAATCTCATAAACAGGGTTCTAAATAGCAAGTTGGAGGAACTGGAACTGAAGTTGTTAGCTTTGAACAATGAAAAAGGAAAATGGAAAAAGAACAATACTGAGATGGGAGATGATGACATTGAGGACAACTATAAGACTCTAGAAGCTGAAATTGTTATAATAAAAAACAATATGAAAATTGTTGTGGAACAAAACCATAGAATGGCAAGGCACAATTCCATTATCATTAATGCAATGTCTAAAAAGTTGGAAAAGTCGCAACAGGGCTCGTTAGTTGTTGATCTAGAAGAGGACAAGGATAAAGGCAAGAATGAGGACCAAGGAATATCGAAGAGGACCCGTGCCAACCTTAAGAGGAAAGTGCCTTCTACTTCCCAAATGGTCTAGATCTTAAAGAGGGGGGTTTAGGAGATGAACAACATGGACGCTGAGATAGCGGAAATTTTCAAGTCCCAAACTTAGTTGTTGTTGGTGTTTTATCTGGTCTTTTTGGGGTCTTTTTTATGGCCTTTGCTGGCCTTTTTTTGGTGGTTGTTACTTTGTAATTTTAATGTCCTTTCTAAAACGTCTCTGTTTCTGGATTCTTTGACGTTTTACCTTTTTTTAAAAAAAAAATTGTAGTTTCAGGTCCCTATAAAACCTGTTTTTTCCTCTTTCAAAAACAAGAAGAAAAAAAAAAATTCGTTTATTGACACAAACATGAGACTTTTTCGATTGATTAGCAATAACAATAAAAAATCTAAGCTAATCTATTGCACACATTTGTTAAATTGCTTCTACCTTTCTAGAATTTTGTCTATAGCTCATAACCTTGCAGCGTAAATTAGGTTATCCTGCTAACGAAATGGAAAAAAAAGGACACTTCTATGAAACAGAGAGAAATTTAGAGAAATATGCAAGGTACTTTACGAATAATAGATAAGTGAAGGAGAGTGCATCATACTCAATTACAAATATCGATCGATTTCTTTCAAATGAACGTTATGCTCAACAGAGGAAAGGCCGTTAAAAGATGATGTTTTATCGTTGGCTATGTGTATTTGGGACAATAGAACTAGGAAGCCTCAAAAACGATATGTTATACGCGTACCTGCGGAATGAAGCCCACCAAAACCGCGTTGGATGTGCACAGAGCTGTTACAATTCCTCCTTCTTATCGTACCCTTGTGGAACTTACCCATTAATGCGGCACAACACCATACCACTCGGGATCATCCTTCCGCGTTCTTTCTTCACACCTATTTAATGCCTGCTTCAGCAATCAAATGTTCCAAGTCTGCTTTGCCTATAAAATTATAGAGAGACCATTACCATTTACAGCAGTTTCTACTTTAGGTCTGGTTGTTTGGAAAAATTATAGAGTATTTATAGCATTGTGAGGAATTGTAAAAGCCTGAAAAATCCCAGGAATGGATGTCACAGTGGCTAAAAGTAGCGGGCCGATCACTCACTATTCCAGCGGCCTTCCTTCTGTGCGGAGAAACAGCTTAAAAAAGCCATCGGTCATGAAGAAGAAGAAGAGCAGGTTCGCTGTTAAGGCTGACAGTTCTCGGGAATCGGGTATGGTTAATTTCAGTTTAGTCTTCTGTTATTCCCGTTTCTTTACGGATTCAGAATGCTTAAGTTAAGTTTTCTTTCTTGCAGGACGTCCGAGCATCGTGGACGAGGGTATGTTAGTGCTGAGAAAGCGAATACACGAGCTCAGAATGGAGGAAAGAAATTATGTTCTTCCACAACGCTGGACGGCATGGGAGAAAAGCTGGTACCCAACTTATTGTTCTGGTGTATACTCTTCCCTGGGATGGCTACAGAACATGCTGCTCAATACAAGACCTGCCATTGCCGTAGCCTTTTTGGCTTTAATCTCGTTGAGTGCCCCAACATCCTTCTTGCTTCTGCTTATTCAGAGCCCAATTCCTTTCAAGCAACTAACTATGGAGCTGCTCAGCTATTTGCGTCGGTAGACTCGCAATGTTTCTCCTGCAATTGTACCCTGGAATTTGTCTGAAAATACTAAGCCCATCAGATCAAGTCCACGAGAATTCTGTGTTTCTTAACGGCTAAGTTGTTAAGAGCCACGTCTCGTGCATGTGCATTTACCAAATGCGCCAGATTTTATTATTTTGTGTAGTGTACGTTATGGTTATCAAGAATAGATAGCCTTGTTGTAATAAACTATGTGAATTTTGAATAATGGAATGCCAGATTGGAGGATAGGCCCCGCATATCTGAATTATTGCTCGGAGGTCCCAGTTTTGAGCCGTGCAAAGCGTACATGCACTTACGAGCTCTACGGATTAAATTTGTAAGTTGCTTGTCGGAAAATTTTCGCAAGTTGAAGATGTTTAATGATGTCTAACAAGGATCTCGGAGTTGGGAAATGTTCGATTCCCTTATTCCGTCGAAATGATCGTTACGCGTAATGTTTTGTCGTATGTAAAATAGTGTAAAGGAATAAAATTTATTTTAAATAAATTAATTGTTAATTAAATAAAAATATGCAATCAAGCATTATATATATTTTGAAAGAATTTGAAATTAATAATTGTGTTTACTAAAATGGTTGAGTATAAAAATATAATTGTAAGTTTATATGATGAATAATAAATTGCATAAAATAATCTGTGTTAAATTAAAGATGTAATAACTCCAATATTCTTCACTTATTACATCAATATGAACATTTAGGACGAAAGATTGCAAGCACTAAACACACCAACTCACCTAGCAAACACCAAGCCAACTCTATTAGCAAATCTTGTACAAAAAAATTGTACAATGTGAGAGAGCATTAAATATTTCCATCCTCCATACACAATGAGAGAACGACTCTCCTTTGAGAGTCCACATCTCCTCTAAGTGTGTCAAAGTCCTTTCTCTAGTGTCACATATGAAAGAACAACTCTCCTCCAAGACTCCAATATCCTCTAAAAATGTCAACAACCCTCCTTCAATGTTGTGGGAACCAATCCCTCCTCTAGTGTATTAAAAGAAACTAAATCATGGTGAATACATTAAGTACACCCACAAGTTTTTCCAAGAAAAGCTAAGCCTTGTTGCTCCATGAAGGGAGGCAGATTGAAATGGTACTTCTCATGCAATGCATCATCTTTGAGCAAGAAACTAAATCAAGATGATAAAAATCCCCCATCCTTTGATGCCTCCAACCTCCAATGAGTTGTTCTTTAGTCTTTAATTTTGATAAATCATTCTCTTTTTGTCTTCTTTGTTATCTTTGATATCTTCTTCACAACATTTTTTAAGCTTTTATTTTTCATGTCATGTGTGACATTTAGCATCAAATAAAATGTAATCAAGTACACCATGTGCCACTAGGTAGTCAAAATTTAAAGACCCTATTTCTTTGAAGATCACATGCAATGCAATGCAAAATAAAAGCCATATATAAGAATTATAAAATTGAACCTGTATTGGATTGAACCAAAAGTGTGCACCTTATTTATCCAAAAAATTCTTATATCTCCAAAAAACTAAAACCCACAAATTATCTCCAAAAAGTTAGCTTTATCTTATTAAGCCTTCATCCTATAAAAAAATGAAACACTAAATATCTTTGCTTTGGATTTTTTATATTTCTTCTAATTTTTTCCTTTATGTGTCACTTTACAAATAAATAAATAAATAAATAAATAATTTTTTTTTAAAAACTCTATATTTCCACTTCTACATTCACACCTTTCTCCTCCTCCACGTGCATCATTAAAATTGAAACATTATTCAATGAAAAATTATATTTTAATGTGTTAATCAACAAACCCATGAACTACTAATCTAAAAAGTTTTGAAAAAATATATCTTTGGTGTAGTATTGATTCTCCTATAATCCATTAATTCACACTACCATATCAAGTATGACACCTAACTTGAAAGAAATGGGAACCACTTTAATTTGTAGCCAATGAAATTTTAAAAAAATGATTGTTAACTTTCAAATGTTGAACGCATTACCTCAGCACCCAATGCATTTGTCGTATCAACATTTAAAAAAAGCATAAGATTTGATAAATAATAAAATAATACCCAAAATCATTCATAACTTAACTAGTAGATGCTTTGTTGTTTTCCATAAACTCCTACCAGTTCAACACTTTAGTGATAAAAGCCAATGAACAAGTCTAGCGATAAATAGAGTTTGCATGCCTCACACTCTATTATTTATTAGAATGGAAGAGAAACTAAACTTAAATAAATCTTGACATCACTAGTAAACCATGCCCATGACCCCCATTCTTTCAGTGCTTAGGTGATGCTATGTGTCATACAACCATATTGATCTCTCTTAAAATCAAAATGCTTCCCTTAAAATTTCCCATGTAGCATGTAATTATTAACATTGCAATTCAATTTGTATACCTTTCTGCATTTTCAAATTTAGCCTCTAGAAGATATTTCAACATTCAAACAATTCCTTGACACTTAGGTAGTTTTCTTCCAATTCCACAGCCTTTCTTTACCAATAACCTCTTCATTTCTTTCTCATAGGTTTAACATCATGAACACTGTAGACATCAAAATCTGCATTTTGGTTAATAACTAACATAGACAAGTATGATTAGTATTCAAGCAAAGCAAGCCTTCAACATCCATATGAGATACCTAACATGTTTTAAAATGCTATCCAATAATAAGACACATAAAAATATACAATTAAAAACATGAAATCAATCTATCCCATATTGGATTGGTGTCACATGTGCTAGTGACCCTTTCCCAATCCTTGATTGATAAGCTAGTGATGAAATTGCTATGGATATGGAGATGTTAAATGGACAAGATCAAATCTCAAAGAGAATGACCTTGCATCAAGTTGTGTAGATGATGGATATGATGAAGTGAAATGGACAAGATCAAATCTCAAATGAAGAGAGTAACCTTGCATAAAATTGTGGAGAGATGGTGAAGGGTTTGATAAGAGATGAAGCCTCTATTTTATAGATTTTCAAAATGCTAAGTGTTGAGGAGAGACCAATGTGGGACTAATATTGGACAAATGAAAGAAGAACACTTGTCAAGTGGTGATTGGTTGATGTATGTGCAAGATTTGGGAAGAGTGCCCATGAGAGGGAAAATTTGAATTCAAATTTGCAATGAATGCTGAGTTTGACCTTGGAAGGGGACATGTAAGAGACATGTAAGGCCTCATAAATGCTCTGTTGAGTGTACATATCCACTTGGGGGGAAATTCAAACTTGGAGAATATTCTTCCTTTATGCCAAGTTGAAAATAAAGATTTTGATAAATCAATTAAATGCAATTTCATGTGCAAGTGGCCAAATCTAGAGAATGCAAGTGGGTGAGATTAACTTTTAATCAGGGTTAGATTAAATAGATGATGATTATGCTGATTTAATGGTGCTTAGATGATTTTGACTTTCATGATTTAAATAGTTGATTTATTTAAATCAAAAAAGGATGAAATATGGATTGGATTTAATTAAATAAATGTTTGATCTATTTAATTAAAGGGATGATGTTTTATTTATTAAAAGGTTGATGATAATGTTTATTTGATAAATGACCTTAGGAAATGAGATTATTTAATGAATGGATGAAAGTGACATCACTAGTAAACCACACCCATGACCCCCATTCTTTCAGTGCTTAGGTGATGCTATGTGTCATACAACCATATTGATCTCTCTTAAAATCAAAATGCTTCCCTTAAAATTTCCCATGTAGCATGTAATTATTAACACTGCAATTCAATTTGTATACCTTTCTGCATTTTCAAATTTAGCCTCTAGAAGATATTTCAACATTCAAACAATTCCTTGACACTCAGGTAGTTTTCTTCCAATTCCACAGCCTTTCTTTACCAACAACCTCTTCATTTCTTTCTCATAGGTTTAACATCATGAACACTATTATATCATATTAAAATAGTTGATCATAGAAACACAATTGTAATTTTACACGATGAGCAATAAGTTGCAAATATAAAAAAAATTGTTTGAATTGGATTATTATTACATTGATGTGTATTGGCTTAAATTGCCTTACATTTTCTGTATCAAACAAACTTACTTATGAGAATAACTTCCAACAAAATAACTATTGATTTGTTTATTTACTAACATAAAAATAACATTTACTTATTTATTATTTAAACTAATCTATGCACTAAACTAAAGATGTAATAACTCCAACAACATTGAGATAAATATGAAGTTAAATAAGGAAGATAGGTATCATATAATATGAATAAGAGTGTGTAGAATTAATTTGTTATGTAAAGAAAATAAATGTTCTAGATGTGTTCATTATTTTGAATTATGCAAATCTAGAATCCTCTATAGATTGATTCTAAGTACCATGTAAATGATCTCCATTTTTTTTGTTATCTTTGGTATATGATGACAGATAAGGAATGAAAATATTTAAAAATGTGTTAGGGATGTTATTGGATCAAAACTTAAGTTATTTTCTCCTAAGTCAATTCCCCTATTTGACCAATTTTATAGTATTGAGAAAATGTTGGAGGTTAGTAGGAAAAAACACAAATGGCATAATATTCATGATGCAATTGATCATTTTTAAATACTCCAAATCCAATTGTTCCTAGAACCATTACTCTTTTTAATTTTTTTGGTTTCTTAATTATTCACATATTTGTTCAATTGCATAAATGAAAGTTTTCAATACTAATACATTACAAATAACTATACAAATGTGTATCAAGTTGACTCTAAATTCTTAGTAGGAAGGAGCAAGAATTGGTCATTTTGAATTTGAATAATTAAATTTGAGTTTAATCTCAAGAAAATTGGGATCAAATTGTAAGTGTTGTAGGATTTCCCCAAGATAGGGGATGCAAACTCTTCTAGTATTTTTGTTAATTAGAATCAAACCTTGCTAAATATATTACTCAACATTCTACTGAAAAATTAGATTGATATTAAAGTGTCGGACCCTTACAACGAAGATCAAACCTTTGAAGAAGGTTGAGTTCCTTTCTAACCTAAGTGTAAAGATGTTGGACTAATCTAGCACTACATAACATACAACTGATCCTAGGTTTGTAATGAAGTGATAATGATTAAATAATGTGGTAAACATGGAAACTCGTAAGTGTAAAGGAAGTAACATGAGGATATAGTGGTAAGTAGGGGATGCATAAAAGAAATCATAATAACTTAAATAAAATAAAAGAAGAAAGATGCCCCACTAGGGGAATAAGGAAAATGCAAATCATGATACAAAGGGGGAAGCACAACAAAAAAGTAATAATAAAAAATAACAAAGTGCAAAATGATTTAATACTTTAAGTGAAACATTAAATATATAAATATATATTCTAAGGATAGAAATTACATAGTTTAGTATCTTCACCTCGCATCTCTATGCTCATTTAGTGCATGTGCCCCTAGTGTGCTTTAGATCTACTTTTTTTTTTTTTTTTGTTAACCAATTGATCATAAAATGATGTTGTGTATAGTGTAAACCTTAGCAACCTCTCCCTAGTCATCTAGACGAATTTGACTTGTAAGTTTAATATGCCATCGATGCTCGAAATGCTAATGCCCACCTTAGAAAATTAATAAAAAGTTTTCCACCCCTTTTATACTTTAATTATTAGTACATTTTATCTATCACACAACTAAAAAAATCCCTTTTCCACACCTCACTTATCCCATTAGCCTTCCTTTCTTATCCACTTTCATCCACACTTGGTCTTCCCCATCTCCCTTATTTATACAATTCTTGTGCCTTAGTATCCATTCATACCTCATCACAGGCCGACGTTAAGTGATTTTGAGTAAAATATCGAAAGGAAATTTAAAATATTTTGAATTTGGGGCCAAGGGGGACTCATTCACCACCCATGGTGAATGGGTCCCACCTTGGACCTAAAAATGTGTGTCTAGAAATATGTTGTATTTAATGTTGTTTGTTAGGATAATACTCAAAAATACACTTAATTAAGTCATATGAGGGCATAAAGAGACCAAATAAAGCATAAGAAAGGTGTAAATAGTGAAGATATGCCTAGAAAAGCATGAAACCTTATTACTAGAATTTACAACACTTCAAAATATGACGTGTTTAGTGGTGAAAAGGTGATTTTTACATGAGTTGTAATGAATAGAGTCTAGAAGAATGTAGAAATATCTTACAACACTTCACAACACCTTCACAAGACATCGTTCTTTGAGTTTTAGTACCTAAATAAGCATGTTCAAGTCATGTTACAACATAAAATCAAAGCAATATAGTTCCAACACCATGAAACAAGACCTAAAAGGCTATGAAAATGACAAGGGGCATTTTTCTACGGCACACTATTTATGGTAATTTTGTCAAGTGTATGACATGTAGTTGCATGAGTCACACTTTCTATTTCTTGAAAGTTTTGTTCAATAAGGATTGTGCAACTCAGTTTTCTCATTGATATTCAAAGTCATGTTTTGTATACTTTTTGAAGATTGTTGTAACTATGAATATTTTCTAAGAAATGAAATATGAAAGATATTTTCTCATGGTTTTTTCCTCGTATAATTTTATCGGGTTTTCCACGTAATTTTTTTGTTTTGTTTGTGTTTATTGTTTTTCTCTAAAATTTTGTACTATGAATTCTCTAACATAATAATGATGAAATTTCTACTTGATTGTAGGGTACCAAATTTTATAGCTTAACCATAGCTCTATAAATACAAACATGTATAATGAATGGCTTAAGCATGTGTTACCATCAATTATATTTTGAGTTTTAGGTGAATAATTTTTTGGTTAGTGCTTGTTTCTCAAAAAATGGGGTCAGGTCAAAAATAACTTTGTTTATTGACAATTGCATAGACATAAAACTGCAATCATATATGTATGACATGTCACATTTTTTCTAACTATAGATACAGGTTAGAAGTAAAGACAAGACATTTCTACATTCTATTGTAGTGAATTCAAACATTTTATATAAAAAATATCTTACACAAATATATTCAAAAGTATTTGAATTGACATGAATTCAAAAAAAAATTGAAAATTATCTTGAATTAAAAAATATAAACACTAATATTACACAAATATATTTTAAAAACATTTAAATATATTATCTTAATTAAAAAGAAAGAAAGAAAATAACCCTCCAACATCCAACGAAAATAAAAACCATACTAACAATCTTTAATATTTTAAATAAAAACTAATTTAATATAATATTTAAGAAAATAAAAAATAAAAACCATACTAACAGTCTTTAATATTTTGAATTAAAAATAATTTAAGATAATATTTAAGAAAATAAAAAATAAAAAATCTTGAATGGGAGAACTAAAGTGCTCAAATGATATTATTAAAAAAATAAAAAAAATTGAAAAAATAAAACAAAAAGAAGAATGTTGTTTTGTTTTCAATTGCTCAAAAAGGAATTATGAGACGCATAAAAAATCAACTTACTCTTAAAGGCAGAGATAAACTCTTTCTTCTTATACACATATTTTTCGAAAGGGAAAATCAATGTTTAATTACCAGTGGGCAAGATCAATATTTAACCTCTGGAAATGGTTTCGAAAAGAAAAGATGACCCACATTTTTTAAGATTATCTAAGAAGTTTCCGACTGACTTCCGCTGTAAGATGATTCACCGGTGACACTGCTCTTGAAAGCAACGTCATCAGGAATTCTGAAAGCGATGTCGACGCGTAGCGTACGTAAGAAACGCAAGGTCGACACGCATACTCACGTGTTGGCATTTATCTTACACTTCCGCGTACTTTACCCTTTACTTCACCCCAAAGCAAACAGACCTCCAGATAACCCCCCTCTCGCTATCTCATTTCCTCTGAACATGTCTATTTAACACGTTACTCAACACTTTAATGCTCCATACACTCCAAGCAATAAAACCATACTTAAGTTATATACAGGAATTGCAGTTGCTTTAAACACCTGACAGATGGATCTCAGAACAGCTAAAATTAGTGGGACAATCCCACAATGTTCCTTCGGCCTGCTACCTCTGAACATAAAATTAGCAAGGCCACCTTCTGCATACGTTGGGAAGAAGACCAACATGAAAAAGTTAGTTGTTAATGCTGCCAGTTCGGGCGAATCAGGTAATTAATTGTTTTACTCATAAGTTTTTGTTTCTGTTACTCCAATTACAAACTTCTTTCAGACATCGAAATTGAACTTAGGAAATTGCGACTACTGTATTGCAGGGCCTGGGCGAATGGTAGACGAGGATATGGTAGTTTTGAGAAACCGAATGCATCAGCTGAGAATGGAGGAAATAAATTATATCCCTCCCGAGCACTGGATGGAGTGGGAAAAAAAGTGGTATCCCACTTATCATTCAGATGTGTGTTCTTCCCTCCTGTGGCTGCAAAACATTCTACTTAACACAAGACCTGGCGTTGCCATGGCGACCGTGGCTTCGATTTCGTTGAGCGTTCCAGCATGTCTCTTGCTTCTCCTTTTTCAGATCTCACTTGCTCTCAATGGAGTAACTCTGGAGTTTCTCAGTTATTTGCAGCGTTAGGTTCGCAAAGACAAACCTTTATTAGAAAGTTCTTACCGGATGTGGACCATATACTCACTCATTTGGGTTAGCTTCCAACACAAATATATGTCCCCGTATTCCTCTTATTATATTAGCGCTATGAGATTATGTCCAGGAACATCTGCGTTTCTTTACTTGTAAGATTTTAAGATGCACAGATCATTGCTTAAAGTTTAAACCTTAAGCAGATGTTTCTTACCAGATGTAGTGAACGCAAGTTGCAATTTATGAATATGAAGTACGCTCCGAATTTTTAGTGATGGAATGTCAGAGTACAAGACAAGTGTCTTTGCCTAATTTTCTTATTGTTGGCCACGTGTTTCAGTGATTAGTGTCTTTGCCTAATTCTCTTATCGTTGGCCACGTGTTTCAGAGATTAAAGATTTTATAATTAAAGAATAGAATATTTAAAATTTTATAAAATAAAATAGATTTCGTGGTTAAAGAGGATCTCAAATTGGCAGTTATTTTCGTCTTTTTCCGTTCTCTTATTCGTGTAAATATCCTTCACGGGTCATGAATGTTTGGGGATTCGGAGGACCGATAGGCATATAGGGTAAACTTATATATATATATATATATATGAAGTTATACTCTTGTAGAAAAATATAAATAAATTACTCATTGTCAAATTTACTCTCTCAACTCTTTTTTCTCATCACTGTCTCAATTCTTCTTTTCTCATCGCACATGAATTATGAAATATTGTGTAGCATATCTTTTATGTGAAACATCGTAGTGTGGTAGATCTTTTGGTGTATATATATGAAGTTATATTCTTATAGAAAAATCTAAATGATCAAATTTACAAAATATAAATAAATTACGCATTGTCAAATTTATTGTCTGAACTTTTCTTTTCTCATCGCACATAAAATATGAAATATTGTGTTCCACATCTTTTATGTGAAACATGGTAGTGTGGTAGATCTTTTTGTACAATCCTTGTTTGTCCTTCGTTATCATGAATGACGCATTAATTAAATTATCCATGGTGTGTCATTGTTGTGTACCGGATTTTAACTATGTCATTTATTCATCTTGACATAATTGTGGTTTACAAAGGATGCGCTAATTAAATTATACACCGCTAGTAAAAGATAGGGGGATCTTAATTGAAAGGGCAGGTGGATCTTAAATGGGCTTCCACTCTCAATGCAAAGTTTTCAAAAATTCTGATGAGTAAAGCTTCTTAGATGATATTTTGGAGAGAGTGGATGCCAAGCTTAATTACAATACCATCTTTTAAACATGACTTCAAGCTAATCATAAATAATTTCACTCTTAACTACTCTTCAAAAATTCTGATGAGTAAAGCTTCTTAGATAATATTTTGGAGAGAGTGGATGTCAAGCTTAATTACAATACCATCTTTTAAACATGACTTCAAGCTAATCATAAATAATTTCACTCTTAACTACTCAAGGTTTTCTTTAGGCAACACTTTTGATGAAAATACTTTTTAATAGTTTTCTTTTATGAAAATTCTTTTGATGAAAATACTTTTTAATAGTTTTTTTTTATGAAAATTCAATCTTAAATTTTGTATTATTGAGTAGTTCCCTTAAGAAGTGATGTCTCAAATCAATATATTTGCTTTTGTAGAACACATGATTCTTTAACAAAACAATGATAAAACTATGGATGAACAAAACTAATGAGAGTGTCCATAAATCCATGGTTCCAATTATACTAAAGATTTGATTAAGAATACAATTTAACTTTTATTTTATATAATGTGTATAACATAATTAATACTTATTTTATATTTATAATGAAAATTTAATAATGTTTTACAAATCTTATACTACTAACATATATATCTTATAAATAATCTATATAAAATATGTCAAGATATAATCTTATCAGACATCTATTTAATTTCTATATATAATTTAAATGAATTTAAAAAAAAAAAAAACCGTATTTTATATAAATTATTTATAGGATATATCCATAAATCTTAACCGTTAATTTTAAAATAGAACCAACCAAAAGTCGTTGCTAATTGCTATTCATATGCATGTATGTACAGAGTTAATAAAGTCGTAAACGTCATGATTTCAAATCGTTTTGGCTCGGACGACAATGGCCCGACCCTTACGTTACTGCGTTATTGTCGTTCATGTATTATATATTATTAGTAACTTGTAATTAGTCTTACATTCATTGAACTACAATTCATAACAATTTCGAAGTGCATTGCATATTCTTTTTCCTACTCCACTTGGTACTCGGTGGAGCCTTAATAGAAAAACTCTTTCCAATTGTTTTATGGCAGAGTAACAAGAAAGATTAATTCTTGTCGTGTATTGACACAAACACGAAACTTTTCGATTGGTAAGCAATAACAATAAAAAATCTAAGCTAATCTATTGCACAAATTTGTTAAATTGGTAGGAGTTCGTCTATAGCTCATAACTTTGCTGCGTAAATTAGGTTATCCTGCTAAGGGAATGGAAAAAAGAAAAGAAAAAGACACTTCCATAAAACAGAGAGATATGCAAGGTACATTAGGAATAATAGATAAGTGAAGGTGAGTGCATCATACTTAATTATGAAGTCCATCGATTTTTTTCAAATGAAGGTTATGCTCAGCAAAGGAGAGGCTGTTAAAGATGATGCTCAAGTAGGCTCCTAGGGCATGGTATTCACATATTGATAGTTACTTGCAGAGTGTGGGCTTCATCAAGAGTGAAGCAAATCTGAACCTATACTATGTTCAAGTGAAGGGTGAACTTCTCATATTAGTGTTATATGTTGATGACCTATTTCTCACAAGGTCAGAGGAGCTCATAGCACACTGCAAGCAGAATCTTGCAGGAGAGTTTGAGATAAAAGACTTGGGGTTGATGCACTACTTTTTGGGATTGGAGTTGTGGCAGAAAGAGGGAGAGATCTTCCTTGGAAAAGGGAATTACTTAATTGATATCTTGAAGTGATTCAGGATGGAGAATAGTAAGCACATGTCAACACCACTTGTGACCAATTGGTTCAAGAAGATTAACGCTTCTGGATCAGAGGTAGTGGACCCAACTTTATACAGACAGTTGATGGGCTCTCTTATGTAGATGGTCAACACTAGGCCAGACATTTTTTTTGCAGTGAACTCACCCAGTCAGTTTATGGTGGAACCTAAATGTGTGCATTGGATAGTTGCAAAGTATTTTTTTGAGATATCTCTAAGGCCCAGTCAATTATGGGTTGAAGTATGTTCAATAGGATGGAGTGAAGCTCAAGGGGTTTATCGATGTAGATTGGGTAGGCAGTGCTGCTAATTGAAAGAGCACTTTAGGGTGCAGTTTCAGTTTGGAATCAAGAGCAGTCTCTTGGTACAGTAGGAAACAAAAGTTAGTTGCACCAGCTGCATTCTGTAGAGACCGAGTATATGGTAGCCAATATGGCTACATGTGAGGTTCTCTGGCTTTGAAAACTTTTAACTAGGCTCTTTGATCAAGAGCTAGATCCTATAGTCATTTACTGTGATAATCAGAGTTGTATCAAACTCCCTGAGAATCTAGTGTTTCATGACAAATCAAAGCACATTGAGATCAAGTACCACTTCATCAAAGATTGTGTGGAGAAGGGAATAGTGAAGGACCATACATTCCTATAGATGAACAAATAACAAATATCCTAGTGAAGGCCTTGATGAAGAGTAGGTTTGAATTCTTTAGGGACAAGTTGGGTGATGTGCAGAACACCTTCCTCGCTAAGAGGCGGTGTTGATTTTCTAGCTTGAAAGGTGAGATGTGGAGTTGCTTTAAAACAACTTGAGTTGGATTTTCAACAACAGTTTTTTTTAATTCTTTAATACAATGTTTTTGAGTTTGTGAGGATAGGATAAATCCAATCTAGTGATTTTATGTGTGATTTAAAGCCAAAGAATGCAAGGAAATATTATTTTCTTGCATGCTAAGTAAAGTTGCTAGGCTCTATATATGTAAGATTATTGTATCAAACTGGTATTGTATTTTCAAAAGAAAAGTTTGTTGTTAGGCTGAATAAAAATGTCCAACATTTGCAGGTTTTTTCCCGCATTGGGGTTTCCTGGGTATATCTGTGTTATTGTCTATTTGTGATTGGCTTGTTATTTTTTTCCTTCCATTGTTATTAGTTGTTAATTAACCCAGTGTATTAATTGTTATAAATCATATTTCTTTTTTGTGAATTTATTGTGCAACTAATATGTAGCTGGGTTATAAGAAATTAACACAATCACCAATATCTATTTAATCTAAATATAAATTTTTTAAAATTAATGGTTCACATTATCTTCAAATTCTTAATAGTTTGCTTGTCATAAGTGATAAAAAGTAAAAATTTGGTTAAAAATTATAGTTTCAATGTCTAAATTATGTAAAAAATGGGACACACTATTTAATATCACCCACCAATAAATATATTTTGTGAGATTGATGTTCACTAGGAATGTTCTTATGTTATGAGAGTTATGCAAATTGATTAGATGTTTGGAAAGTGTCATTCATTTTGAAGTGAGAAGACTTCAGTGAGATACTATGTGAGTAATTTAATCCAATATTCTACAAAGAGAAATGGATGATGTAATGTCATTACATGAAACAAAGGTAGGGAAAAAACTTGTAAGTGTACATAAGTGAGTTTTAAAATAAGATAATTGAAATACAAAAAGATACACAATAGATTCAAAATTTCTTATGAATTAATCTCTTTTTTTCTTTTGGACACTCAAAGAGGCATGACCTCATAATAAAGCCTCATAATATATAAGAAAGTGTACATCCATGAATTCTACCTTAATCAATTTTTACTTCAACTTGAAAGGAATCAATGGCACAAAATGCACTTCCCACACTAATATATGAGAGGAGGTATGTACAAAAAATAAAATTATTATACAATTAAAAATAAACGAATACAAACATAGTATACCATAGCACAATGATTTACATAGAGAATCCTCTTTCAAGAGAAAAAACCATGCTCTAAAACAACTCATATTTATTCAAGAATGAATAGTTATAATACATTTGTAGAGTCTAAGTTCGTACATAAGTATTATCAAAAGAGATCTAGTTCAATTCAACCTATATGATAATACCTAACAAACTCACTAGAAAACCTCCATCTCAAGCAAGCAATAAATAAGAGAAGCAATATAATATGGAATAATCAATTGATAATTAAAAAAATCATGAGCTAAAAGCACCCAATATGTGAGGCCCAACTCCTCAATCAAAATCCAATGCCCAAACTCTATGGTGACTTTACATGCTAAATATAGCATATTCCTTACACCTATTGTAGTCTCTTTATAATCCACCCATCAACTTAGGTGCTCTATTTGGTTTCATTATTTCCATTAAAAGACACCTTATGGTATGTCTAATATATGTCAAAAATGAGCTAGAAAATGTATGGTGTGTGTAAGCCTTCTCCCCATGTATTTTTGTGTCAATGTTGTGCTTATGTTCCATGTGACTATCTCCTAGCACAGTGAGAGTGGATCCTTTTGATTCCATGAGGTCAAGTGGTGTGGTAACCTCTGTTGGGGAACAAAGGTTCATGGATCGAGGAACAATATGAAATCATATCATTTCAAGTTTAATTCATGTTGATAGATGTATTTCATTCATCTATGTTGTAATATATTGATTTGGAACCTATCTTTAGAGATGATTTACAAATCATAAAATAAAAGCATAGTTTGACCATTTTGTGTGTCTTGGTGTTGGTTTTGAGAATGATTTCTTATTCTTATCCTTATCATGATGTTAAAATTCTTAATCAAACTTAGGAACATTTCATTTGATGTTTAAAGTGAACTTTTAGTCAAATTTCATAGTTGGGTGGCCTAGTCCTACATCTAAGTGGCCCTATTTAACTCTAAGTTAACCTAGCATTCCAAAAAATTTCCTAATACTATTAGGGCACCTTGGTGGAAGTAGGGGTGGGCTGGTGGAAGTAGGGTGACCTATTTTGATAGATCCAAAAAACATAGAATTTTTCCTAAGGTTGTTGGGGTGGCCTAGTCTTGTGTAGAGCGATCTCATCCCCATACAAAAACCAAAGAGTGAATCCTCTCAACCATTGATATGTGAGGGTTTTCTAAGCCCTTTTATATTTTCAAATAATTTGTATGGTCCTTATACTTTTCCCGTTCTAATCATTTTGGTCATCAGAAACCTTGAAACCTAGTCAAAATTTTGTTAACTCTGAACTTGAGCTTTCCTTGGTTTTACGAGACTCCATTTGGGAAAAAATTGTATATGAAAGTAGTTCACCATAGTGTTGGGGTCCTAGTAGTGTTTTAATCTAGTTCTTAAGTGTCATCATTCAGGACTTATGTCATCTCTTGCATCATTTTGCATGTAACCTCCCAATATGATCTAGTTGTCAAACCTAGGGTTGGGGAGATGATTCTTCTAGTCTTGTAAAGTCTTGTGAAGGTTATAAGCCTTCTTAGATCATCTTGTTAGTTTCATCAACAATCCTCATAGTTCATGGGTGTTTTATAGTAGTTTCTTTTCTTGGGTGATGTCGCTTTGTGATGAGATGTCTTGGGAAGTGTGAGGATGTCTAGAAGTGGCTTATAGTCATTTCATCTTGTGGTAAGTTCTACCTCTTGGGTAAGTAACCTCTTTTGAAGGTTTTCCCCTATGTTTATAGTGGCTTAGTGTGTCTAGATTTGGATTGGAGGTTGAGGAATCCCTCATCCCGCCCTAGAGTGGTGTTGCGAGAGAACACAATCGTGGTCTAGTAAATGATCATCATGTAGGTGTTGTCCTCTCTCTCTCCCTTTCGTTTGCTCATCATGGTGGATTTATCCCACGATTAGCTAGTCTTTTTTTGTTGCCACCTTGCTTATGCAATGGTGAAGTGTCTTGTTATCTCTATCATTATGTTGTTGTGATTTTTGTGTGCACATTATCATACAAGTGTGACATGTCATTGTTGCACTATCAAAGTTGTTATCCTTGTTTCAAAAAAAAGTATCCCATCAATTTTTTTTCCAAGCTTGTCGGTTTGGGCCATTACATGATGACTTGCAAACATTTTCTATTTCAAATTAAGATTTATTTGGATGTTTATATTTCTAATGAATATTTTTGGATTTGATTCTAATGTGTGGAAATGAATCTATGATTTGTAATTTTTTTGTATTTATAAATAAAGTTTTATTTTGATGTTTATATTTGTAATGAAGATTGGTGGTGTTGATAAAGATCTTTGAGAGTTTGCTAAGTATTTGTCCATACTCCATGATCTAAGATCATGGATGAACAAAACCAACTAGAGTGTCCATAAATTTGTGGTTCCAATTAGGTTAAATATTTTACTAGAGATACAATTTAATTTTCATTTTATATAACATAATTAATAATTATTTTATACTTATAGTGGGAATTTAATAATATCTTACATGTTAAATTTGTGAATGCTACTAGTATATATATATCTTATAAATACTTTATATAAAATGTGTCAAGATGTATCCTTATCAAACATCTATTTAATTTCTATATATAATTTAAGTGAAAAAATGAAAACAATATAAAGAGATGTTTGAAAAAAGATATATATTGACATATTTTATATAAACTAGAACTTGTACCTAAAGGAGGTGCAAGGGTTACAAACTTACACCAATAGAAAACTATGTGTATGCTAATATGTTAGAGAGTAGTGTTTGTGCATGGACGTGTATGGATGTCATGTACTGCAAGTTTTAGTTGCATGTGGCTGAATTAAACAATTAATAATAAGTGGTAAATAGTGGAATGAAATAAACTTAGACAAATCTAGATTTTTTCCTAAAGATATCAAGTATTATCTGATTTTGAAATATTTGCATTTAAAACATAAAGCAAAGCAAATGAGAAAAGAAAGTTGCCATCAAATTGGCAAAAAACAACACTACAAATGGAAATAGAATGTCTCCATCGAGTTGGAAAATGAATATTTACCTGGATTTTATGTGATAAGTGAGATTTTGAAGGCTTTCACTTGATATTTTTGGAGACTTTTACTATAAACAACAACTGATTTACCATTAAACAACAGCTGAAATTTGTTTTCAGATGACTCAACATTAATTTGCAGATATGAGACTTATTTTAGATTCAAATCTCACACTATATGTACCTTATCGACTAATAATTAATAAGATATATACACTAATAGATAATTCTTAACCGTTGCATTCTAATTTTAAACTAGAACCAACCAAAAGTCATTGATATTCATATGCATGTATGTAGAGCAGAGGTAATAAAGTCGTAAAATTCATGATTTCAAATCGTTTTGGCTGGGACGACAATGGCCCGGCCCTTACGTTACTGCGTTATTGTCGTTCATGTATTATATATTATTAGTAACTTGTAATTAGTCTTACATTCATAACAATTTCGAAGTGCATTGCATATTCTTTTTCCGACTCCACTTGGTATTCGGTGGAGCCTTAATAAAGAAATTCTTTCCACTTGTTTTATGGCAGAGTAACAAGAAAGATAAATTCTTGTCGTGTATTGACACAAACATGAAACTTTTCGATTGGCAAGCAATAATAATAAAAAATCTAAGCTAATCTATTGCACAAATTTGTTAAATTGGTAGGAGTTCGTCTATAGTTCATAACTTTGCTGCCTAAATTAGGTTATCCTGCTAAGGAAATGGAAAAAGAAAGAAAAGACACTTCCATAATAAAGAGAAATTTAGAGAGATATGCATCATACTCAATTACGATATACATCATTTTTTTTGTCAAATGAAAGTTATCCTCAACAAAGGAGAGTCCGCTAAAGATGATGTTTATATTAAGATCTCTTCAATATTGTGGGTTATGTGTATTTGGGATAATAGAATTAGAAAAAAATTGTGACAAGGTTTTGGAATGTAGTCAAATACTACAATGTACTTGTAATCAATTGAAGACTTTTTTGGGTTTATTTATATTTATATTTTATAAAATATAAATGTGTTATATAATACACTTATTTTATGATTGTTAATATATGCACATTATGTCTAATATGTTCATGTTTGTTTCAAAATAATTATTTGGCTATCTTTGTATCCTTTAGTTTGACGCACTCACCCATATTTATAATCTACATATAAAATTTTAAAAATCGTTCACATTATCTTCAAATTCTTAATAGTTTGTTTGTCACAAAGTAAAATTTTGGTTAAAAATTATAATGTCAATGTCTAAATTAGGTCAAAAAATGGGACACACTATTTAATATCACCCACCAATAAATGTATTTTGTGAGATTGATGTTCACTAGGAATGTTCTTATGTTATGAGCTCGTTATGCACACTTATTAGATGTTTTTAAAGTGTCATTGATTTTGAAGTGAGAAGACTTCAATGATATACTATGTGGGTAATTTAATCCCATATTATACAAAGAGAAATGGATGATGCAATACCATTACATGAAACAAAGGCAGGGAAAAAACTTGTAAGTGTACATAAGTGAGTTTAAACATAGGATAATTGAAATACAACAAGATACACAATGGATCCAAAAATTCTTATGAATTATTTTCTTTTTTTTTTGGACGCTCAAAGAGGCATGACCTCATAATCAAGCCTCATGTAATAGATAAGAAAGTGCACACAACAAATTTTACTTCAACTTGAAAGGAATCAAAGACATAAAATACACTTCCCACACTAATACATGAGAGGAGGTATGTGCAGAAATAAAATTAGTTATACAATTAAAAAGAAATAAAAACAAGTGTAGTATACCATAACACAATGATTTACATAGAGAAACATCTTTCAAGAGAAAAACCCATACTCCAAAATAATTCATATTTATTCAAGAATCAATAGTTATAATACATTTGTAGAGTCTAAGTCTTTACATGAGTATTATCAACAAGAGATCTAGTTCAATTCAACCTATATGATAGAGGAGAGGATTCGGTAATTGAGCACCCTAACTTCACGCTTCTCAAAATCTAATGTGGAAATTTCAAAACATTCCCAAAATTTTATAGTAGCTTGCTTGGCAATGCCCCTGCTTATAACTAAGGTTTTTGGGCCACATCATCAAATATGATGCCACATCAGCATGATTTTTGTCAAGGTGTCCAAAAAGGTCCAAAAAAAGGTGAGACTGATACTTGTGCACTAAATCACGTTTTATTGGTGCGCTAATGTGACATCACATGATTTGTTGCTTTTTAGATCTAAGGAATACATATTATTCAATTATTGGTAGTTATCATCAACACTAACAACTTTAAAGTCACAACTATTGGTTCAATATTATTAAAAATATTGGGCATTAAATCAACAAATGGTATAACAACTATTGGAACATGCTCAACTATTGGGTCCTTTCCCCTAATACCTAACAAACTCAGTAGAAAATCTCCATCTCAAGCAAGCAATAAATAAGAGAAACAATCATGAGCTAAAAGCATCCAAAAAGTGGTAGTGCCGAAATCCTCAATCAAAATCTAATGCCTGAATTCTAAAGTGCCTTTGCAAGTTAAAAATAACATATTCCTTACACCTATTGTAGTTTCTTTATAATCCACCCATCAACTTAGGTGCTCTATTTTGATTTCATTATCTCTGTTAAAAGACACCTTATGGTATGCCTAATATGTGTCAAAAACGAGTTACCAAATGTAATTCCCTATTACTAATCTTTTGTGCAAATGCTCTTACATTTCCGATATATGAACCCCAACTTATAAAAGTCATATATTTTATCCACAAACTAGTTGAGTCCTCTCTCTCCCTCTCGGTAAGAAAGATCAATACTACCATAACCTATTTATTATAATTAAGACCCATTTCATTTTTTTTTTATTAAAATCAGCCTTGAAATTTTTAAAATTTATATTCTATAACACAAAATTTTGTTTGTTTCTTTTAACATTAAAATACAAAATTAAAATACCTTTACTCAAACAATTCTCAAAAAGTTTGTACATTAATTTATAGAACATAAGAGATAACTACCCAATTATAAGAAAAAGTTGAAGTGAAGTAAAGCGAAGTTGGTATCTCGTTAACGTTAAAAAAGGCGAGGCACCTTGCTTGTGCTCGCGAGCTCATAGGGACATTATCTTCTTTTTTAAAAGCTTTTTCTTTAATGAGTATAGATTCTTCTACCAAAATTTCCCTTCACTTGTTGAGCATCGGTACAACCGCGCCGTTGTCGATAGCAACTTATATTGAATTTTGTAATATGCCCACTAAAGCCTCGAAAGCGATATGTTATACGCGTACCTGCAGAATGAAGCCCACCAAAACCGCGTTGGATGTGGACAGAGCTGTGACAGCTCCCCATTCTTATCGTTCCCTTGTGGGACTTACCCATTAATGTGGAACAACACCATACCACTCGGGATCATCCTTCCGCGTTCTTTCCTCACGCCTATTTAATGCCTACTTCAGCAATCAAATGTTCCAAGTCTGCTTTGCCTATAAAATTATAGAGAGACCGTTACATTTACAGCAGTTCCTACTTTAGTTCTAGTTGTTTGGGAGATTTACAGAGTATTTATAGCATTGTGAAGAATTCTCACAGCTTGAAAAATCTGAGGAATGGATGTCACAGTGGGTAAAACTAGCGGGGCGATCACCCAGTATTCCTGCGGGCTTCCTTCTGTGCAGAGAAACAGCTTACAGAAGACATCGGTCATGAAGAAGAAGAAGAGCAGGTTCGTTGTTAAGGCTGACAATTCTCGGGAATCGGGTATGGTTAATTTCAGTTTAGTCTTCTGTTACTCTGTTTCTTCACGGAATCACAATGCTGAATTAAGTTTTCTTTCTTGCAGGACGTCCGAGCATCGTGGATGAGGGTATGTTAGTGCTGAGAAAGCGAATACACGAGCTCAGAATGGAGGAAAGAAATTATGTTCTTCCAGAACGCTGGACGGAATGGGAGAAAAGCTGGTACCCAACTTATTGTTCTGGTGTATATTCTTCCCTGGGATGGCTACAGAATATGCTGCTCAATACAAGACCTGCCATTGCCGTAGCCTTTTTGGCTTTAATCTCGTTGAGTGGCTCAGCATCCGTCTTGCTTCTGCTTATTCAGGCCTCAATTCCTCTGAAGCAACTATCCATGGAGCTGCTCAGCTATTTGCGTCGGTAGGCTCGCAATGTCTCTCCTGCAATTGTGCCCTGGAATTTGTCTGAAAATACTAAACCCATCAGATCAAGTCCACGAGAATTCTGTGTTTCTTAACGGCTAAGTTTTTAGGAGCCACGTCTCTTTCTTGTACATTTACCAAATGCGCCAAATTTTATCATTTTGTGTAGTGTACGTTATGGTTTTCAAGAATAGATAGCCTTGTTGTAATAAATTATGTGAATTTTGAATAATGGAATGCCAGATTGGAGAATAGGCCCCGCAATATCTGAATTATTGCTCGGAGGTCCCAGTTTTGAGCCGTGCAAAGCGTACATGCACTTCCGAGCTCTACGGATTAAATTTGTAACTTGCTTGTCGGAAAATTTTCGCAAAGTTGAAGATGTTCAATGATGTCTAACAAGGATCTCGGAGTTGGGAAATGTTGGATTCCCTTATTCCGTCGAAATGATCGTTACGCGTAATGTTTCGTCATATGTAAAATAGTGTAAAGGAATAAAAATTATTTTAAATAAATTAGTTGTTAATTAAATAAAAATATGCAATCAAGCATTTTATATATATATATAGAAAGAATTTGAAATTAATAATTGAGTTTATTAAAATGGTTAAGCATAAAAATATAATTGTAAGTTTATATGATGAACAATAAATTGTCTAAAATAATCTTTGTGTTAAACTAAAGATGTAATAACTCTAACATTCTTCACTTATTACATGAATATGAACATTTAGGACGAAAGATTGCGAGCACTAAACACACCAACTCACCTAGCAAACACCAAACCAACTCCATAAGCAGATCTTGTAACTACATCAAACCTACAAAAAAATTGTACAATCTGAGAGAGAATTAAATATTTCTATCCTCCATGCACAATGAGAGAACGACTCTCCTTTGAGAGTCCACATCTCCTCTGAGTGTGTCAAACTCCTTTCTCTAGTGTCGCATATGAAAGAACAACTCTCCTCCAAGAGTCCAATTTCCTCTAAAAATGTCAACAACCCTCCTTCAATGTTGTGGGAACCAATCCCTCCTCTAGTGTATAGAAGAAACTAAATCATGGTGAATACATTAACTACACCCACAAGTTTTCCCAAGAAAAGCTAAGCCCCCTTGCTCCATGAAGGGACACAGATTGAAATGGTACTTCTCATGCAATGCATCATCTTTGAGCAAGAAACTAAATCAAGATGATAAAAATCCCCCATCCTTTGATGCCTCCAACCTCCAATGAGTTGTTCTTTTGTCTTTAAGTTTGATAAATCATTCTCTTTCTGTCTTCTTTGTGATCTTTGATATCTTCTTCACAACCTTTTTTAAGCTTTTAATTTTCATGTCATGTGTGACATTTAGCATCAAATAAAATCTAATCAAGTACACCATGTGCCACTAGGTAGTCAAAATTTAAAGACCCTATTTCTTTGAAGATCACATACAATGCAATGCAAAATAAAAGCCATATTTAAGAATTATAAAATTGAAGGTATTAGATTGAACCAAAAGTGTGCACCTTATTTATCCAAAAAACTCTTATATCTCCAAAAAACTAAAACCCACAAATTATCTCCAATAAGTTATCTTTATCTTATTAATCCTTCATACTATAAAAAATTGAAACACTAAACATATTTGCTTTGATTTTTTTATACTTCTTCTAATTGTTTTCTTTACATGCCACTTCACCAATAAATAAATAAATAAATAAGTAAATAAATAAATATTTTCTTAAAAACTCTATATTTCCACTTCTACTTTCACACCTTTCTCCTCTTCCATGTGCATCATTAAACTTGAAACATTAGTCAATGAAAAGTTATATTTTACTGTGTTAATCAACAAGCCCATGAACTACTAATCTAAAAAGTTTTGACAAAATATATCTTTGGTGTAGTATTGATTCTCCTATATAATCCATTAATTCACACTACCATATCAAGTATGACACCCAACTTCAAAGAAATGGGAACCACTTTAATTTTTAGCCAATGAAAATTTTAAAAAATGATTGTTAACTTTCAAATGTTGAACACATTGCCTTAGCACCCAATGCTTTTGTAGTATCAACATTTAAAAAATAAGGTTTGATAAAATAATAAAATAATACCCAAAATCATTCACAGCTTAACTAGTGGATGCTTCATTGTTTTCCATAAACTCCTACCAGTTCAACACTTTGGTGATACAATCCAATGAACAAGTCTAGCGATAAATAGAGTTTGCATTCCTCACACTCTATTATTTATTAGAATGGAAGAGCAACAAAACTTAAATAAATCTTGACATCACTAGTAAACCACACCCATGGCCCCCATTCTTTCAGTGTTTAGGTGATGCTATGTGTCATGCAACCATATTTTTGTCTCTCTTAAAATCAAAATGCTTCCCTTAAAATTTCCCATGTAGCATGTAATTATTAACATTGAGATTCAATTTTTATAGCTTTCTGCATTTTCAAATTTAACCTCTAGAAGATATTTCAACATTCAAACAATTCCTTGACACTCAGGTAGTTTTCTTCCAATTCCATAGCCTTTCTTTACCAACAACCTCTTAATTTCTTTCTCATAGGTTTAACATCATGAACACGCTTATTTCATATTAAAATAGTTGATCATAGAAACACAATTGTAATTTTACACAACATTATGAACAATGGGTGTGTGCAAGAAGTTGAGTCCACTTTTTGGCCAAAAAGTGGAAGTGTTTTCCCTGATTTTCAGTATTTGACATATTTGACCTTAAAATTTAAATCACTTAGAGATGAAATTTTAAAAAAAGTCACTAATCATAAAATGTAGTGCTCAAAGTCTAGTTTCCAAATATGTAATTTATTTCAATACCCAGATTGTACAAATTGAGTTTTAATAGGCATTTCTAAAAACCACTGTTTAAAAGTCATTTTTTTTACCATACCATGCACGTGTACGAAATCCATATTTTGACTTAAATTATCGTATTTTTCTAGATCCTTTTGGGAAAAGTTTTATGACTCACTGAAGCTTGCTCTTAATATTTTTTTGTAATTTTTTATTGAACATTTTTTTTTGTTAATTTTTTATTAGGCAGATTTGTCATTTTGAAAAATCGTCATGTACGACATGCATAAGATGACCTAAACTTATCATTTTCTGATTTTTTTTCAAATTGAAAAGAATTGTCTGAAGTTTGCTCTCGTGCAATCCGTTTGTCAAAATGTTATGTTGATCAAAAGTTATTAAAATAGTAAAAAACTCTGATATTTAAAGTATATGGACCAATTTTATTAGAAATTAATTGAAAAATAGAAAAAATAATTCAATTGGAAAACAAATTACATATTTAGAATCTGCATTGTTTCATCTAAAATGGGTTTTAATTTCATCAAAAAAATTTGCAAACAAGGTCGTCAGCCATATGTCCAAAGTCGGTATTTTTCTTTGACATTGTTAGGGCCTTCAACTTGTAGGTCAAACCAGGTTGAAGGCCTAGGTTCGGACTTCCAATGCTTTTTCTGAACCAAAAACCTTGGCAAAAACCCGCCCATGATGCAAAACAAAATTAAAATTTAAAAAACTGGGATCTCAATTATAAAACAGGATCCTATTTATCAATATACGGGATCCCGTGCTATAATCAGGATCTCGTTCCCATCCAACAGTTTTTCAACTGTTGTAAATGGAACGGGATCCTGTTTCATAAACGATATCCTGTTACCTTTACAACGGCTCCGACATTCAATGTGGATGAACAAGATCCCGATTATAGAGCGGGATCCCGCTTATTAATAAATGGGATCCCGTTTTATAATAAGCGGGATCCTGTTTTATAAAAAGGATCCCGTTTATTTTATTTAAAAACACCATGCAAAATTACTGTGAAGTTTGCAACTTTACAACTTCATATGTACGGCCGAGAGCACTAAAAATGAATTATTTTTCATAAGTTATTGTATTTACAGGTGGTGAATTTGATTTTTGGTTGATTTTATCAAAGGAAGCATCATCTACACCATTTTTGAAGTGAATTGGATTGAATATTTTGAAGTATTTCACTATTAACATTCATTTGTGCTTGAGAATTTTATAATTATGGAAGATAAATTTCGTAATAAGAGAAGAAAGATATTGACTCCTCAAGAAGTTGAAGCAAATAGAGAAAAAGAGAGACAAAGACAAAGAGAAAGAAGAATGAGAATGAAATCAATGAACGATGGTGGAGCAACCAATTCAACAACTATTGAAGATGAAAACATTGAAGATAACATAGTTGTAGATGAAGCTAATTCGCAAGGAGTCAATTTGGAGAAGAATATGATTATACAAACAAGTCCTACTATGTCTTCAAATCCCTCTTTGAATGTTAAGGAGAATGTTTCAATATGCACAAATCCAGGCATGTCTTCAAATCCATGTTGGTAGAATGGTGATTTGTGTGTAGAAGTTTAGAGATCTTTGGATATAATGATGTTGACGATGACTATATTCGAGAGAGATGAAACTTATGGAACTTCAATGAGAAACAAAAAGAAAATCTTTTGTTGCAAATGAACATCAAAATGATCATTTTTCTTAGTAATGACTATATTTTGATGAAATGAGAAATGAAATGAGAACAGTTTGTTGGGTAAGTAAAAATGAGAACAGTTTTGGTGGCCAGAAAATGAAAATCGTTTTGTTGATGAAAATGAAAATGTTGAGAACCGTTTTGTTAATGAAGTAAGTACCTTTGTTAATGAAATAGAAATAGAAATAAAAATGGCTTGTTCTTTTGATGAAATGAGGTAGAAAATATAAGTAGAAATGAGGGTGAAGATATAGAAAATGAAATGAAAATCTAGATGTGATGTTGAATTTATTAAATACTTTTTTTAAATTGGAGTATTTTGATAATCTTCCAGTCGTTCTTAGAAATAAGAACACATGGGTATAGATGTCACCAAATTCTTTTAATAAATAAAAAATTGCATTCAATGTCAACTAATTAGATTGCAATTGATGAGAATGCAAAAATGAAATGTTAGAAAAGAGTTAGGCTTTTATGTTAAACCAAAAAGAAAAGATCAATCATTAAAACATGCTATGTCTACTGTTGCTAGTGCCATTCAACTTATTGGGAAAAATAGTCGATCTAAAGATAAAAATGCAGCAAGAAGAGCTATAACTACTACTATAGTTAATAAAACAACTTTGAATAAAAGAATGGTAAGTAATATTAGTGAAGTTTTAAAAATGCATCCTAAAACATTACTAAGAGTGGCAAAAAGAAGAGAAAGTATAGAAAATGATCCTATCAATCAATGTTGGAGTTTCAATGGACGACTACCGAGGTCTGATATAAAATTGAATGTTGAAATTAAATCTTTGATCAAAAATATTGGCATGATAATACTGAGTTTCATCTAATGCTAGAGATGTTTTAAAATTAAAGGGTGGTCCAACTCTTGATCCTCACACAAAACACCTATTAGATACAACACAAACTAAATTTTATAGAAAATTTTGTAGCAATTAAGTGTTACCTGGTAATATTGAAATAAGTCAAAGGTCTTTTGAAAAATGTAAACCCTGGTATGTAAAAATTAATAAACAACGAATATCTTGTTGTTGTAAAATGCATGTTCAATTTCGTTATTTTTATGATTTTTTTTTATATATATGTTGTACCTTGCATACTAACATGATTATATAGGAATGTGGTATTAATATGCCACCTGAAGCAATAAGGGAGTTTATTTCAAGTTTTTTTTGTGAAAGATCTAATGGTAAATTGATTTATTTAAGTTCTTTTATTTCTAGACAATGCATTAACTATGGAAATCTTTCATTCTTAAGAATTTGTTTGCATGAAAGTCTTTGATCATGATTTGGACAACAGATAGGCGTCAAAAGATTTAAGATGTTCCACTATTCACAAAAGATGGAAAGAAATAGGAAGAGGTGTTGACGATTTAGTTATAGAAAAAGTTGGTATGCATGCATTTATGAGTGAATTTAAAAATAAAGTTGTACCCAAAATATGGCTAGCCACTTTCACGAACCTTCTTTCGATAACCCGATGGCAATTTCGGCGCATGTAGAAGCACAACTACAATTGGTACTATACTTTTCGTTAGTTTGATTTTTCTTGGAGAATTATATACTGCATCTGAGAAATTCAATCTCAATATTATGATTACGTACTGGTAGCTATGTTTTCCATATTGTTTATAGGCATGCATATTTATGCGAGGATGATAGAAAAGTTTGAGAGTGTCAGCTTTATTTGGGTGAAATCGGTTACACTCATAAGAGTTTGTTCAATATTGTTTTAGTATATTTTATAGAAATTTAAAAGAAAGAGGAATCCATATGAAAGAACACCTCATATGGTCAGATAATTGTACGGGGCAGTTCAAAAATGTTAGAATGTTCTATTGGTTAAGTAGGGTTCACAAGGAACTTAGTGTCCAACATATATGGAGTTTTTTTGAAGCTGGGCATGGTAAAGGAGAACATGATGGAGTTGGTGCGTGTGTTAAAAGAATTCTTGCTAGAGAACAATTAAAATTTGAGGATTTAGTAAAATTTAAAAATGCACATGAGATTGTAGATTGGTGTAATAGAAGATTATCTGCACTTGGTTCGAGTGATTACTCTACAGTTCATTGATTCTTTTGGTTGGTGGAAGAAGAAAACATTGTATCTAGAGTTGATTGTGAGACAATTAGTGGATCTACTAAATGGTATTCATTTAGGAGTGTGACAACAAGCACATGGACTATTTGGACAAGGGAGCTTGCATGTTTTTTCCATTTTTGTATCTCAAGAGATTGGGAAGCTTGTGAAAATACAGAATGGGTTGAACAGTGGGAGCAAAGATCGTTGACACCTGTAGAAGCACATAATCAATATGAAAGAACTATTGAAGAAAATGATCAATTGTTTGCATATGAAGATTATGATCATGTTTCAGACCTTGTACAATAAGGTAATTTTAATTTAATTTATTTCATTTTATTTTTCTTTATTAAGTTATTTTTTAATACTAAATTAGTTATATGGATATGCACAAGTTATTAAATCGAATTTTGTTGGCAGGACATGTGTATATGGTTGCACATGAGATGAAGAGCAAACCTGATATTGGATTTGGCTCGTTGTGTGGAAACTAAACATAAGTTAACACCTCGAGAAGATGATGATGGCTCTCATTATCCAACAAGTCACGGTGATCCTTGAGACACCTCCTTAAGCAAATTTTGATAACAAGTTTTAGATCCTTAAGCAATTTTTTTTAGAACAAGTCTTTGATCCCCTTAAGTAAATTTTGAGAAGTTATTTGATGGTGGTTTTAGTTGTTTTCCAATAGGATCAGTGGTGGTTGTTGGCACTTGGCTACGAAAATGCTTGAGAAGAAAGAATGGTCTACCTGCATTCGAAGACTATGAAACACATAAAAAGATTATGCATTATTCACATTTGGTGGTGGCAACAAATATAAAACTAGAGCGCTATCGTGGAAGACCTTCAAAAATATTGCTATGGTCAATTTCTATGGAAGAGCATGAGGCAATCATAGATGCATTGCGAAAAAGAGAGGATGCAGATGGTACAATGGATTAAGTAAATATAGGTAAATATATTTTTAGTTTTATTTTGTCCTTTTAAATACATTAAATACATGTTTCGACATTGGTCAAGTGTGTTATTAGTTGAAATTGATTTAAATTGTTCTTTTATATATCCTTAAGGCATAATCACAAAAAGGATCTAGTCCATGCAAATTCAAGCTAGACAACATGGAATACTTGGTAAAAATAGGTAATTATCAGTTAAATTATATTTAAATACATGTTTTGATTACATATTGATATTGCTTGGACATTAATAGTTAAAATTGATTTATTGTCATTTTTTGTATCCTAAAGCCATCATTGCATTGATATCATACTTTGAAACAAAAAGGAGAGGATGCTTGGATTCAACCTACAAACATGTGTGGAATACTTTTAAATGTAGGTACTTGAGTTTTGTACATATACATAGTTTTATATAAATTAAAATATGTATGTTTTGATGATTTCATTGATGTGCTTGTACCTTTTTGATGTCGGTGGTGTGAAATCTACTACATTCTGTGCAATTTTAAAGGATGTTCTTGAGATGGCATATCCAAATTTTGTAAACATCATTTTGAGATGACGTATATGTACATACATACTTACAAAATTAAACATACTCTATGTACTTATATGCATCAAATCAATATTCTATATATTTAGGCGTATTATGACCCCTTAATACATCCCTTAAGGCGTTCTATTATGACCCATTTAGACGTCCCCTTAAATAACATATTCTATTATGACCCCTTTAGACATCCCCTTAAGACCCCTTAAGACATCCCCTTAATTAACACGTTCTATTATGACCCCTTTAGACATCCCCTTAAAACCCCTTAAGACTTCCCCTTAATTAACATATTCTATTATTGCTAGACATCCCTTGGGCCCATAAGACATCCCCTTAATTAACACGTTCTGTTACTTATTTGCTAGACATCCCTTAAGACATTACTTGCCAGACATCCCCTTAATACATTCTGTAGTCCGCTAGACACCCCCTGGCGTCATTGACATTTGTTTGACAACTTATAAATTAGTGTTAGATGAACTGTGTTATAGTATTTATTA
>VDFB02271358.1:1118500488-1118512699 GCA_007258455.2 Sequoia sempervirens | reverse complement strand
TGAAGGTCAAACACCTTTTGTGAGAGGGTGAAATCACAATACTGTGTCTCACTTTTTTCCCCAAGATGGACATTTACATCAATATTTTTAACTGAATCTTCATCTTCTGAGACCTATAGCAGCTAAACCATAAAGAATTTGAAGATGATGTGAACTAGTGATTTATGGAAACTTGTGTGTAGATTCTAAATATAATTTTTTTCAATTTTTTAAAAATAAATCATGAATCTTTCAACATCTCCTTTAATAACTAGTTTTAGACAAAAAAACAACATTTTTAGAAAGTAATGTTTGTGTTGTACAACATAAAATTTTTTCTATAAAGGATTAAATTCTAATTTTTGGAATATAGATTCTCAACATCAATATCTAGGGAAAGGGTATTTTTTCATAATTTTTTATTGCATATTTTTTTTAAAATAAAATTTTTAAGTCACTATAACTACAATTTTGACATATGTGTGTTGTACAACCTAACTTTTTTTGTATAAATCAAAATACAAGTTTTCTTTTTTCAGCGAAACAAAAAAATCAATATCTAGGGAATGGGTATTTTTTTGAATTTTTTTATAATGGTTTACTATTTTTCCTCCTTTGCACAACAAATAGCTTGATGTTCAGAGAAAAACCTATGTTTAGTAAAAATTAAAAATTAAATACATGATAAAATGAAAATATATCAAACCTATACTTGTTGGAAAGCTCATTTCAAGGGCTACAATCTTGCAAAATATATATTTTTTAAAATAATGTTATTTAATCCCTCAAAAGGTAAAGAAAAAGTGATCCTTTTCTAGCATTTTGATAGCTATAAAGGTGACTCCATTGTGGGTATGATTTAGTACTAGAGGGTTTATATCCAAGTGGGTTTGATCTAAGGGGGTGTTATATATCCCTCTTTAATTAAAACCCTTTAGATGGAGCCTCTCAAGACTTAAATCATTAGTTTTTCTATAAACAATGATTTTAGGCAAAAATCAACACATCCCAAAAGTGAGACACAATATTGTGACAACACTCGAGAGCAACTTGATTTGTGTTGTCACATTATTTTGTGGATCATGGGTTGGAATGAAAGTGTTTTGAGGTGGTTCAATTGTTGGTGGGATGGGTGGATTGGTTGGTATGTTGATAGATGATGTTTGCATGTGTTGATGTGCCAAATATTCCTGCAATTGTTGTTGTCTCAACAATGCTTGTTGTTGGGCCTATTGTTTTTGTGCTATTAGTACCTATTGTTGGGCTTGTTGTTGTGCTTGTTGTTGGGTGGCTAATCAAGCTACTTCTTGCTATTCTTGGTATGTTTTTAGTGCTTGCTGATATTCTTGGTACTGAGCCACTTGTTGTTGTGCAAGATATTGTAATTAGGCTTGCACTTGCGCTTATGCTTGTTGGGCTTGGTATTGAGCTTGGGCTTGAGCTTGGGCCTGAGTGGAAACTTGTGCAATGTGTGTGGCTTGAGTGGCTTGTGCAGCTTGTCTAGCCTAAGTGGCTTGTTGTTGTTGTTTTAATAAGGCTTGGGCTTATGCATCCTGGTGTTCTTGTTGTGCTTGTTGCGTGACTTGCACAGCTTGAGCAACTAGTTGTGCGGCTTGTTTTTTTGTACTTGTTGGAGTGCCTTTTTATAGGAAACTTGTTGAGTGGCTTGCAATGCAATGTATTGGTTTTATGTATTTTAGATTGGTGGTGGTGGTGGAGGAGGTGGATTTGGAATGGTGCTTTTTGTGGTGATGAGAGGCACCATTGTGTTGATGGTTTGTATTTGAGTGGTAGATGGTGTGATTGATGTGTTTGGTCCTTGAGAGACCATTTTTTGAGATTTTAGGGGGGTGGTTGATGATGTGATGATGGTGGTTTGCGTTATCATGATGGTTTCCATCTATTGTTGTGATATCGATGCCAAGGTGGAAGTATTTAGAATGATGCTCTGATTGATGCTTGGTGGGTTGATCTGATTTTTTTGATTGATGCTTGGTAAAGGAGGAAGTCCTAAACCAAGAGATGATGTGGATATTGATGGAAATGATGGAAGTGGTGGAAATGTGATGGGTGCACTCCCTTGTGGGAATGATGTAGATGTAGTCTTAAAGATGCCCCCTAGTCCAAATATATCATTCTCTCCTTGTGAGGTTATGGGGAGAGAAGTTTGGGTTGTTGTGTGGAATTATGATGATGGATCATGTGGGTCATGAAAGGTGAGGGGGACATATGGATGTGATGGGTTTTGAGGTGTGGATTGTCCCAAGATGGTATTTGCATACAAATCTTGATTGTTTACAAGGGGATGTGTTTGTAATGCATTCAGAAATTCACTTCCCTTATTAACAATGGGTTGCATTGGAGCAATAGATGATGTGATTTGGGGGATGTTTTGAGTCATTCTTTGAAATGGAGATGTAGATGAGATGGGGATGGTGGATGATATTGGGGGTATGACCCCAAAAGATGGCTCCACAATAGTGCTTAGATCAAAATTGGAGGGGAGTTTAGCCCCTTGATATGCTTACTTAAGCATGTATAGTGAAGGATTGAGTCTCATCATGATGTTGATAATTTTATGATTCTCTAGATTTTGGACCATTTAAGTGATTTCCTCATGTGACATTCCGAAGGGGTTGTTGGAAAGATCCTCTACTTGAGCTTCCTCTTGTTGACTTGATGATGAAGGAAATTTAGTTAGAGGATTGCTCGATCCAACAGGATTAATTTCAATTTTTTTTTGGCTTAGATCACTCGAAATGGATGTTTCTTTGTTGGCTTCCATGCTCCTCTTGTGTTGAGATCTAGTTTTCACCATAAAATAGGGATCAAATTTCAAGAATATGGGAGATGAATCTCTAATTCTTTGGATTGATCTAAATTTTAGATACAAAAGAAAAAATTTAGGATGTTTTTAGGGATCAAAGGTGATATGATGCGGATGATGTAAAAGATGGATGATGTGGATGTTTAAAATTTTGAGAAATCATGGTGGGATGCTAGACTTTTTAGGACCTTTTCGATTTGTTTTTGGATTTGTTTTGGATTTTGATTTTTTGGATTTACCTTGATTTGATTTTTACTTTGATTTTGGATGATTATCTAGGAGGTAGATTTTATCAAAGGATGATAATTTGAATATGTGTAGGAATAATGATTCATCTACCCACACCTATTCAAACAAGATGATAATTTAACCAAGAATATGGAGAAGGATGCATCTACATATATGTAGCCAAACAAGATGGTTTGATAATTTTGACTAAGCATATGCGAAAGGATGCATCTACACATACCTAGCCAAAGATGATTTGATGTTTTGATTCAAATATTTCAAGGATTTTGCTTCAAGGATTTGATGATTTTGATTTTTTCAAAAAATCCTAGCATGGTTGATAATTTCAAGATTTTTCAAAAGATGATGGTGAGATGATTTTGGTTTGATGTTCAAGGATGCATGAAGGTTTGATTTTGATCCTAGGTTTACCTAAAAAGAAACTTGTTTACTAGACCTCAATTTTGAAGAACATGTTTTTCTCTAAACAAGGTGTTGAAATTCACGGAAAAGATTGGGATTCTGACAATAATTAAATGAGTACAATTCGGGATTGTTCCTTGAGGATTTCCTATAGAAGTTAAAAAGTAGTCTTCATCAAAATTCATATAGTGGTGAGAGATGCTTTTGGTGATCTTTTGGAAAAAGAGCTTTTAGCTTTGGTTTCTTGATCTTGATCATGCATGAAATCATTGGGAACACATGTGTGAGGTCCAATTTTTTTTAGTCTTTGCTTAATGACTTTGTTTTTACCACAAACACTTCTTTGATTAGTTTTCCAAACTAGATGTCCAATGTCTCAACTCCTTCTCATTCCACAAGGTATATCATGTGGAAATTTGATGAAATCGAGGCAAGGGTTACCTATTGTTAAATTTAGTAAGAAAATTGAGATATAAATCCAAGTGTTTAGAAACCTCTAAGGATAAAATCCCAAAGGTACGCAATAACTCATGAATTTGGTCAATTGCATTTCCTTCCTAAAGGGTTTGAAGTTTTGATGAAAATGTTAAATGTTTGTTTCCAAATTTTTTTGAACAAGAATTTTTTTTCGTAACCAAGAACAAGCACAATCCTATGGATATGAGAGACTATATTTGTTGAGTCCCCACTTGGACAAGTCTAGCTATGCTTATTTTTAGTGAATGGTTAGATGTTTGACCCCACTGGCTCCCCTCCATGACTCAAAACTTCTTTTGGGGCAGTCAAGCATCAATACCCATGAATCTCCCATGGCATACTTTCCATTTCTACTAAAAACCATAAAAGTGTGGGGTTGCTTCAGAATGACCGTTTTTGCACCAAAAAATAGATAGGGATTTTGGCCTTTCTAAACAAGGGTTTTAATTCAGAATTTTCGTTCATGGAGATTGACCCATATGGTGAGAGATCATTTCTTCCCTTCTCATCAGAGCCAACCACGTGATACTAGCCTTTGTTCCAGTAGCCACTTTTAAATTCCAAGTGGAAATATTCTTGGCTTTAGAGTTTTATTGGTTGGGTCATTCCCTTGGGTGAGTACTTTTTCCCCAAGGCAGGCCCTCTAAGATAAAAAATAGCTAGTGAACATATTCATAGTTTGATCAAACTTTGTTTAGAAATAAAGGGAGAACACACAAAATAGGTTACACTCACACTAACACAATTTTTTGTCCAATTTTATAGCCCAAGATGAAGTGTGGAGGCAACTACTTTATCCCAACCTAAGACCACCAAAAATCCTTTTGATTCTCAAGATCACCATGAGGCATGAGAGAAGTGCATACGTCTTTTCAATGGCATTAGTTTGAGTAAGAAATCATAAAGAAAAGTTGTACATGTTCTTTTTAATCCAAAAAAGCAATAATGACTTCTTTTTAAGCACCAAAACAAGTGTGATAATTTTCCTTGTTCATTTATTAAATCCAAAACAAACTCTAGTAAGTTTGAGTCTTAATGTTCATTTTAAGCCCTTTTGTAACAAGAATTTAAAGAGTTCTCTTAAGAGACCAAAATGAAAACTAGTAAGTCCCTAAGCATGGAAGATAAAAAAATTTCTTCACGAGGATTAGTGAATCTTCTAATAGTGTTAAATGAACACTAGAGTGTTCAAAAACACTTTGTATCATAAAATGAGGTCATCATGCTTCTTTTCCTCTTCACCTTTGATCAATCCAACCTATAAGAAAATTAGTTAGGTTCTACAAAAATAGAGGTCAGGAAAGTAGAAAATAGATCAAATAACCAGAATTTGATAAAAAGCACGTGTCATAAATAATTTTTTACTTTCTACTTCCCTCCAGCGGTGCAACCCATGAAGGCATCACAGTTTGAACTTACCAATGGTGAAACCCACGGAGGCGTCATAGTTTGAACTTACCAGCGGTGCTATATAGCACCACTTACTAGTCAATGTTGCTATGTAGCCAAACCAGTGAGCATGAAGGTGTTGTTGTTTAGGTCAGCAGTGTAGTTTGGAATTTAAAAAGATTCTAGCGAGCTGGAAAGATTTAGTGGTGTTGTTTGAAAATTTGAATTATGGACAAGAAACATAGGGCTTTTGAGTTTGAAGTTTGTAGCGGTGCAATATAGTGATGTTAAGCTCTCAACGGTGCTAAATAGCGATGTTGAGATTCCAACAATGGAGTTTTCTATAGGTGTAAAAACAACAAAGAAAACACAAAATTTAGTGCAAAAACATGATTAGATTTTCAAGATTCCCCTCCTTCTAGCACCAAATGTACAACCCCAATCCAAATACCTACAAAACACAATGAAGGAACACATTAGAAGATCATATGCAAGTAAGAACAAGGATTCCCCATGAAATCCATCAGCAAAGCTCCAAATGGGAAAGAAAACAAGAACAAAATGAAAGAACAAGAAAGAAAGCTAAATCCTATTGAAAGCAATGCAAAATCTTGATCCCATGGGGGAATTAGTGTCAATTTGATGTGAAAATTGGCCCTTTCCCAACTCCAATGATGTGATGAAGGATGAATGCTTGTGGTGATGAGTTCAATGGAGCTCCATATTGAAAATCTACAAAAAAGCCTAACTATGTTTGGATGAAATTGATGATAAATTGTTATGGATTTGGGTATAATAACTTTGCTCAAATTGTGGATGATCAAATGAGGAATATGACCTCTTAGTTATAGAATGTTGAGATGGAAGAATTCCCAAAAGAGAGCAATGTGGGACTAATAATCAACCAATGGCAAGATGCCACTTGTCAACATGTGAATGGATGAAGGATGTTCAAGTTTTGAAGAATGTGTCAATAAATGCAATTAGGTGGAGTTTGAAATTGTTGAAATGACATGTAAGAGGGAAAGAAAATGCATTGAATTGGACTTGGCTCAAGGAAAAAGGACTTATTAGGTGGAGTAAATGCCTTGTTGCAAGGACAAAGTCCACTTGGATTTTGAATTCAAATATGAGGAATATTCCTTTTTATGCCTTTTGAGAGAAAATAGAGATTTAATAAATGAATTAAATCTATTTTCATGTGCAAGTTGCAAAAGCTAGAGGATGGGACATCGATTATGATTAAATTAATTAAGGGTTAGTTAATTTAATGAGGATTAAAATGATGTGACATATTGATTTAGATTTATGGGTTTATTTAAATCAAATATGAGAAGAAAAGGATTTAGAAATAGTTAAATAAATATTTTTGATTTATTTAACTAGAGAAGGTGAAAGTTAGATTAAATTAAATAAATATTAATTTATTTAATTTAATAGAATAACTATAGATATTTTATCAAATAAAATCAATTATTTAATTAAATCGAGATAATTAGATCAGGTTGATTGATTTAATTAATGAAATTGAATGACTTAATCAAATAAGATGATTTATTTAAATAAGAGAGGATGATTGATGAATTTAATCACATAAGGGTATCCGATTAAATGGTTAGACTGAGTGATGATTTAGGATGAAACAGTGTTAGTAGTTAGGATCATATGTGTAGTGTTAATTAGTACATTTTCCATGTCTACACCTACAATGAATCATTTCAGTACATAAGCTATCTCTCTCCCAATTCTCCCTTACTCCACTCTAACCAACTACATGAATTTTTAAATTTTACTTTATGTTACAATTCACCTTCCTCTGCATTTAGATACTCATTCATTCTCCATTTTTTTATAATTCTCCTCATTCAATTCATATACATTTGAATCATTGTTAGGGTTTTTAAACTTGCAACATACTTTTGTAAGTGTCAAATCATCGAGCCACACACACATACTATCCAAATCATAAGATATCACCATACCTCTACATGAAGCCGCACGACATTTTATTCTGGTGTAGAGAATTTTCTAATAATAACATCTGTCAAACCCTAGAATTTGATATGCATTTAATGTATTCTTGTGATCATTCGATCTAATTCTGATCACGATCACCTTTACAATTTGTTCTATCATCTTGAAGATCAAATCTTCATTTAAATGGTCATTGAGGTAGTTGGAAAAAATTAATTCTTTCTCCTGTGTAAGTTTTTAGACCACACCCTCACTTACACTTGTCATAGCTATTTTGAATCTCTTCATTTGAACTTTGGTCGTAGATCTGTTCCTTCGGGCCTTGATCCTATGATCAACATTCACTACTGTGTCTTTAAACCTTTAGCATTGGATAATCGGTCGCATAAACCAACATTTTTGATCTACCATATCATCTAGTCATTGGGACTTCATTCAGACTCCCATTGATACAAGCAGGTCACATTGACATGATTTCCATGTTATCTAACTAGGCCCACAACCTACATGTCATCATCACATCATTCATAACACTAATGCAAAATGACATATCGAGTAATCATTCATTGCCATTTGTTAACCATCGTAACACTTGGGTCCCACAATCAACATCATACTCCTATCCCATTTCTCAAGTGTTCCCCACCATCCACATAGCATCCATGTCACTATCATAAAGCTGACATCACTATCCACACAGATAAGATTCCACCAAGACACACACTGACCGCTTGTGCAATTCTGGAACATCAAAATGGAATCTATAATATTCTCAACAAGACTTCTAGAAAGACTTAAATATTAACTCCCAACACTCTAAGTTGTCATTATATCGCTTGGTGTCTTTTCAACAAATAGTGGTCATTCCATATTACCTTCGGGTTGACATGTTTTATCACTGAGAGAGTAAAATGCATTTTCAATATACTTGGTCTCCTTGATATGTTTCCTCTACCCATTTTCTTGTTGGGATAAGTTAGTGAGACTTTCTCCAAAAATAGTCACTAAGTTGGGAGATTTCAAAACTTAAGAACCCCGCAACATAGGTTAGGAAATCTTGGAACTCTATGACTCCACACAACATTGGCCCTAGACCGAGAGCATGAACCAATGAATACAAATATCTTCATTGACATCACAACCTGCACAATACCTTTCTGGAAAGATCTTGAAAAACTTAGTAATTATGCCAACAATCTCCCTTACATGATTTGGACTTTTGAAATCAATGAAAACAATTGTCCAACAATCTCCCCCTTTGGCATTGATGGAAAAACTCTAACTATTCAATCAGGTACCACTGAAACTCAACACCAGTGTGATTAACACACTCCAACAATGAAACCCCCCCTATGGCATACATCTCTCATCTATTTAGCATCAAATTTATCCCCCTTTGACATCAATAGAAGTGGGTACACTCCCCTTGAAGAAAGGCTTCAATTTTTAACTCTACAACCATCAAGTCATTAGAACTGCTCCAATTTTGAAGTCTGCAATTTTCATGACTTGACCTTATTAATCTTAACCGGGGTTGAATAACTAATCAATGAAGCTCCCCTTAGATACATGCCCTATCACTAGATTTTAGTGATATTAGGTGTGAGAAACTACTCCCAGATTCAGCCTCAGGTATTCAAACTACTATGTAGGAAGGGGTTTTGTAACTATATTAGCCACTTGTTTCGTGGTGGGAATATACTCCATGTTGACTTCCTTTGCTGTAACCTTTTCTCTAATGAAGTGATACTTGATTGATATATGCTTTGTTCTGGAGTGCATCACTGGATTTTTTGAGATATAAATGGCACTTGAATTGTCACAAAGAATCGAAATGGGCTCATTGTACTCTACCTTGATGTCCTTTAATGTTTGCTTCATCCATAAGACTTGAGTGCAACATGCAGCTGCTACAACATATTATGCTTCTGTAGTAGAAAGAGTAATAGACTCTTGTTTTTTTCTCATCTAGGAAACCAATTTGTTCCTTGGGAAGAACGCTCCTCCACTGGTACTCTTTCTTTCATCCACACTACTTGCCCAATCTACATCTATATATGTTGTTAATATGAAATCTATGCATTTGGGATACCATAAACCATTGAATAGTACTTTTGATGTATTTTAAGATTCTCTTTACTACATTGACATGTGATTCCTTTGGTTCTACCTAAAACCTAGCTACCATACAAATTACTTGCATTATATCAAGCCTTAATGCATTTAGATATAGTAGACTTCCAATCATTAATCTATACAAAGTCTAATTTTCATCAACTGACTCGTCTAATTTACTCAACTTCCAACCAGTAACCATGGGAGTATTGACTAGTTTACAATCCTCCATGCCAAAAAATTTAAGCATTTATTTTGCATACTTGGTTTGTGATATAAAAATACCATTATTAGTTTGTGTAATTTGCAAACCAAGAAAAAATATGAGTTCTCCTAGCATGTGCATTTCAAACTCATCTTGCATGTTTGTGGAAAATATTTTGCACATCACATCACTACTACCAGCAAATATAATATCTACATAAACTAAAACAATGATCATTTTCTTACCCTTAGATTTGAAATATGATTTCTATTAGCACAACCTTTCTCAAATACCTTTTGTTGTAGATATTGATCTAGTCTTGAGTACCAAGCCCTTGGTGCTTGCTTCAAACCATACAATGCTTTCCTCAATTTGCAGACATAATCATCATTCTCTGACAGCTAAAAACCTTCTAGCTGCTCAATATATACTTCCTCTTCAAGGTTTCCATTTAAAAATGCAGATTTGACATCCATTTGATATACTTTAAAACCTTTATACACAGAAAATACAAGAAACATTCTAATAGCTTCTAAGCATGCAACTAGAGCAAACCTTTCTTCAAAATAAATTCCTTCTACTTGTGCATATCCTTTGCACACTAATCTTGCTTTGTTTCTAACCACAACTCCATCTTCATTCAACTTTTTTTTGAATACCCATTTTGTGCTAATTATAATCTTGTTTGATGGTCTAGGAACCAATTCCCAAGTTTTTCTCTTTTCAATCTAATTGAGTTCCTCTTCCATTTCTCTTAACCAACTTTCATCCTTACTAGCTTCATCAAAACTTTTTGGTTCAATCTGAGACAAGAGAGAAAATTTTACTTGTTCCTTGTCCTTTGCAAGTCTCCTTCTAGTCTGCACTCTTTCATTCTTGTCACCAATTATCTAATCTATAGGATGATCTTTTCACACATATTTTGCAGGAGAAAATTCAACCTCTTTCTCATTCTCTTCTTCTTGTTCTTCTTCTTTCGCTTGTGTACCTATGTCATCTTCATCTGAATCACTTTCAAGATTGTTTATGCTAGGCTGACCCTTATTTGCACTTTCATCAACCCTGACATGTACACTCTCTAGAATTCTATGCAATTTCTTATTGTAACACTTATAAGCTTTTCTTTTACTGCAATACCCAAAGAATATCCTATCATCACATCTTGACTCAAAATTTCCTAAGTCATCATCTTCTCTTTTAATATAGCACTTACTACCAAATACTTTGAAATGTTTGACTAATGTAGGCCTACCAAACCACAATTCATATGGTGTTCTACCACTGTTAGATCTTATCAGTGCTCTATTCTAAATATATACAACAATTTGTACTGCTTGTTTCCAAAATGTATTTTCCAAGTTTTCCTGATTCAACATAGCTCTAGCCATCTCCTTCACAATTCTATTTCTTCTCTCTACCATGCCATTTTGTTGTGGTGTTCTTAGGGATGAATATTGGCACTTGATTCCATGATCTTCACAATATTCCATGAATTCTCTTGACATGAATTCTCCACCTCTATCTAACCTAAGACATTTGATTCTTCTCCTAGTCTCATTTTCTACCAGCTTCTTATAACTTTTAAATGCTTCAAAAGCCTCAGACTTCTCCCTCAAAAATGTGACATATGCCATTCTGGTATAGTCATCAATAAATAGCATGAAATATATTTCTCCTTGAAACTCTCTTGTCCTCATTGGACCACATAGATCAATATGGATTATTTCCAAGGATTTCATAGTATAGTAATCCTTTGTGGAAAATTTAGACTTTGTTTGCTTTCCTTGTTGACAACATTGACAGATGATGTTATCAGGCTTTGCAATCTTAGGCATGTTTATAATTAGGCCTTTTGAACTTATTTTCACCATGTTGTCAAAATTTACATGTCCTATTCTTCTATGCCACAACCAACTTTCATCTGATTGACTGATTAGACATGTTTGGTCTTCCAGTTCACATAGATTGCAGAGATTACTATTAGTCCTTATCCGTTGAGTAATTGTTTTAGCATTAAATCTTATCTTCCAACCTTTAGAATCAAATACAACTCTGTATCCATTATCGCACATCTAGTTGATGCTAAGAAGATTGTGTTTTAAAACTTCCACATAGAGAACATCTTTACTTTTGTTTTTTTCCAATAATGCTCATAATTCGTTTACCTCGAATCTTGACAACAATATTATTACCTAGACTTACTGAACCTCCTTTTTTTCATTTCAAGCTTAATGAATTTCTTTTAATCTCCAGTCATGTGCTTGGAGCGACCACTATCAACAATCCATAGATCTTGTTCCTTTGCATGTAAATCCATTTGGGAAATCATAGACTGAGTGATGCAAGATCCATGCTCTTTCTCCTTCCATATCTTCTTGGGCTTCTTCTCACTTTTCTTTTCTTCTATCTCAAAATTCTTATTTCCTCTCTCTTTATTAGTAGGTGAGGATTTCTTCTTCTTAGATTTCACGCTTGGTCCTGTAAATCTTGCTTTACAATTTCTAGCTATATGACCAAAGTTGTTGCAACTATAAAAAATTATATCCATAGCAACCAAGGGAGCAAATGGATTCTTTTTTGCAAAATTTGTATTC
>VDFB02271358.1:1118264588-1118500388 GCA_007258455.2 Sequoia sempervirens | reverse complement strand
GTCTTTTATGTTCTTCATTTCATTTCAAAATCAATTGATACTTTGTGTGAGGAGCTGAAAACCCCCCCAAGCAAGGAGATATCATTTCCAACGATTTTCCATCGAGGAGAGCGGATTCAAACGCCATTTTGTGTGGATTTTGAAGAGAAATTTGATTCAAAGGTAGGGTTTTTGTTTTTTTTTTTTGTTTTTGATTAATCATTTTCTTTCATTGTTCTTGCCATGGATAGGGCCAAGGAGGCCATCAAAAGTTATTACATGGGGGACAACCTCAAATTTGATCCCATATGGGAGATTGTTGATAGGAGGTGGAACAATCAACTCCACCAACCCATCCATGCAGCAGGGTACGTCCTCAACCCTTCTTATCTCTTTTCAGAGAACTTCTCCGATGCTAATGGAGAGGTTATGGAGGGGCTTACAACATGCATTCAGAGGATGGAACCCGATGTTGCAGTGAGAGACCTCATTGTCAAGGAGATGGATATGTACAGGGAGGCAACTGGTAATCTCTTTTCTTCGGAGTTGGCTGTTAGAGGAAGAACCACTATAGCACCAGGTATAAAATTTGGAGTCTTTAAATTTTAAGTTTATTTCACATGCATCTTAGAATTTGATAAAATGTGTTTTGACTTTTGACTTTTGAGTCTTTGACTTTGTTTTCTAACTTTTCAATTTTCTTTTCTTTTTTTGCAGATGTTTGGTGGAAAAATTGGGGTGGAAAAACCCCAAATCTACAAAAAATTGCCCTCCGCATTCTATGTCAGCCTTGTAGTGCATCCAATTGTGAGCGCAATTGGAGCTTGTTCGAGTCCATTCACACGAAGAAGAGGAACAAGTTAACACAAAAGTGCCTCAATGACCTTGTCTTTGTGCAATACAACCTTCGGTTGCGCATAAAGAGAGTTGAAGAAAAATCATTGGATCCTATTGACTTAGATGAGATAGATCCTTATAGTGATTGGACAAGGCGAGAGGAGCAGCCTCCATTGTTTAGCGCGGATGAGATCCTTGACTTCGAGAGACAGGCAATGGAGGATGTGGGTGCATCAAGAGTCGAAGATGTAGGGTTGGAGGACATTCCTGAGGTTGAGCATATGGATGATCTTGAAATTCAGTCAGAGCCAGCAGCAGTAGCATCGCAGCCACTGCCACCACTTCCACGCCCACGCACACGCGGCAGGACTAGAGGACGGGGACCCACCCCTTCTTCCCTAGCTGCTACTAGACTAGGGAAGAGGAAAGCCTAGCTGCTAGCATGTTGTATTTAGTTGTTGTTTAGTTACTTAGTATTTGCTTCTAGTTCTAGTTTTACTTTTACTATTTTCATGTATTGATGTATCAAACTTTCAGGCTTTTAGCCATTGGGATTCCGCATGAGAATGCGATTTTGTAATCAATTTACATTAAAGTCAATCAAAATTAATAGAAAACACTTTTGTACTCATTTATGGATTCATTGGATTCATCTTGTCTTTGAATTTTGCAAAAAAAATGTGTTTTTAATGAAATTTAAGCAATTTTTTCATTTCTCGAGTTTTTTGCCAAGTTTTTTCCGAGTTTTCGCCGAGTTTTTAAAAACTCTCCAATTTTTCCCTTGGAAATTTTCCTTAGAGGCGAGTTTTCCAACTATGGTCCTAACCACTAACACTGTTTCATCCTAAATCATCACTCAGTCTAACCATTTAATCGGATACCCTTATGTGATTAAATTCATCAATCATCCTCTCTTATTTAAATAAATCATCTTATTTGATTAAGTCATTCCATTTCATTAATTAAATCAATCAACTTGATCTAATTATCTCTATTTAATTAAATAATTGATTTTATTTGATAAAATCTCTAAAGTCATCCTATTAAATTAAATAAATTAATATTTATTTAATTTAATCTAACTTTCACCTTCTCTAGTTAAATAAATCAAAAATATTTATTTAACTATCTCTAAATCCTTTTCTTCTCATATTTGATTTAAATAAACCCATAAATCTAAATCAATATGTCACATCATTTTAATCCTCAATAAATTAACTAACCCTTAATTAATTTAATCATAATCCATGTCCCATCCTCTAGCTTTTGCAACTTGCACATGAAAATAGATTTAATTCATTTATTAAATCTCTATTTTATCTCAAAAGGCATAAAAAAGGAATATTCCTCATATTTGAATTCAAAATCCAAGTGGACTTTGTCCTTGCAACAAGGCATTTACTCCACCTAATAAGTCCTCTTTCCTTGAGCCAAGTGGCAATCAATGCATTTTCTTTCCCTCTTACATGTCATTTCAACAATTTCAAATTCCACTTAATTGCATTTATTGACACATTCTTCAAAACTTGAACATCCTTCATCCATTCACATGTTGACAAGTGGCATCTTGCCATTGGTTGATTATTAGTCCCACATTGCTCTCTTTTGGGAATTCCTCCATCTCAACATTCTATAACTAAGAGGTCATATTCCTCATTTGATCATCCACAATTTGAGCAAAGTTATTATACCCAAATCCATAACAATTTATCATCAATTTCATCCAAGCATAGTTAGGCTTTTTTGTAGATTTTCAACATGGAGCTCCATTGAAGTCATCTCCACAAGCATTCATCCTTTATCACATCATTGGAGTTGGGAAAGGGCCAATTTTCACATCAAATTGGCACTAATTCCCCCATGGGATCAAGATTTTGCATTGCTTTCAATAGGATTTAGCTTACTTTCTTGTTCTTTCATTTTATTCTTGTTTCCTTTCCTATTTGGAGCTTTGCTAATGGATTTCATGGGGAATCATTGTTCTTACTTGCATATGATCTTCTAATGTGTTCCTTCATTATGTTTTGTAGGTATTTGGATTGGGGTTGTACATTTGGTGCTAGAAGGAGGGCACTCTTGAAAATCTAATCATGTTTTTGCACTAAATTTTGTGTTTTCTTTGTTGTTTTTACACCTATAGAAAACTCCATTGTTGGAATCTTAGCATCGCTATTTATCACTACTAAGAACTTAGCATCACTATATTGCACCGCTGCAAACTTAAAACTCAAAAGCCCTACGTTTCTTGTCCATAATTCAAATTTTCAAACAACACCGCTGAATCTTTCGGGCTTGCTAGAATCTTTTTAAATTCCAAACTGCACTATTGACCTAAACAATGACGCCTTCATGCTGACTGGTTTGGATACATAGCGACGTTGACTGGTAAGTGGTGCTATATAGCACCGCTAGTAAGTTCAAATTGTGACGCCTCTGTGGGTTTCACCACTGGTAAGTTCAAACTGTGATGCCTTCATGGGTTGCACCGTTGGAGGGAAGTAGAAAGTAAAAAATTATTTATGACACATGCTTTTTATCAAATTCTTGTTATTTGATCTATTTTCTACTTTCTTGACCTCTATTTTTTAGAACCTAACTAATTTTCTTGTAGGTTAGATTGATCAAAGGTGAAGAGGAAAAGAAGCATGATTACCTCATTTTATGATACAAAGTATTTTTGAACACTCTAGTGTTCGTTTAACACTATTAGAAGATTCACTAATCCTCTTGAAGAATTTTTTTTATCTTCCATGTTTAGGGACTTACTAGTTTTCATTTTGGGCTCTTAAAAGAACTCTTTAAATTATTGTTACAAAAGGGCTTAAAATGAACATTAAGACTCAAACTTACTAGAGTTTTTTTTGGATTTAATAAATGAACAAGGAAAATTATCACACTTGTTTTGGTGCTTAAAAAGAAGTCATTATTGCTTTATTGGATTAAAAATAACATGTACAACTTTTCTTTGTGATTTCTTACTCTTGAACAAATGCCATTGAAAAGACGTATGCACTTCTCTCGCGCCTCACGGTGATCTTGAGAATCAAAAGGATTTTTGGTGGTATTAGGTTGGGATAAAGTAGTTGCCTCCACACTTCATCTTGGGCTATAAAATTGGACAAAAAATTGTGTGAGTGTGGGTGGAACCTATTCCGTGTGTTCTCCCTTTGTTTCTAAACAAAGTTTGATCGAACTATGAATATGTTCACTAGCTATTGTTTATCTTAGAGGGCCTACCTTGGGGAAAAAGTACTCACCCAAGGGAATGACCCAACCAATAAAACTCTAAAGCCAAGAATATTTCCAATTAGAATTTAAAAGTGGATACTAGAACAAAGGCTAGTATCACGTGGTTGGCTCTGATGAGAAGGAAAGCAATGGTCTCTCACCATATGGGTCAATCTCCATGAATGAAAATTCTAAATTAAAACCCTTGTTTAGAAAGGCCAAAATCCCTATCTATTTTTTGGTGCAAAAATGGTCATTCTAAAGCAACCCCACACTTTTATGGTTTTTAGTAGAAATGGAAAGTATGCCATGGGAGATTCATGGGTATTGATGCTTGACTGCCCCAAAAGAAGTTGAGTCATGGAGGGGAGCCAGTGGGGTCAAACATCTAACCATTCGCTAAAAATAAGTGTAGCTGGACTTGTCCAAGTGGGGACTCAGCAAATATAGTCTCTCATATCCATAGGATTGTGCTTGTTCTTGGTTACAAAAAAAAAAAATTGTTCAAAAACATTTGGAAACAAACATTTAACATTTTCATCAAAACTTCAAACCCTTTAGGAAGGAAATGCAATTGACCAAATTCATGTGTTATTGCATACCCTTGGGATTTTATCCTTAGAGGTTTCTAAACACTTGGATTTATATCTCAATTTTCTTACTAAATTTAACAATAGGTAACCCTTGCCTCGATTTCATCAAATTTCCACATGGTATATCTTGTGGAATGAGGAGTTGAGACATTCGACATCTAGTTTGGAAAACTAATCAAAGCAGTGTTCGTCGTAAAAAAAAGTCATTAAGGAAAGACTAAAAGAAATTGGACCACACATGTGTTCCCAATGATTTCATGCATGATCAAGATCAAGAAACCAAAGCTAAAAGCTCTTTTTCCAAAAGATCACCAGAAGCATCTCTCAACACTATATGAATTCTGATGAAGACTACTTTTTAACTTCTACAGGAAATCCTCAAGGAACAATCCTGAATTGTACTCATTTTATTATTGTCAGAATCCCAATCTTTTCCATGAATTTCAACACCTTGTTTAGAGAAAAACATGTTCTTCAAAATTGAGGTCTAGTAAACAAGTGTCTTTTTAGGTAAACCTAGGATCAAAATCAAACCTTCATGCATCCTTGAACATCAAACCAAAATCACCTCACCATCATCTTTTGAAATATCTTGAAATTATCCTCCATGCTAGGATTTTTGGAAAAAATCAAAATCATCAAATCCTTGAAGCAAAATCCTTGAAATATTTGAATCAAAACATCAAATCATCTTTGGTTAGGTATGTGTAGATGCATCCTTTTGCATATGCTTAGTCAAAATTATCAAATCATCTTGTTTGGCTACGTATATGTAGATGCATCCTTCTCCATATGCTTGGTTAAATTATCATTTTGTTTGAATAGGTGTGGGTAGATGCATCATTCTTCCTACACATATTCAAATTATCATCCTTTGACAAAATATACCTCCTAGATAATCATCCAACATCTTAGGGTCTATTTGTTCATAATCCAAAATCAAAGCAAAATCAAATCAAGGTAAATCCAAAAAATCAAAATCCAAAACAAATCCAAAAACAAATCGAAAAGGTCCTAAAAAGTCTAGCATCCCACAAAGATTTCTCAAAATTTCAAACATCCACATCATCCATCTTTTACATCATCCCCATCATATCACCTTTGATCCTTAAAAACATCCTAAATTTTCTCTTTTGTATCTAAAATTTAGATCAATCCAAAGAATTAGAGATTCATCTCCCATATTCTTGAAATTTGATCCCTATTTTATGGTGAAAACTAGATCTCAACACAAAAGAAGCATGGAAGCCAACAAAGAAACAACCATTTCAAGTGATCTAAGCCAAAAAAAAATTGAAATTAATCCTGTTGGATCGAGCAATCCTCTAACTAAATTTCCTTCATCATCAAATCAACAAGAGGAAGCTCAAGTAATGGATCTTACCAACAACCCCTTCAGAATGTCACATGAGGAAATCACTGAAATAGTCCAAAATCTGGAGAATCATAAAATTTTCAACATCATGATGAGACTCAATCCTTCACTATACATTCTTAAGTAAGCATATCAAGGGGATAAACTCCCCTCCAATTTTGACCTGAGCACTATTGTGGAGCCATCTTTCAGGGTCATACCCCCAATATCATCCACCATCCCCATCTCATGTACATCTCCATTTCAAAGCACGACTCAAAACATCCCCCAAATCACATCATCTATTCCTCCAATGCAACCCATTGTTAATAAGTGAATTTCTGAATGCATTACAAACACATCCCCTTGTAAACAATCAAGATTTGTATGCAAATACCATCTTGGGACAATCCACACCTCAAAACCCATCACATCCATATGTCCCCCTCACCTTTCATGACCCACATGATCCATCATCATAATTCCACACAACAACCCAAACTTCTCTCCCCAGAACCTCACAAGGAGAGAATGATATATTTGGACTAGGGGGCATCTTTGAGACTACATTTGCATCATTCCCACAAGGGAGTGCACCCATCAAATTTCCACCACTTCCACCATTTCCATCAATATCCACATCATCTCTTGGTTTAGGACTTCCCCCTTTACCAAGCATCAATCAACAAAATCAGATCAACCCACCAAGCATCAATCAGAGCATCATTCTAAATACTTCCACCTTGGCATCGATATCACAACAATAGATGGAAACCATCATGATAACGCAAACCACCATCATCACATCATCAACCACCCCCCTAAAATCTCAAAAAATGGTCTCTCAAGGACCAAACACATCAATCACACCATCTACCACTCAAATACAAACCATCAACACAATGGTGCCTCTCATCACCACAAAAAGCACCATTCCAAATCCACCTCCTCCACCACCACCACCAATCTAAAATACATAAAACCAATACATTGCATTGCAAGCCACTCAACAAGTTTCCTATAAAAAGGCACTCCAACAAGTACAAAAAAACAAGCCGCACAACTAGTTGCTCAAGCTGTGCAAGTCACGCAACAAGCACAACAAGAACACCAGGATGCATAAGCCCAAGCCTTATTAAAACAACAACAACAAGCCACTTAGGCTAGACAAGCTGCACAAGCCACTCAAGCCACACACATTGCACAAGTTTCCACTCAGGCCCAAGCTCAAGCCCAAGCTCAATACCAAGCCCAACAAGCATAAGCGCAAGTGCAAGCCTAATTACAATATCTTGCACAACAACAAGTGGCTCAGTACCAAGAATATCAGCAAGCACTAAAAACATACCAAGAATAGCAAGAAGTAGCTTGATTAGCCACCCAACAACAAGCACAACAACAAGCCCAACAATAGGTACTAATAGCACAAAAACAATAGGCCCAACAACAAGCATTGTTGAGACAACAACAATTGCAGGAATATTTGGCACATCAACACATGCAAACATCATCTATCAACATACCAACCAATCCACCCATCCCACCAACAATTGAACCACCTCAAAACACTTTCATTCCAACCCATGATCCACAAAATAATGTGACAACACAAATCAAGTTGCTCTCGAGTGTTGTCACAATATTGTGTCTCACTTTTGGGATGTGTTGATTTTTGCCTAAAATCATTGTTTATAGAAAAACTAATGATTTAAGTCTTGAGAGGCTCCATCTAAAGGGTTTTAATTAAAGAGGGATATATAACACCCCCTTAGATCAAACCCACTTGGATATAAACCCTCTAGTACTAAATCATACCCACAATGGAGTCACCTTTATAGCTATCAAAATGCTAGAAAAGGATCACTTTTTCTTTACCTTTTGAGGGATTAAATAACATTATTTTAAAAAATATATATTTTGCAAGATTGTAGCCCTTGAAATGAGCTTTCCAACAAGTATAGGTTTGATATATTTTCATTTTATCATGTATTTAATTTTTAATTTTTACTAAACATAGGTTTTTCTCTGAACATCAAGCTATTTGTTGTGCAAAGGAGGAAAAATAGTAAACCATTATAAAAAAATTCAAAAAAATACCCATTCCCTAGATATTGATTTTTTTGTTTCGCTGAAAAAAGAAAACTTGTATTTTGATTTATACAAAAAAAGTTAGGTTGTACAACACACATATGTCAAAATTGTAGTTATAGTGACTTAAAAATTTTATTTTAAAAAAAATATGCAATAAAAAATTATGAAAAAATACCCTTTCCCTAGATATTGATGTTGAGAATCTATATTCCAAAAATTAGAATTTAATCCTTTATAGAAAAAATTTTATGTTGTACAACACAAACATTACTTTCTAAAAATGTTGTTTTTTTGTCTAAAACTAGTTATTAAAGGAGATGTTGAAAGATTCATGATTTATTTTTAAAAAATTGAAAAAAATTATATTTAGAATCTACACACAAGTTTCCATAAATCACTAGTTCACATCATCTTCAAATTCTTTATGGTTTAGCTGCTATAGGTCTCAGAAGATGAAGATTCAGTTAAAAATATTGATGTAAATGTCCATCTTGGGGAAAAAAGTGAGACACAGTATTGTGATTTCACCCTCTCACAAAAGGTGTTTGACCTTCAATTAGGGTGAATCACAAAAACACCTAGTAACATGTGCCCTTATCCATTTCACAGGAGTCTTGTAATGAAGTTGTTCTCAAAGGGATTTGAGATCCCTAAATGTGACAAATACCACAGGATGGGAAATCTTTAAGATCACATCAAGGAATTCCAGGTTCATTGCATGGAAGTCACATATGACGATACCTATCTGATGCAACTATTTCCTAGAAGTTTGGCAGACAACGCCATGGAATGGTTCTCTCGCCTTCCTCCAGGCATCAAAACATTCCAAGAAATAATAGAAAAAATCATCCAAAACTGTGCATTCGATATCACAATGGATGTTAGTCTAGAGGAATTATCAGCTCTGAAACAAGGTAAGAATGAATCATTTTCTTCATTCTTACAACGATGGCGAACCAAGGCCAATCGGAGCAAGTGGGCACTATCATACCCAACCTTGATGGAGCCTTGGAATTTCACCTCAAAGTGTAAGGCATCACCACATATGATCATTTGATCTCCAAGGCACTCAACATTAAACGAGCCCTTGCTACACAACCCATGACACAAACATATCCTGATCAACAAAGAAACTGTTCATCTTCAAGCTATAATGACAAACCTCACACATGGAAAAGAAACAAAAATATTAACAATGATGGTGTTGTCGACGCCAAAGTTGTGATAAGTTCCCCTCGACAAAGAACACCTATACCACAACAAAAAATCCAAAACCATCATCAAAAAAATCATCAAGCTAACACAACAACACAACAACTAGACAATCAAATGATCAACAACATTAACGATCAAAGGGTACCACCCCAGTGAAACAAGAACTCCCCCAAGTGGAAGTATACTACCCTTGGGGAACCAATTGAGGTCATCATGAAGAAATTGATAAACGAAAACCTCATCAAAGCCCCCACTTAGGAGAATTACCAAGAACTAAATGTGAAACCTCATTGGTACAACAAAAATAAGCTCTATGACTTCCACAAAATCAAAGGGTACACCACAAACAATTGTAGGAGATTAAAGAACCTAGTCCAAGACATCATTGATCAAACAATCATAAATGTGGAGCAGCCAACTAGAAATCACAACCTCAAAATATACACAAATTTGATGCCAAACCATAGCAAAAAAGGCAACAATAACAATGACAAGGGGAAGGGAACATTCAAAAGTTCCAATCATGTATATGACCATGTTGTTGCATCTTTGGATGAGTATTGCACCACTATCACTATCAAAGGAGCTCACGTTGATTATGGAGTCACCACAAGAGGGGGAAAAATTACCACTGCAGGATCATCTCAGTGAAATAGAGCACCCACACCCAACCTCAGATCTATTCCCAATGGTTACAATGTCCTTGATTAGTTGAAAATAACCCTAGTGCAAATATCCATAATGGAGTTGGTAAAAATCTCATCCATCCACAAGAAAATCCTTGAATAAGCATTGATTTCATCCACTATCCCCACAGATCTTGATGCAAAAAAATTCCAAGCTATGGTCAGAAACATCATCACCCTAAATCTTCTTACATTCTTTTACCAAGACTTTCCCACTCAACCATCTCACAACTGTACACTCCATTTAGAGGTCCTCGTACAAAAAAATAAAGTCAAGAGAGTCTTGGTGGATGGAGGTGCAGGCTTGAATATTTGTTCCCTCAAACTCATTAGGAACCTAAAAATATTAGAGGATTCCATTGAAAAAGGCAAGGGTATTACAATCAAAGCATATGATGATCAAGAAAGAGTGTCCCAAGGCATAATCCAAATCCCTATTCAAGTGGGGCTAGCTATCATGGAAACTACCTGTCAAGTCCTAGACCTCGACTTGCCTTATATCATTCTCTTGGGACGTCTGTGGATCCATGCAATGAAAAAAGTAGCATCAACCTTCCATCAGTGTGTCAAGTTCACATATGAAGGACAAGAGTTCACCATCCATGAAGATCCTGAATCATTCTCCTACTGCAAGAACCTAGAGGAAAAATACTACAAAATCCCTCAAGTGTCTAAAAATGATGAAAGACCATCAACATCGTACATTGATCCTACCACTCTCGCTTCCACTTTTGCAATATAGACACTCACCCCTCCCGCCATCCCCACCATCTCTGATATCAAAGTCATCATCCAGGATAATGGTTGCGAAAACTATAGAATTCCCAAAAACACCTTCGTGGTAGGAGAGTTACCACAATCTCCTAGATCAAGAGGAAGACCACAACCAAATGAAGCCTCTACATCCCAAACACCCACTGAAAGATATGCCAACTTCAGAAGTTGGGGAGACCTTGGCCAAGAAGTAATAGAGGAAGATCCATCCTATCTCTTGTACCAAGAAAAAAAATTGATAACCAATCTACGAATGGATGATAGCAGCAAAGGGTTACAAATGATGCTCACAATGGGCTATGACAAAAACCAAAAACTGGGGTAAAACAAAAATGGGCTTCTAATACCCATCATTCTAGAGACATAAATGATAATTCTTGGCCTTGGATGTACCCCTCCAAGTATAACCATACATGGCCGAAGTCCTCTAGTTAGAAAGGTCAATAATCCTCCTTAGCAATCCACAACTGAACTTCACTTACCTATATCTATAGGTCAAGTCATAAACAACTTCACATTTGACATAACTAACGTCTTTAGTAGTAGTGATGATAAGTATCCCATAACCAACCTACCCAAGCTCTTCGAGGATACTACCCTTCTCATTATTAGCACCCTATCTTATGAGTTTGAAAACCAAAACCATGAAATCCGCCTAGTTTACCCCCAACACATTGATTATGACCAATGAGGACCACCAATTCTTGACACATTTGAAAAAAATGAGGTGCTCTCAGAATTCATGGGACTGTGAGACAATATTCCATGTGGGGATCACAAAGCGGGATTCATCATCGAGCTAGATACATAGGCCTATTATAGGGAAATGATTGAATCCCCCAGTTGCAAAAGTGAGAAATTAAGAATAATATCTAGGTCCTTGAGTGAAAACCACACTGTGGAACTCTCTAACCCAAGAAAAGTAAAAAAAATGATGCATCCAATGGTGAAAATCTCTCTGAGGGGCCCAAGGATGGGGGATTCAATCTTTCACTTAGAGCACTCCATCAAGAAAAATTAGCAGTCCCAGGGATGAAAAGTGTAATCCAGTTAACTTGGGAACAAAAGAGACACCAAACATCACCTTCTATGTAGAATCGTTGTTGATAGAAGAACAAGAGCTCCTAGCTTCCTTTCTGAGAGAATGCAAATTTAACTTCACATGGAGCTATGCAAATATGCCCAGGCTTGATCCAAAAATTATGGTACATCACCTAGTAGTATATCTTGAAGCTAAACCTGTGAGACAAAAACTCATGAAAATGCATCCACAGATTTCTTTATTGGTCAAATTGGAACTAAATAAACTAATTGATGTAGGATTTATTTGGCCAATTTACTATCTAGAATGGGTCTCTAATCTGGTACTTGTCTCAAAGCCTGATGGGGACATTTGAATTTGCACAGACTTCAAGGACCTAAACAAGGCATGCCCAAAGGATGATTTCCCACTACCTAATATCGACATGATTGTCGACATGACAACAGGGCATGTAATTCTTTCTTTGATGGATGGTTTCTTAGGATACAACCAGATAATGATTGCTAAAGAAGACAAACACAAAACAACCTTCACTTGTCTGTGGGGGGCCTACTGGTGGAATATGATGCCATTTGGCTTGAAGAACACAAGAGCAACATACAAAAGAGCCATGACATTAATCTTCCATGACATGATCCACAAGATAGTTGAAGATTATGTTGAAGAACACATGAGAAACATACCAAAACCAGGAAAAGGAGGGATCACATAGCAACCCTAAGTGCTATCTTCAATAGGCTAGAGGAATACAAGGTCTGATTAAATCCAAAGAAGTGCATCTTCGACGTACAATCAGGAAAATTATTGGGTTATATAGTATCAATGAGAGGCACATAAATAGATCCAAAAAAAGTAAAGGAAATCCTTGAAATGGAGGCACCTAGAACATTGAAATAGCTTAGAGGTCTCCAAGGTAGACTTCAATCCATTTGTCAATTCATTACACAACTAGCAGAATCGATACTCTCACCTACTCTACAAGGGGGTAGCATGCAAATGGGATGATAAAAGTGAGGAAGCATTCAACAAAATCAAGGAATATCTACTAACACGACTAGTTTTCATGCCACCGATCCCAGGAAAACTTCTCATCCTTTATATATCAGCAACAGTAATAGCTTTGGGTGCTCTTTTGGCTCAACACGATGAAAAAAACACACAAAGGACCATTTACTACATCAGCTGCACAATGGTTGGGAATGAGTTAAACTACTCACTTATTGAAAAATCCTTCTTGGTAGTAGTGTTTTCTTCACAGAAATTTAGACATTACATGTTGGCACACAAAATAAAACTCCTCGCCAAGATCGATCCCCTCAAGTACCTACTGTCAAAAGAAATACTCACATGAAGAATGGCTAAATGGGTCATGATACTATCAAAGTATGACATTGAATATGTGAAGAAGAAAGCAATTAATGGTCAAGTAATTGCAGATCAGCTTGTAGAAGCACCAATCTATTCAGAGAATCCACTCATCTTAGAGTTTCTAGATGAATCCATCTTTAATTTCAACATAGCCGACCAATGGAAACTTTACTTTGATGGCTCATAAACACATGGATCAAGAGTCGATGTCTTCTTTATCACTCCACAGGGGGACTACATACCAAGGTACTATAAATTAGTATTCCCCTACACTAATAACATTGTTGAATATGAGGCTTTAACCATACGTCTCAAAATAGTAGTGCACTGGCACATCATGGCCCTTAGGGTATATGGAGACTCTCAGCTATTAATAAACCAAGTGAATGATGAGTATCAGACAAAGGATGATAAGCTAACTCCATACAAGAAGTTGGTAGAAAGTCTCAAGGAATCATTCATCGACATCACATTTGAACAGATTCCATGACCAAACAACAGAGTAGCAGATGTTATGGCTACCATTGGATCCCTACTGGATATTCCTCGTAATCTCATAAAACATGAATTCTTGGTAGAGAAGCTTCTTGTGTTGGAATTCAAATTTCTAGAGTTAGAATTTTTCTGTGAAATTGTTGGTCCTGGTGATCCTTGGTACAATGATATTTACACCTACCTACGAATAGGAGTTCTCCCCGCCAACCTTCTTCAACCTTAAAATGAACCTTTGTCAAAAAGGCATCCTGATTCACCATCCTAGGAGATACCCTATATCGTAGGAGCATAGAAGGAACCTTATTACGCTACCTAAATGCTAAGGAAGTATTGACTACCTTAACTAAGGTGCATAATGACATTTTTGGTTCACACTCGAGTAGAATGACCCTGGTGAAGAAATTACTAAGGATGGGGTATTATTGTCCTACAATGGAAATAGAGGCACATGACTATGGTAAAAGGTTCCTATAATGTCAGCAGCATGGGGACCTCATCCATTCTCCATCTCAAGAGCTCCATCCTATTGTTAGGCCATGGCCGTTCTCATAGTGGGGACTCAATCTCATTGGAAAAATAACCCCCACCGAATACATTACCAAGTGGGTGGAAGCCATCCAAATGACATATATAACCGAGAAGTAGATATCAAAGTTCATCTTGAACTATCTCATTTGTCCCTATCGTGTCCCACAAGTCATTATCTTAGATAATGGGACACCATTCAAGAATCACGATGTCCATGAATTATGTGAAAAATTCAAAATCCAACAGCACTTCTCCACCCCATACTATCCCCAAGGAAATGGCCAAGCAAAAGCCACCAATAAAAACATCCTAAAGATCCTCAAGAAAATAGTCAATAAAGTAGATCATGACTGGCATCTACAACTCAATCTCACTCTCTGGGCCTACCGAACCAGCATCCACACACCCATCGGTGCCACCCCTTCTCCCTAGTCTATAGATCAAAATAAATACTCCCCATTGAGATCAAGCTCCCTTCATTAAGAATATCATTAAGAAACCTCATAACAGATGAGGAATACCAAGTATCAAGACTGAATGAGTTGGAGTTACTAGATGAGTGATGGATAGAGGCACTAAATCAACTAAAGGTATATCAAAACTAATTTAAGCATAGTTACAACAAGAAAATCAGAAGTAGAACATTCCAATCAAAGAATTGGTGCTAAAATAAAATCAAAAGAATGTCCCTAATCCAGATAGTAAGGGAAAGTTTGAGCCTAATTGGTTAGGCCCATTTGTCATCACAATGAGCTACAAGTCAAGGGAATATCAATTATCAACACCCAAAGGGGAACCTTTGTAGGAGCCCATGAACAACTCCCATCTCAAAAAGTTTTATGCTTAATCTTTCAAGGCATAGAACCCAAATTTAAAAAAAAAAAATTAGAAAATGTCCTGAAAAAATGGTTACCTTGGTGAAAACCTAGCAAACAGGCATCTTGGTGACAACAAAATAAATAAATAAAATCAAAAAATAGATCAAAAACAGTAAAGAGAAAATCATCCTCTAGTGAAAACCACTTTAGTGACACTTTGGACAAGTACCTTGGTGAAAACCTAGCAAATAGGCACCTTGTGTAAATAAGCACTTTCAATCCATTAGGATCTTGATAACTTGTTCTGCATCATCCATCCATCAAGTTTCCATCATCCATTGCATTTCATATCTCCATCCATCACCCATCCATCTAACATCTACATCATAGCTTGGACTTGTGTTCATGTCATGATCCCTTTGAGTACTACTCAACCCATTCTCAAGGTCAATTTGTCATGCCTTTATCAAAGTAGACTATTGCATCACATTGGGGGAATGTTCTCATTAGATTGGATTTTTGTATATTCTTGAAGGTCCTTAAAACAAAGAATCAAAAAAACATTCATAAAACATCAAAATCCAAAAACATCCATATTGTATCAAAATATAAAAATATGTCAAAAACTCAAAAAATAGAGTCATTTTGTTGAACTACGGATCTCTAAGCCATAAACATAGGCAAGGTTGATCTTTGATCATCCCCTAAGACACTTAAGTCAGTCCTTTAGGAGTCCATAATAAACTGACATTTCATCATGTATACCTTCATCTGTAAATCGGTCAAGTCATCAGTTGAACTATGTGATCTCTGTGTGTATAACGTAGGCAATTCTAATCTATTAATCAGAAATCAAGGCCCCTAGGATAGGTCCTTATGTTAGTCTCTTGGTCAAAATCTCAAAAAATCCCAAAACATTTGAAAATCAAAAATCAAAACATTGGTAAAATCTCGAAAATACCAAAAACAACCTCAAAACATTTTCAAAACTCCAAAAACATCCAAATATTTGAAAAAAATCCATCCATCTTATTTCAATTTCACCCACAATAAACATCACTCAGAATAATTGATCGTTAACCTCAACCTTTGGGAAAATAATCGAAAACAAGTCTAGCAGGTGAAAGGTGAAAACTCAAAATGTCAAGGTCTCAAGTTTAGGGCAGTACGTAAACAAGTTAGTCAACTCTTTGTGTCAATAGCCTATCATCCAATCAGTCCCATATCAATCATCTGATAACATCATGTCCTAGGATGTATCCTTCCTACAATGGACATTATTTATTGGAAATAACACTTTGGATAAACAAAATGATGTGCTGCTATCCACTAACATGTCCTGGGATGTATCCTTCCTACAATGGGAATTATCTATTGGCAATAGTTTTAGTTCTTATCCTTTAAAAACACATTTCCTTTTGGTTAGTGGTATTGAATAACATTAGCTTATTTGTTTACTTTATCAGTCTTTTGACTTATCTCTTTACGCTCATTCCAATAACCTGTTGAGGATGTCCAAAAAAAAGGATTTAGAGAGATAGGAATGGGGAAATGATCATTATCTTTTTATCTACTGCGCTTGTTGGACGTTCTTGTAATATAACTTGGAAAATACTTGATTTATTAGGTATGTATGGAGGGTGTTTTGGATATCTTTTTGACCACATAGGAAGGCTTTCCTTTCTATGTTTTGGTCTGATATGTGTGAAATACCTAAAGGGAATCCTAGTAAGGTTTTCATATGTCAGGTGTGAACAAGGATACTCCTATCTGATTTTTGAGTCAAAGTCCATCACACTAGATAGCACGCCATCTTGGTTCTTAATACCTTGATGCATCGTATTTATGCGTGTTATCAAAAATAAGATAATTGGCCCTTTGAAAATCCCAACTCCACGACAGATATTCATTATCATCATCATCTCATGTCTTACTAGGAATATCTTCTTTCTTTGATACCTTCTCGCTTTTCATGCTAACAAGGTACTATGATAGTTAATCATCATCATCATTAATCCTACATCGACAAATCACCAGCATATTGCATATCATATCATATAAGAAACATGGATCATCTCATATGCATTGCATCTCCATCATCATATAATATAGATGTGTTATTCTAAGTATCTCATAAATCATCACATTACATTCATTTTGCATAAACATTTCATAAATCATCCCATATTATTATTAGCATATAGTGCATAATCAAATGAAGCATAACAAGTATGTAAGCATTATAAAAAATCCATCACATTATGTGCATACATATCATCCATAATCATATAGAACATCTAATAAAAGCATTCACTATGCCATCACATATACATCATAAAGTCATTACTCACATATCATTTTTCATATCATAAATCATCATCATCATACCATTTTGCATAACATATCATTTCATATATAACATCACATCAGATTATTATATAACATCATCATAAGTGCATATCATACATGGAAAATCACATACATCCTATCATCCATCATTACATAATATAGATCTGTTAGTCGTATATCATGACCATTGCATTCACATCATCACCACCATCATAACAAAAAAGGGTATCAAAAAAAATAAATCATCTCATAGCATAAATCATCACATGTGCATCATACACCATCATAAAAGCATACATAAAAAGGTATTGCAAGAGAAATACACCATCACAAACATACATATCATCATCCATAACACAAATGCATGTCATATGTCATCATTCATTATAGGCATATTATAGATCTGTTAGTCAGATAACCATTGCATAACACATACATCATCGGAAAGAAATGCATCCATACATAGTATATCCATCACATACATCATAGTATCATAACATCATTGCATCGCATATAGAAATAGAACCATCCACAAATGCATAAAAAATAAACATGGTACATGACATATCACATCAACATCATCATCTCATTTATATATCATCAAAAGACTGTCATAGTACAAAATAATAATCAAGATCACTGTACATGTGTGTATGATTACAAAATGCCCAAAGGGCTATCAAAAATTAGACCATATGGCACAAAGGAATAAAATATCGATCAAGAAGGTAGTATAAACCTCCTGCCTACTTCCCTCACCTCTGTCACCATGACCCTTTGTCAGTCTGTGGCTAGTTTGCTATGAAAAATCTAGGACCCAAGCTACTCTAGGTACAGCCTAATGATAGAGAAACCAATAAAAATCTACCTCCTAGATAGCCTCCCTATATGAGTGAAGTGAAATTGTGTTCCAAGAGGAGGAATCTTTCACGCTTTCCAGCTACTATCTATGACTCATCTTTGTGGCTTCCTGTAGCTCTACGACTTGCTTCTGTAAGATCACCTAATCTCTCTCATCCCTAGTTTGATCCCTCTCTACTTTCAAGGCCTGAACCTGGGTCAGCAACTATAATATCAGGTCGTCTCTCAGATCTGGCTGACCCACTGGTTGTACTGGAAGAGGCTACACGTGATGTTGGTCCTCACCTCTATCTTGTGGCAGTGTGGCAACCCGATCCTGGTGCTCGTCATGTCCACCATCTAGCCCGTGGTCCTGGTCCTACATATGGACATCTGTATGAGGCTGATGAACCTAATCCCTGATTGGTTGATCTTATGTTGGCTAGTATTGTCTCGACTAACCTACTGGAGGACTGCCACCTCCTCGTCCTCAGCCTTCCCACCTTCCCTTGGCTCTCCATCAAGTAGAGGGTACACCTGGAACTGTTAGTCGTAGGGGTAGCTGAAACCAATCTCTATAAGCTTGTGTAACTTCTGGATCTGCAACCCCCTGATCATATGCCCATGGCCAGGCCACCAACTACCTAAAATTGTCCACTTCCTCAGAGGTAGGAATGTATCACCCCTAGGCACCCTATGATACTGTATGAGAAAAAATGGCCACATAGTCATCGTCTGGCCTATCCTGAACCTCGCTAAATTGGCACTTAACTTGTCTTGATAGATACCTCTCAATCATAGTATGCTCCCACCCCTACATAAACTGGTCCTGGCGAGCAAAGAATAGCTATTGTAAATCATCAACCCATCCAAGTTGACCAAGGTATGGGAGCCATGTGAACACTATCATGTCATCAAGCACCCTCCTCTAATGAGGAATCTTGTGCTCACTTGTGTGTGTGAATGACACACCACCCCTTTAACACCACACTACTAGATCATTGGACCCAACTAGCACTAGAGCAACCCATAGCCAAAGAATGAAGATATGCTCGCATGCCCACACATGAAGGAGCATGACACCAACTCCAAGAGCTCTTCCATCCAAATATACGTACTCATGTAAATCCCTATAGAGGGAGGCTAGAAGAATAGGACCCCATGCAAAATAGACTTTCCTTTCGCGAACCATCTGCTCCTAGCAAAGGCCCCAGTTAGAATTGAAGTACTAGCCTCATCAATCCGGGGTGACAAGACCTAAAATAATCATTGCAATCACCAAATATAAGGGTGAGGTCAGGGCCCTGTGACGCAATAGCTCTATCTGGCCCTCACAATATATAATGTCCTTTGTATCCAGGACTACATGATAGGCATCCCATCCAACATCCATATCAAATTTCACTCGCTGCCCATGAATTGACAATCTAAGGATGCACCATACGTCCTCCAAGGTGATGGTGGCCTCGCCAATAGGAAAGATAAGGTCTCACTATGCCATCTCTCAAAAAGTGTTGACATCATCCCAAGATGTGTCCACACAGGTGTTGCATAGGAGATATATCATAGCCCCATCTCTCGTAGCCACACCTGCTCCCTGTTGGTCAAATCTCATAAGTAATTGAATATCTCTCACAATTTGTGCTCATGAGAATAAAACTTCCTCACTGCCTCCTGCATCAGGAAAATTCACCATGTTAAAATCATCAAGGAAAACATTATCCCAAGCTAATCTCAACGTTCAAAAACCTAGCCCAGCATTGCAACCTATGAAGGCATTGTAGTTTGAAATTTTCAAACTACAACGCTGGCACCTTAAAAGTCCCAAACTGCACCACAACGGTGCACTTTTCCTAAGTGGCATAGTTTGCTTGAAACCCTAATTCTAAAGTTCATTGTGGTGTTGGAGTTTAAGATCCAGCGTTGCATTTCACATATGCATTTGGAGTTGTCATTGTGCCATCTCATCAGGGTGTCAGGGATCAAATTGCAAGGAATTTGCAAGGCTATGTGTGAAAATGAATTGAAAGTGGCCTCCTAAGGCCTATTTAAGCCTATTTTTTACCCTATTTAGCCATCCAGGAGAGGTCTATGTCCCCTGAACAAGTTTTCATCCGTCTAAAGGTCATTTTTACACCATTTTTTGGTCTTTTACCTCATTTTTTGACCTCCTAGACCCTTTTTGGACCTATCAGCCAGCTTGTCCTATTTTTTCACGAGGTTACCCAAAAATCATAATTTTAGTCCAATCTCTCGATGGAGCAATATGCTAGCATGTTTTCCCTTGCAGAGGCAACAGTGGGGAAAATTTTGAAATCAATTTTTTTTTTTTGCTTTTGATTGAGATAATTTTTTCTTTGAAACAATGCAACAAGTGCACTACTTCAAAGAGGGGGAAAATGTAGACATGAACAATGTACTAATTAACACTACACATCTAATCCTAACTACTAACATCATTTCATCCTAAATCATCCCTCGCTCTGACCATTTAATTAGATACCCTTATGTAATTAAATTCATCAATCATCCTCTCTTAATTATATAAATCATCTTATTTGATTAAGTCATTCCATTCTATTAATTAAATCAATCAACCTGATCTAATTATCTCTATTTAATTAAATAATTGATTTTATTTGATAAAATCTCTAAAGTCATCCTATTAAATTAAATAAATTAATATTTATTTAATTTAATCTAACTTTCACCTTCTCTAGTTAAATAAATCAAAAATATTTATTTAACTATTTCTAAATCCTTTTCTTCTCATATTTGATTTAAATAAACCCATAGATCTAAATCAATATGTCACATCATTTTAATCCTCATTAAATTAATCAATGCTTAATTAATTTAATCCTAATCTAAGTCCAATCCTCTAGCTTTTGCAACTTGCACATGAAAATAGATTTAATTCATTTATTAAATCTCTATTTTCTCTCAAAAGGCATAATAAAGGAATATTCCTCAAATTTGAATTCAAAATCCAAGTGGACTTTGTCCTTGCAACAAGGAATTTACTCCACCTAATAAGTCCTTTTTCCTTGACCCAAGTGGTGTTCAATGCATTTTCTTTCCCTCTTACATGTCATTTCAACAATTTCAAATTCCACCTAATTGAATTTATTGACACATTCTTCAAAACTTGAACATCCTTCATCCATTCACATGTTGACAAGTGGAATCTTTCCATTGGTTGATTCTTAGTCCCACATTGCTCTCTTTTGGGCATTCCTCCATCTAACCATTCTATAACTAAGAGGTCTTATTCCTCATTTGATCATCCACAATTTGAGAAAATTTATTATACCCAAATCCATAGCAATTTATCATCAATTTCATCCAAGCATGTAGTTAGGCTTTTTTGCAGATTTTCAACATGGAGCTCCATTGAAGTCATCACCACAAGAATTCATCCTTCAACAGATCATTGGAGTTGGGAAAAGGGCTAATTTTCACATCAAATTGGCACCAACTCCCCCATGGGATCAAGAGTTTGCATTGCTTGCAATAGGATTTAGCTTACTTTCTTGTTCTTTCATTTTATTCTTGTTTTCTTTCCTATTTGGAGCTTTGCTAATGGATTTCATGGGGAATCCTTGTTCTTACTTGCATATGATCCTCTAATGTGTTCCTTCATTGTGTTTTTCAAGTATTTGGATTGGGGTTCTACAATAGGTTATGTAGAACCATTTTATGCATAGTATATTGCAAAACTTTGTACGAGGTTGTAGCCTTAATTTTGTACTAAGTTGTAGCTCAGAATAGGTTGTAGTACCATCCTTGAAGTTATAGCTTCTAAACAGGGATTTTTTGCATCTTTGGGTTGCAACCCTAAACTTTGTAAATAAACTTTGAAGCTTGTGAGGCTAGATTAGGACAGTAGTTCCTAGCAGCATTTCTCACCATGGTTTTTCCCATCTTGGGTTTTCCACATACATATTGTGTTATATGTTGATCATTGTGTTCTAACACAGTATGCTTGAATTCATGTACATTCCCCATTTATAATTCTTTATACTTTTAATAGGGTATAATCATGTGGACTAACCTCCACCATGTTTTTTCCCCTAATACGGTTTCCATGTAAAAAATATTGGTGTTATGTATGTTTTTGATGTGGTGATGGTTTATGTTTTCATGTTTATTTATCAAATCTAAGAATAAGATTAATAATTATAAATTTTGTGACAACTGATTCACCGCCCCTCTCAATTTTCTACCCTTGTGTTTCCAACAATTGGTATTAGAGTAGGTTCCTTGGAAGAAGTTTAATTACTTGAGGTGATATGAGATGACGACATATAAGAAGGATAGTCTGAGATTTGATGGAACTAATTATTCTCTGTGGAAGACTCAAATGGAGTGTCATCTAAGATGCATTGGTGAACCCTACTGGAAAATTATAAAGAATAGGTATATCATCCCATAGAATGGTCCTTCTACTGTTACTGAGATTAAGGATGCCAAGGGGTATGTGCAAGATCATCATGGAAAAATAGGCCCTTAAGTGGCAAAAAATTCAAAAAAATCAAAGTTAGGCAACTTGACGTAAAAATTTGAATAAGTTATCTATATTATTTCAAAAATATGTATGAATAGAATTTAGTTTCTAAACTACTAGATTTGTTAAAAAAATAAAAAATCTATTTGGTGAAAATTTGAAATTTCAATGTAGTAGTACTTAAATTTGGGGAAAAATAAGTAGGTGTTTGTCTAACCACCCTAACCACAATAAAATGATAATATTTTTTATAATATTTTATATATAAGTAGAGGAATCATGTGATGTGATGCATATTTTTTGTAATTTTTTTCCAAGTAAATAATTAATTATGAATTTTTATTAAATTTTTTAAAAATATAAAACTCGTATGTCTCGACCACCTTAACTTGGTCAAAACTTTATGAAATTCAATTTATTTTTTTAATCCTATAGTATGTGAAGCATAGAATGTGATGCATGTTTTGATTCAAAAATGTGAGACCGTTTGAAATCTATAGATGTTTTTCAATCAGCCTATCAATCAAGAATTTAGTTGTAATTCAAATAGAAAATGAATAATAATTACTTATTAAATTCAAAGTAAGGAATAATTTATATTGGTGGAAAGCTGAGAATCTCCTTTAAAAACCCTTTTTGTTTTATCAATTTTGGGTAATAAAAAAGTCGTCAGCCACATACCCATCATATTGCCACTTTTTGGCCCATCATGATCTTGCACATACCCCAAGTACAATATTAGGGATAAGGAATCATTGTTGAGTGCTCTGACTGATTCTGAGATGAAAAATGTAAAGGATCCAAAGACTTCTTATGAGGTTTTGAAAAATTTGGAAACTTGATATGAAGGTGATGCCCATGTGAAGATTGCTAACTTGTAAATCCTAAAAGGGAAATATGAAATGTCGCGAATGGGTGAAGATGAGAACATGACTTCTTTTATTCAAAGAGTGAATGAACTTGTGTGTAGTATTAGATGTGCTAGTGGAACATTGGAAGATTCAGAGATTGTTGCTAAAGTGATCAGATCCTTGCATGTTGCATACAAAGCCAAAGCTATTGCTATTGAGGAGATCTGGACAGTGACAAATGTAACTAGAGATATGTTGATTGGTAAGCTTACTACTTTTGAGTTAAGTGAGTTTGGTGATTCTCTTCCTAAGATAGAATTTGCATTCAAAGCTACTATCTCTAGAAAAGCTAAGTAGAGATATGATCCAGGTGAAAGTTCTTCTATAAAGGTTTTCAAGTATGAGGAGGAAATGAGAGAAATTGAAGAAGAAGAGAGAAAACTAGATGAGCTTGAATCACTTATTGTCAAGAGGGAAGCCAAAGGAGAAGGTAAGTATATAGTAAAATTTCCTATTAAATGTTTTTCTTGCAATAAGATAGGTCATTTTTCCTCAAGGTGTCTTGAAAGAGTTCCTAAGCCAAGACCTAACAAGCCTAGATTCCCAATAAAGTGTTATTTTGCTACTAATGAAGGTGTGACAAATGATGAATCTGATAAAGGGAATGTGAGGAAGAATGGGTATTTATTTCTATCAAGGAAAATGATCCTATACCTACTAATTCTACTAGTTGCACAAATGTAGAGAAAGCTCTAGCTGCCAGAGTTGAAGAAAAAGATGAATGGGTGATTAATAGTGGATACTCTCATCACATGATAAGCGATAAAATTAAATTTGTGAACTTGGAAAAGTATGATGGTGGTGTTGTAAGATTTGGTGATGACAAAGCTAGTGTAATCTGTGGTAGAGGATCCATTTCTCTTGATGGTAAGCATAATACTGATGATGTCCTATATGTGGAAGGTTTGAAGCATAATCTCTTAAGTGTTGGATAGATGGTTGAGAAGGGATACAATCTTCAATTCAAGGATGGAAAGTGTAAAATATTGGGGAGTTTTGGAAATGTGATTGCATCAGGTACACAAATAAAAGGTAATATCTTTCACCTAAATGTTGTTGGTAAAAGTTGTCTGATTGCTCAAGTTGATGAAAGTTGGTTGTGGCATAGGAGAATGTGTCATGTAAACATTGATAATATTATCAAGATAAGTTCTACTCAAGCAGTGAGAGATCTTCCTAAGTTGATAAAACCTACTAATGTCATATGCAAGGAATGTCAATTAGGGAAGCAAACTAGAGTTTCATTTTAGAGAAAACAACATTGTTCAAATGAAGTGTTGGAGCTTATGCATACTGACCTGTGTGGTCCTTCTAGAGTCAAAAGTTTACAAGGATACAGGTATTTCATGTTACTTATTGATGATTATTCTAGAATAATGTGGGTTACTTTCTTAAGGGAAAAATATGAAGCTCTAGAGAAATTCAATATTTTTAAGGCTATGGTTGAGACATAAACAGGTCTAAACATTAAACGTATGAGATCAGATAGAGGTGGTGAATTCACTTTTGGTGAGTTTAATTATTTTTGTGAAGAGCATGGGATAAAGAGACAATTATCTACCCTACAGACCCCTCAACAAAATGGAGTTGTGGAAAGGAAGAACAAGACAATTCAAGATGTTGCTATGACTATGATGCTGGAAGGAAATGTTCCTCATATTTATTGGAGAAAAGTTGTGAGTACTTCTGTTTACACACTCAACCAGGTACAAATCAAAGGTGATACCGGTAAGAATCCTTATGAGCTATTGTATGGTCATAAGCCTACTATTAGATACTTCAAAATATTTGGGAGTAAATCATTTATCAAAAGAGATGAAGATATAGGAAATTCTAATGCTAGAAGTGATGAAGGAATCTTTCTTGTTTATTCTACTAAAATCAAGGCCTCCCGGTGCTACAATAAGAGATTGAGAAAATTAATTGAAAGTGCTAATGTAAAGGTTGATGAAGACATAGTTAGACCATCTATAGCCTGTGGATATGATTTAGATGATCAAAATGATAGTTCAGATAAGGGAAAGAAAGTTCAGACTTCAAATCAAGTTCAGGTCATTTCGGTGAATCAAGAAAATCAAGAGGAAGGAACTAGTGAAAGTGTAGAAGTGAGATCATAGGAGACTGAAGTTCAAGAACATCTTAATACCCCAAGGTATGTAAGACTAAATCATTCAGAATATTAGATTATTGGTGATAAGAACAAAGGAGTTCAAACTAGAAGAAGAATTGTAGAAGAATACTATTTGATCTCAAAGACTGAGCCTAATAGTGTAAATGAAGCATGCAAAGATGAGCTTTGGGTAGAAGCAGTGAAAGAGTATCTACTGCAAATTGAGAAGAATGATACATGGATTCTTGTTCCTAGACCTAAGGAAAAAAATGTAATTGGAAAAAAATGGGTCTTTTGAAACAAATTGAATGAGCAAGGTGAAGTTGTTAGAAACAAAGAAAGACTTGTGTGTAAAGAATATTCTTAGATGGAAAGAATTGAATTTGAAGAAACTTTTTCCCATGTTTCTAGGATTGAAGCTGTGAGACTACTTCTTGCTTATGCTTCTTACAAAAACTTCAAGGTTTATCAAATGGATGTCAAGTCAACATTTCTAAATGGTGAACTAGAAGAAGAAGTGTATGTTGAACAACCTAATGAATTTCAACTGACTGATCAAAGAGATATGGTTTGTTGATTGAAGAAAGCATGATATAGACTCAAGCAAGCCCCAAGAGCATGGTATGCCAAATTGGACAAGTATTTGTTGAAGCTTGGATTTAATAAAGGTATTGTTGAAAGTAATGAGTATTTCAAGATTGATCATGATAAAGATTTGATTGTTGAAGTCTTTATTGATAATATCATTTTTGAGGAGATGATAGTTTGTGCATGAATTTTTTTTATGAGATGCATAGTGAGTTTGAGATGTCTATGATTGGAGAAATGAAATTATTTTTGGGATTTCAAATTACTCAACTAGATAAGGGGATATTTATATCTTAGTCCAAGTATGTGAAAGAACTATTGAAGAATTTTGGTATGGAAGATTCAAAGCTAGTTGGTACACCTATGTTGACCAGATGTAAGTTGACACAAGATGATGATTATCCTAAAGTAAACCAAACTAGATATAGATCCATGATTGGTGGATTACTCTATTTGACTCAAACTAGACTTGATATCATGAATGTTGTATGCATTGTTGCAAGATTTCAAGTTGATCATAAGGAATCTCATGTGACAATAGTGAAGAATATTTTTAGATATTTGAAGGGGATAGTTGTTTTTGGTCTATGGTATCCTAAAGAAGATGACCTTACTTTGAGTGCTTATACTGATGTTGATTGAGCAGGAGATGTGAATGAAAAAAAGAGTACTACTGGTGGTTCAATTTTCTTGGGAAAGAAGTTGATTTCATGGTTAAGTAAGAAGCAAAATGCCATTTCTCTATCTACTATAGAGGAAGAATACATTACTGCTACTAACAATTTTATTCAAGTATTGTGGATGAAGAAAATGTTGAAAGATATCAGAGTTGTTTATGATGAACCTATTGCTATATATTTTGTGATAATTCAAGTGCAATTAACATTTCTAAAAATTCAGTGTTGTATTCAAAAAACAAGCATATATCTATCAAGTTTCACTTTTTGAGAGAGAAGGTGAGTGAAAAGGAAGTCAGATTAGAGTATGTGCCCATTAAGGAACAAATTGCAAATATTTTTTCCAAGCCCTTTCCTAAGGATACTTTTGAGTATCTCAGAGGGAAGCTAGGGGTAATTACCTGTCCTAATCAGAATTAAGATGCATTGACTCGCATCATTCCATGCATTTCACAGTCATATCTTGATCCAAGATATGTGTAGGATCATGATGGGAAAAAACATGGCAATATGATAGGTATGTGGCTGATGACCTTTTTTCTACCAAAAATTGATGAAATGAAAAGGATATTATTAGCTTTCCACCAATATAAATTATTCCTTACTTTGAATTTAATAAGTAATTATTATTCATTTTCTATTTGAATTATGATTAAAGTCTTGATTGATAGGTTTATTGAAAAACATCTATAGCTTTAAAACAATATCACATTTTTTGAATTCAAAACATGCATCACATTCTATCCTTCGCATACTATAGGATTAAAAAAAGAAAAATTGAATTTCATAAAGTTTTGACCAATTTAAGGTGGTCAGACATACGATTTTTTATATTTTTTAAAATTTGTAATAAAAAATTCATAATTAATTATTTACTTGGAAAAACATTACAAAAAAATATGCATCACATTGGGACATGAGTCCTCTACTTATATATAAAATCTTATAAAAAATATTATCATTTTATTGTGGTTAGGGTGGTCAGAAAGACACCTACTTATTTTTTCCCTGAAATTTAAGTACTACTGCATTGAAATTTCAAATTTTTACCAAATATATATATATATTTTAAACAAACCTAGTAGTTTAGAAACTACATTCAATTTTCTACATATTCTATTCTTACATATTTTTTGAAATAATATAGATAACTTATTCAATTTTTTACGTCAAGTTTCCTAACTCTGATTTTTTCTAAATTTTTTGCCACTTAAGGGCCTGATTTTTCCATGATGATCCTGCACATACCCTCCAAATAGATGTTGTGGTGGCTACTACTCAAGGGGAGTAGTCTGATGTTTAGAAATGTGGTTTAGAGCTTGTGTGGAGAAATATAATGTGTATCTTTATCATTGATGTCAAAGGGGGAGAAGAGTCCTGTGAAAAAATATGAAAGAGTTGAGAGGGCGAGTGCATGAAGTTGGGTACCAATTTTCTAGCCACTTATGATTTTTTTTTTTAAAAATGTGCTCACGTTATAATGCGAGCATGTTATAACGTGCACACGTTATTTCACGTTAAAAACAAAAGAAAGAGTGAAATTATTTGCCCTGGAATACCAACCTAAAGGCTTGGAGGGCATTCTGAACAAGGCTAGAGACGTGTTTTTGCAAATTCTACAATTTTTCACATAATCAGGTCTGTGCTCACCATCAAGATTGCATCTAGGTCAATATTAACAAAATAAAAATCATGGGTAATCTTAGGTTCTCTCTTAGCTATCCAACGATGTAATTTTTTTCACTTTTTGACAATGTTAAGCCTTTCATCCATAATTTTTTTTGTTTGTATGTCTGTTTTTTGCAAAAAAGTAGTGTTTAGTGTTTTTTTTGTTATAAATTAATCGTTCATCAAAATTTCAAATAAATTACATTTTTAGAAACTAGAGTCCATTCTACAAATTTAAAAAAAGAAAAGAAAAAAAAATCAATTATTTTCAAAAAAAATTAGTGTGAGCACAACCAAAATTCTGCTTTTCAGGAAGTTCCCACTTAGAAAATTAGTTAAAAATCAAATATTCATTAAAAAATTATTAGAAATTTTTTGCACCAACTAGATGCTATTAGCTAACTTCTTACTATAGTGATTTTAAAAATACTACCAAAAAGTTCACCGTGCTCAAGTCGTACAAGAGTTGCTATGTTATGTTTTTCTGACAAAAACAACACCAATTTCTATACATCCCTCTTTTGAACCCCTTAATATCAACCATTTTCAAAATAAATTAGTAGTTTAGAAAGTAGACTCAGAGCACTTCGATCCTTGTTTTTGTTCCATCTCAAAATTTTGAGTGTAACTATCCTCAATTTCACGTCCAAGGTCAACATTTCTTGATTTTAGAAAAAAAGTGGCCACTTAAGCCCCCTTTTTGGGAACCATCTTGGTGCACTTACCCAAGAAAAAAGTCAAAATCTAAGGGGGAGAAAGTGCTAAGAGAAATTTGTGTTGATGGTGTTTCTTACATCATGTGTTTCCATCAATTCCCAAGGGGGAGTTTGTTGGATTTTGTTGATATGTGGTTTTCATTGATGTCAACACTATTGGAATTAATGTCTTTAAGGCTATATATGTCAAGGATATTGAGAAAATTGTAATAAAATAAGTTGCAGATTGTCAATGATGCAGTGAAGTTTAATATATTGGCTATCTCAATATGTTGATGATAAGAGGTTGTGGATTAAAGGGTTTTTTAGTATATCTAGTTTATCCATGTTAACTTTCAGAGATCCGCATGAAGATTTGATCGAATTATGAGTATATGTGTTCTGTAAGTTATTTTGTTGCTTTAGTTAGTGTTCCTAAAAGAAGACAATGTGATTCTAGTAATCTAATTTTTTGTGGATGCTTCTATAGTGATTCATGATGCTTTTGGATGTTTCTAGATCATGCTCTATCTATGTTGTACGTCTGCATTGATCGTTGTGCTTGTGGTTGGTGATTTTCTTTTGCGTGATCATATTTTCATATTCACGGTAGATAGGGTGATTGTAGCATGTTGTGGATATTCGAGGAATAATTTTTGAAGGTGTTTCATGTTCAAGGATAATGTTTTGGGTCTTCACTATGTTGTGGCTAACATTGGTTGGTGCGCATTGAAAAATGTTTATTGATTTGGGCCAAATGTTTGTACTCATTTTATATTTTGTTGAAGCCTGTTGGAATCAAGCAACAATGAGAGGGGGGCTAAATCAGTGTTGTGCAATTTTTAACTTTATTAATCTTATCATTAAAGTACTGATAAAATTTAACCAAAATAAAAATGCATGCACATAAGAAAAATAACCACAACACTATAACATAGGGATTTTTTTTCGTGGAAACCCTACTAGGGGAGAAACCACGGTGGAGGTTAATCCACAATATTGTTCTGAGTATACTCAAAAGAAAAGATTACAATATGAGAATGCACTTGCATTTAGGCACACTACCTAGAGCTCACTGCTCAAAAACTGAAAGGATTACTTCCTTACAAAATTTTGGAACACTTCCAAAGAGTTTGAATTGATAAAGTAGCATCTACCAATTCTTGATTATAGTTCCAATTAGGCTCAACAATCGAATTTAGGACCTTCTAACTGATTCTACTCTTCTGCTCTATTTTGCTTCAATTTGCACCAAAAATACTTAATGCACAAGTGTAATTATGCATAATCGCTCTACTAACCTTTTGACATTCACAACATACATCAACTCACATCAAACACACACCAAAATGGTATAATCGATCACTTATATATATCCACCACCAAGAATTCAATCTCTACATGTTGGCCTCAACAACATAAGAAAATATTCACAAACAGTCAGCTCAAATCATCCATAATATTCATTGTGTATCCAAAAAATTCGACCACAACATAGTGAGGACCCAAACCAAAATGTTCAAACACAAAAATATGTAAACAATAACTCCTCAAATATTTGTGACACACCATATTCACCAAGTCAGCCTCCAAATATTGATGAACATAAAATTAGTTCATCAGACCTTCTAACTTCCATCAAAATTGATACGAGACACCAAGATTTATAGATAACACATATTATCCATCAAAAAATACTCCCTAAGATCCACAACATAAAATAATAATAGAAATATGCATATGAATTGAAGAACACGAAGTTACCAGATGCTCTATTCTAACTAAATAGATAACTACTGATCTTCAATCTGTCTGCGGGTATGAGCGAATTGCAATGTGTGGATCAACTAGCTGACAAGGGTTCCCATTAATGACAATACCAAAAAACATGTGGTGTGTCTCTTTCCAATAATCTCCCCCTTTGGCATTGATTGTAACACTTAGTGAAAAATGAAAAAGTGTTAGATCAGTACCAAAAAATACACTGCCACCCAAAACTCCAAAAATATATTCATCCATAGCTCAAAACTACAACTCCCCCTTAGATGAATATACATTTTTCACTATTCTATTCTCCTCATTTGACATCAATGGAAAAGATGGAGAATCTACATGCAAAACTCCTATAAACAAACAAAAACTTCAAACTTCATATGTACAAACTTTGTTTCAAACAACTTACACAAACTTGAAGATATCTGCAAAATTTGTCTTTAACAAGTTCAAGCTTGTGTCCGAACACTTCTTGATACTTTCCAAAATAGTTATGCGACCATAGAGTAAGTAATATTTCACTTCTATAGCTTCAAGGCTCACTGGATCACTAACCACCATAGCATCTTGTGCTTCTTTCAAAGCATTCAACATGGTTTCCATCTTTGGACCAATTGGCCCTCTAAGTTCACTAGCTCTTTCCACAACTCTGTCATTATCATGCTTCAAACTCTTTATTTTTTCAAGTAAGGATATAACTTGACCTTCTTGTTCTCCAACAGAAAAAATTAAAGGATCAAAAGCATTAGAAATAGCAACTAACTCTTTCTCATGATCCTTAACCTTCTTCTCATTTTCCTCAATAAGTTTTGACTAAGACAAATATGACATATAAATCCTTCCACCTTCTAACAATGCGCTTTGACCATTTTTTTCATAGGTAGTTAATAGAGATTTGTCATTTACGATCAATCCTTTCAACCTACTGATCTTCCTAGCATCAAATTCCTTCTGAAGTTTGATCAAAGCTAAATTCTAAAGTGACTCAAAATGAGTACTTACCGGATTTATAAGTTTCTTTAGCTCACCGAAGGAAGAACTAGATGGATCCTTAACATAAGTAGGCATGATCCTTTCCAAAATGTTAGATACCATATTCAATAACATGTTGTCCTCAATGTGAGACTTCATAATTTCTTCCCTAGCCTTAGCTTGTGCAAATGATGTGAATTCCATTTTTTTAATTGGGGACAAGGTAGAAAAATGAATAGGAGCATCTCCCAACTCAAGATCAAATTATTCCTTTTTCTCTTCTAGAAAATTCTTCACTACCTCTACAGTGTCTCTTGCTTCCACCAAAACTCCCTTGATTTCAACCTTCTTTTCCTCAACTACTATTTCCACAACCACAAATTTTTTCTTGTCATTAGGAGCTTCAATTTATTCAATTGATATCTCCTTTTCTTCAACAGATACAATTTTGGGAGCTTCAATCTCCATAGGTTCTTTTGTATTATGTACATCAGGAGGCAACTAAGTGTCCTCAATTGTAACCTCTTCATTTACCACACTAGATGAGATATCTTCCAAATTCTCTTCTTTAGAAACAACATCAATCCTATTCTTTAATAGAATTTTCTTCAGAATGCTTTATGTTTCTTTTTTTACTTCTTTAGTTTTACCCAACATAAGCTTGTTTATTCTTGTTTTCCTTTTGAACTCTCTTTTTGCTTCTTTTAGATTTGCTTTCATTTATTCAGTAGACATTACCAGACTTAAATTTTCAAGAAGCCATTCTCTCATCTTCTCTTCTTCAGTTCTAGCATTAACTCTCCTCATCTCCAAAATTTCATACAATTCCTTAGGCAATTCTTCCATTATCTCAACAAGAGTCATATTGAAATTGTTCAAATATTTTATTGTAGCCTCCTCAAGGACTCTTTGACCAATAGTATCAAAGGTAGCATGCACTTCACACAAGGGGTTAATATTTCCTCCTTAATTATACATCTTTCAACTTCCTCTATTGAGATACCTGGTTTATTAGGCTTCATCTTCTTCTTTTCTTTCTCCTCTTCACTAGAGGGCTTAACTGTTGTTGTTGTAGGGGTGATCATATGCTTTATTTCTCTAGCTTCTTCATCAAATTTTGTCTCTTCGTCATCTGAAACATCTTTATAAAACCTTGTGCTCTTACCCTTCTTCCTTTTACTAGATACATTAGCCTGAGCTTTTGCAGGGGCTGAATTATTTGCATGACCGGATAGGGGTGTTGAGCTCCTTGTTGATCTAGTTCAAGCAGAGGGTGCTGCCAGACTAGGAGATTCAATTTTAGAAGGCTCTTTTCCTTCTTGCTTCTCTTATAGCTTCTACAGGTATGCCCATGCTCTCTACAAAGACTTCCACTTCTTTTCTCACTCTCTGGACTATCATTGGTTTCTTCAATTGTTCATGGACTTGCATATTTTTCTTTGCATATGTTCCAATCCTTTTTTTAGATGAATCCATAGGATTACTCAATATATGTTGTGAGTATAGCTCCAAGATTATCTCCTCAACTTCATAACCCATAGGAATAATCCAGACGGTTCTAGGTTCTTCTGCTTCCATCAAGCACTAAACAATATCCACCATAAAACAAATTGTATCCTTATACTTCTCCACAATAGAAGTGGGAATTCTTTCCCTTGCTTGCATTTCATTCTAAAAGTTTTTGAGATATCCCCAGATTGTAGTTTTCCAAGCTTGCAAATCACCAAGTCCAAATAACATGTCTCTAATCTATACAACAACAGGCTTATCAATTTACCAATGCACCTTCCCTACTCCCAGAACTTCACCCATCAAATAAAAGAACACACATAGCAAAAAATTACCATATTTAAAGGAATTCTTCTTGTCTTTCTTAATCTTACCAAGATTTTTCATAAGTTGACCTCAAAGCAATTCAAAGAAATCATACTCTGCATTCTCCTTTACCATTTGATAGGCTGCATATATGGTTGTACTAGATGCCAAATTTTCTCGGGGTGTGCAAGATCATGATGGGCCAAAAAGTGGCGATATGATGGGTATTTGTAGGGTATGTGGCTGACGACCTTTTTATTACAAAAAATTGATGAAACAAAAAGGGTTTTTTAAGGAGATTCTCAGCTTTCCACCAATATAAATTATTCTTTACTTTGAATTTAATAAATAATTATTATTCATTTTCTATTTGAATTACAACTAAAATCCTAATTGATAGGATGATTGAAAAACATCTATAACTTTCAAATGGTATCACATTATTTGACTCTAAAACATCTGTCACATTCTATGCTTCATATACTATAGGATTAAAAAAAAGAAGTTGAATTTCATGAAGTTTTGACCAAGTTAAGGTGGTCAGACACACAAGTTTTAATATTTTTTAAAAGTTGTAATAAAAAATTCATAATTAATTATTTACTTGGAAAAAAATTACAAAAAAATATGCATCACATCTGGACATGAGTCCTCTACTTGTATATAAAATATTATTAAAAAATATTATCATTTTATTGTGGTTAGGGTGGTTAGAAAGACACCTAATTTTTATTTTTTCTCTGAAATTTAAGTACCACTGCATTGAAATTTCAATTTTTTACCAAATAGACTTTTGTTTTTATTTTAAATAAACCTAGTAGTTTAGAAACTACATTCAATTTTCTATAGATTCTATTCTTACATATTTTTGAAATAATATAGATAACTTATTCAAAATTTTTATGTCAAGTTGCCTAACTTTGATTTTTTTGAGTTTTTTGCCACTTAAGGGCCTATTTTTTCCATGATGATCTTGCACATACCCCTCGGCTGGAGTGATATATCTTATAACCAATGACCATCAAGGAAAATTTCACACCCACATCAATGATGTTATCAATTTTCATAGCTCTTCTATCAAATACAGAACCAATTGCATTAGTGACTATTTGAATTTTCGCATACTACAAAATCAGCAATCCACCAGAAGAATTTAAACCTATAGCAAAATTTATAGCCTCTTTCGTAATCTTGAAGGGTTGATTCAACCACATGAATTCAGGATGAACTCAACTTAAGATGTACCAGACCCATTCATTTTCATCAAACACAGGAAAGTTCATAATCTGCGTGAATTTCTTTTCCTCTAGGGTTTTGAATTCGGGCTTAACACAAAAATTCTCTCCAAAAATGTGTTTGGAATATAGATTTAGCAACTACGAGCTTCCTAACTCCTGAATATTGGCATGCATGTATGCCCTAATATATTTAATGTGCAAAGTGTCATATGAAATAGACAAAAATGCACCTAAGGGCTCGGTCTCAACAGACTTGAAAGGATGCCAATTAAACTTTAGATGGGGTCTATCCTTCACTTCAACTACCAATGGAGTAGCCATTTTCACAAATTCACAGTTTAACAAGTTTTTTCAAAAAATACCTTTTAGCTGGATTAGGGTTTGAACTTCAAATTGCCTTCATGCTTGAATTATTGCTAAATTTTGTCAAAGTTTGCTTCAGAGCTCTTCAAACTTCTCAAAATGAAAAGTGACAAATGAAGGATAGAAATAACCTTTTATCATTCGTACACCTAACCTTTTTGATGCAATAAATGATTTTTCCCTAACACATTTGGATACCCTATTTCCATATACTGTAAAAGATAAATCTTATGTTGACCTTCGATTCTACATAAATTTGTTCAATAGAATTTATAGATCATCAATATAATCACTAAACTCATCCAAAACCTAATGTTGATTTCCTATAGGGGGTTTGAAATATTTTCTTGATAGTTCCCCCTAGGCTAGAGGCCTTAACCTGATTCCCGGAGGAATTTCCAGAAGCTGATTCTCATGTTGGCTCATTTATTGCAATAGAGGGACTCTTCTTTACACATGTCATCTTCATCTACTTCCTGATCTGATCTGTAGTGACTTTCCCTTTTCCTTTTTCATCCTTTTGCATGTTTCTTCTCTGATTTACCAAACCTCTTTTGTAAAATCTAGCAATATGACAAGTTTTGTTGCAATTGTAGCATGCCATATTTCTTTTTCCAAACCAATTGTTCCAATGTCTTTCTCATGATCTTCACTGGTTAGCAAAATGGCCAAATCTATTGCATGTATAACATCTAACATTCCTATAAAAGTTGTTCATCACATTTTTGTATTCATTTGACTTATGACCATACTTGTTATAATTAAAGCATTGACCAGAGAATGATGGACCATTTGAATTCATTCTACTTCTATATTGAGCTACCATATGACCAAATTTATTGCAAACATAATAGATACCATTAAACCTTTGAGCATTAGGCTATCTTACCAGATACCTTCCAATGTTGTTCATCTGATTTCCTTGTCTGAACCTTCTTTGTCTGGATTTCCTTTTTCCTTTGAATCCAGATCCAAAACTTTCTCCTTCTTCATATCCAAGACCTCGCTTATCACCATTAGTCCTCTTACTTTTAATTAGTTCATCATGGTTGGCTGAGCTAATCTTGAACTTCTCCTCGAATTCATTTGTTGTAGCAAGTTCATCTCTGAGATCAACAATGTGATTTTCAAGCTCTTCCTCATTGTGTTTGGATTGTTCTAACTCAAGTTCCAACTAAATGAATCCATTAGTAATTTGACTGCATTCTTCAAATTTATCTTTCAGGGATTAGGCAAGATTTTCTTAATTTTTCTCCCTGTCTTCAATTTCCTTAGTCATCCTCATCATAATAGATTCCATCTCATGCTTTTGAACTACATTATCCCTAGCAAGATTTTCACGTTCTTTTTGCTTTTCCTTTAGGGTTTGACTCAACTATTCATCTACAATTCATTTACCATCTTCCTACTTGATTTGATCACAAAGTTCCCTTCTCTTCTCCCTAGACTTATTGATTTTTTTCTTTCATTGACTCAATGAATCTCTTAGCATTTATGATAGTTTCTTGTAATTCCTAGACTTTAGATTTTTTCCCAATCAAGATCATCTAGGGCCACCATAAGTTGTTGTTGAAGACTACTTGAATCCATTGAAACAATTCCCAATATCTTCCCCAAGCTTTTAAGCTTCTTTCGAGGAATTGATCTCTAATATGAATTTTTGGAATCAAGCAACACTCAGAGGGGGGGTGAATTAGTGTTGTGCAATTTTTAACTTTATTAATCTGATCCTTAAAGTGCTAATAACATTCAACCAAAATAAAAATGCATGCACATAAGAAAAATAACCACAACACCATAACACAATGATTTTTTTTCATGGAAACCCTATTAGGGGAAAAACCACAATGGAGGTTAATCCACAATATTGTTTTGAGTATACTCAAAAGAAAAGATTATAAGATGAGAATGTGCTTGCATTTAGGTGCATTCCTAGAGCTCACTACTCAAAAACTGAAAGACTTATTGCTTTACAAATGTTTGGAATACTTCCAAAGAGTTTGAACTGATAAAGTAGCATCTACCAATGACTGATTACAATTTTGGTTAAGCTCAATAATCAAATTTATGACCCTCTGACTGATTATGTTCTTCTGCTCTATTTTGTTTCAATTTGCACCAAAAATCCTTAATTCACAAGTGAAACTATGCATAATCGCTCTACCGACATTTTGATATTTGCAACATACATCAAATCACATAAAAAACACACCAAAATTATATAATCGATCAGTTATATATATCCACCACCAAGAATTCAATCGCTACATTTTGACTTCAACATAAGAAAATATTCACAAACAGTTCGCTCAAATCATCCATAATATTCAATGCGTATCCACAAGAGTTAGCCACAACATAGTGAGGACCCAAACCAAAATGTTCAAACACAAAAATACTTAAACAGTAACTCCTCAAATATCCGTGACACACCATATTCACCAAGTCGGCCTACAAATACGGATGAATAAAAAATTAGTTCACCAGACCTTCTAACTTCTACCCAAATTGATATGAAGCACCAAGGTGTATAGATAACACATATTATCCATTGAACAATACTCCTTGAGATCAACAACATAAAATAATAATAGAAAATATGCATATGGATTGAAGAACATGAAGCTATCAGATGCCCTGTTCTAACTAAACAAATAACTACTAATCTTCAATCTATCTACCAATATGAGAAAATTGCAATGCATGGATCGACTAGCTAACAAGGGTTGCCATCAATGACAATGCTAGAAAAAATGTGCAGTGTCTCTTGCCAACAAAGATGACATGTAGATGATTTTATCCCTAGTTGTGGATATATATATGAGTGATTGTTTATACCATTTGAAGCCATTTGTGTTCGAAGTGTGCAAGTGTTGTGTGTGAATAATGTTCTAATCTTTCAAAGGTAGAGGCAAAGTGTGAAGAAGACTGAGTAGATGTTTATGTGCTTAACCAGAACTGTAATCAAGCATTAGCAGAAGCTATTTTCTCAGTTCAAAATCTTGTGGATGTAATTTGAATGTTTCTATAAGATAGTGTGTCTTCCTTTGGGAAATAACCCTTTTTGTATTTGAGCAGTGAGCTCTAGGTAGTGTGTCTGAATGCATGTGCATTCCCCATTTATAATTATTTATACTTTTAATAGGGTTAATATTATAGACTAACCTCCACTGTGGTTTTTCCCCTAACAAGTTTTCCACATAAAAAATCTTGGTGTTATGTGTGCTTCTAATGTGGTGATTGTCTATGCTTTCATGTTTATTTATCAGATCTAAGAATAAGTTTAATAAGTATAATTTATGTGACAATTGATTCACCCTCCCTCTCAGTTCTTTGCCTTTGTGTTGCCAACACCTTAGAGATCTCAATCAAATGAAGAACAGAGGAAGAGATTTGAGAATAGGCTATCCCAGGGTATGTTTAGAGATTAATGATGGGTTTTCCACCAAGTTTTGACTTGGAAATACAAATGCAATGCAAGATGAAATTTTTAACCCTTATATGATGTAATCTCTCACTAAATGACCTAGAAAAGTATGTAAAACAAAATAGAAAGTTGTAGGATGGAATGTGTGCACCTAAAAATCTGAAGATGATTGGACAAGGCTCTGAAATGCTAGAAATTATAACTTTAATGATGAATGGGACTCATACACCAGGCTAGGAAAATCATTCCCAAATTTGGGTTTCTTTGCAGAAACAAGAATCTGGAAAATGGGCATCTGAATCTATAAAAACCTAAATTTTGACCTATACTAGGACTCATATGCCAAAATTGGTGAATCAGTTCAGCTAGTGTTTTTTGAAACTTCAAGGTTTGAATCTGGTCTTCAAGGTCTACTCTGTGCTTCCCAATTATTTTCTAAATTTGAAACCCAAATTTGCAACTTGTAGAAATCTTCCAAGTATCTCCAATGCAACCCCTATACCCTCTACGCTATAAATTGGACCCTCAACCCTAATCCTTCAACCATATACCCTCAAACCTATACCCTATACATTGGACCCTCAACTCTAATCCATCAACCATATACCCTCAAACCTATACCCTAAACCCTCTACCCTTAACCCTAAACCATTTAACCCTAAACACTTAAACCTTCTACCCTCTACCCTCAACCCTAATCCCTCAACCCTATACCCTCAACCCAATACCCTAAAACATCAACCTCATATGTCCTCCACCCTAATCATTCAACCATATATCATCAAACCTATACCCTAAACCTTATACCCTCAACCATTAACCCTCAAACCTAAACCCTTAAACCCTAAACCCTTAAACCTTTTACCCTCTACCCTCAATCCTAATACCTCAACCCTATACTCTAAACCATCAACCCTATAGGTTCTCAACCCTCAAATATCTTTGTCCCTCCCTCCTCTTCTCTCCTCTCTATCTGAATTCTCCCTCCATCTATCCCTACCTCTCTACCCTAATATATCAACCCTAATATCTCAACCCTAAACCCTCAACCCTTAAACCTTAAACACTCAACCCTAAACCCTAAACCCTAAACCCTCAACCCTCAAAACCTCAACCCTTAAACCCTCTACCCTCTACCCTCAACCCTAATCCCTCAACCCTTAAACCATTAAGCCCAAGTAAACTCTCTACCCTAATCCCTCAACCCTCAACCCTTAATCCATCAACCATTAAAACCTCAACCCTCAACCCTTAAACTATAATCCCTCAACCCCTATAGACTCTACCCTATATATTGGACCCTCAACCCTAATACCTCAACCCCTATACCATCTATGCTATACATTGGACCCTCAACCCTAATCCCTCAATCCCATACCCTCAACCCAATACCCTAAACCATAATCCCTATAGGTCCTCCACCCTAATCCCTCAACCCAATACCCTCTACCATCAACCCTAATCCCTCAACCCTATACCCTCAACCCAATACCCTAAACCATCTACCCTATAGGTCATCCACCCTAATCTTTAAACCATATACCCTCAAACCTATACCCTAAACCCTCTACCCTCAACCCTTAACCCTCAATCCTAAACCCTTAAACCCTAAACCCTTAAACCTTCTACCCGAGCTACCCTAAACCCTAATCCCTCAACCAAATAGAATAAACCATCAACCCTATAGATCCTCCATGCTATAACCTCAATTTTGAACCCTCTACCCTATACATTGGATCCTGAACCCTCATATATCTCTATCCCCCCTCCTCTTCTCTCCTTCTCTCTATCTCAGTTATCCCTCCATCTCTCCCTCCATCCCTCCCTCTCTACCCTAATCCCTCAATCCTAAACCCTCAACCCTTAAACCCTTAAAAACTCATCCCTAAACCCGAAACCCTCAATGTAAATTGTCCACTGAATTCCAAGACATGTAAACCATATAGACAAAGTTGTACCAAGATAAAGCATGAGAAACCAATATAAAATAGTTGGCAAGAAGAATCAACTGAAAGGGATTTTGTCATCAAGGATAAACCATATGATCACAACTGAGATCCAACAAACTCCCCCTTTTTCCTTGATGGAAAAACACAAATGACTCTCCCCCTTTTTGCCTCAATGACAAAGGATAGAAGAGAAGAATGTGCAATGCCAGGAAACACAACTGAGAAGCCAACCAAAAGTATCATGAGAAACAGCTGCAAAAAGAGAGTAACAGTGTAGTAACCATGATTGTAGGAGAGATGTAAGTGAATCAAAATATATAAAATGTTCCCCCTAAGCCAATGCTTGTAAAATCAGAGAAGTAAAGATTGAGAGATAACTCCCAATCGAATTCTCAACCTTTCAAAGGCTTCAGATTTGTGCTTAAGAAATGTGACCCAAACCATTCTAGTATAATCATCCACAAACAACATAAAGCACTTTTCACCATTAATAGACCTTGTTCTGGTTGGTCCACATAAATCAGTATGCTCAAGCTGTAAAGGTTTTGAAAAAGAATGTTCTTTTGTTTTGAAACTGACTTTTGTTTGTTTACCACTTAGACATTCTTTACACATAGAATTTTTTTGCTTGTTAAGGATTGGTAAACCTCTAACATTATGATTCTTACTGATTCTAACCAAATTTTCAAAGTTTATGTGTCCTAATATTTTATGCCATAACCAAATCTCTTCAATTTGGCCCATTAAACACATGCCTTGACTATTGTCATTGCTTGATGTGTTGAGAAGATTGTACACATTTCCTTTTGTCCTCCTTCCAGCTGCAATGGCCTTTCCAAGCTTGTTCTTAATCTCACATCCCTGCAAAGTGAAAAGAACATGATAACCACTATCACAGATTTGACTAACACTTAGAAGATTGTGCTTGATACCTTCCACATAGTACACATTATAGATAGGAGTGTCTTCATTTAGAAGAAGTGAACCTCTACCTTTAATTTGAATACCAGAGTTATCACCAAACTTAACATATCCACCTACATAATCTTCAAGATTTATAAACTTATCCTTGTCGCCAGTCATATGGTTAGAACATCCACTATATAGGACCCATAAGTCCTTTTTCTTGGAATGAAAAGCTGTTTGAACCAACATAGTTTGCTCAATGTTGTTGACAGACTTAGGTTTCCAAACCTTTTTAATTTTCTGCTGTTTAGATTGCAGATCAGTTCTGTACTATTTGATAGAATATCCCAAAGTATTGTATTTAAAACATCTGACCTATCTTACAAAACCATAGTGTTGCCTAAGACCAAACTTAGGTATTCTAGGATTCATAAGCCTGCAAGTGCTCACCTTATGGCCAAATTTGTTGCAGAAAAAACAATAACCATAGAAGAAAGGATTGACTCTGTATGAAAATCTATTACCTCTTAAAGACTGAACATGATCCTTACAAAATTTTGAGTGATTTGAACTTGAACTCTTGACTTCAGAAGAGGGGTTTTGTTTTGCATGGTCAATTGAGCATTCACCCTTTTCAAAACCAACACCAGTTTTATCTTTATACATCTTCTGCTTGCTAAGCATCTCATTCAGTTTTAGAGTGATTTCGTATTTTTCAATTTCCTTCCTAAGACATACTACTTCTTGTTTCAGTTTTCGAATTTCTTGATCTTTCTAGCTTACAGTCACTCGAAGAAAGTCCTCAACTCTTTTAGCTTCTTCTGAGTTTTCAGAGAGACTATTTCTTGATATGGTTTATGTTCTTGAGTAAGAACTTGTTTTTTGAGTTTTCTGGCATCTTGTAAAGCACATTTCAGTTCACTTTCAAGATCTACATCGCCTTATTCAATGTCAATGGTGTTTGAATCATTTTGCTAAGTAATTTCAGTCATGAAAAAAGTTTCATCTTCTTCAACTAATGAATCTTTAGACTCAATTTCAGATTCATCGTTACTAAATAGACTTTTCTTCTTTTTGAAATTGAAGTTTTGTTTAGGTTTGAAGGCCTTCTTCATAGGTCATTTTTTAGTTGTCTCATTGTACATATTTGATCATCATAGGGACACTTTGCAGCAAAGTGACCTATTTTTCCACAGTTAAAACATTTAAAGGGAATTTTTCCCTTATATTTTCCTGATCCCTTTTTAAATCTTCTAACAAAATGGGATTCTTTAGAATCAGACAACTCTTATTCACTGACTTCGACTTTTTCTTTTTTTTCAGTGTTAAAGGAAGTTTCTTTTCCTGTTGAATTATTTTTGCTAGTTCTCATTTCATAGGTAGTAAGTATTCCTTGTAGGCTGTCTAAGGTAAGCTTATCAAAGTGTTTATTTTCTTCTAGGGCTAAAACCTTAGATTCAAATTTGGATGGTAAGGTTCTAACAAACTTTGTGACCACATCAAATTCATTAACCTCTTGACCTAGACCTTTCATTGAATTGACAACTTCATCAACTCTTAGGAAATATTTGGCCACTTTTTCATAATCCTTCATTTTCAACTTCTCAAACTGATGTTTGAGTGTAATGATTTTTGACAGTTTGACTTTCTCATTCCCTTGATATATACTTTCAAGTTTTTCCCAGATTCCATGAGCAGATTTGTAATGCATGACTTTAATGAACACATCTTTAGTTAACCCACACAAGATGGCATGCTTAGCTCTGGCATTTATTTCATACCTCTTTTTTTCAGTAGGATCAGTGGGAATAGTGGTTGGTACATTATAATCATTTAAAACAATGCTCCAAACATCAACATCAAAAGAAAAAAGAAAAGCTTCCATTCTGATTCTCCAGAACACATAATTTGTTCCATCAAATAACGGAGCTATGGTTACAAAGGCATTGTCTTGACAATGTTCCATTTAAAACAAAATCCAAGACCAAGATCAATCCAAGGTGATTAAAACCTATCAGAGGACCCTACGCTCTGATACCAATTGTTGGAGTTAAAATGACACTGAGAGGGGGGGTGAATCAGTGTCTTAATAGATTTGACCAATTTTCACATATTAAAAAACATAGCTCATATTTGATCTCAATATTACTCTGATTAATGCATTCATGAGTTGAATGTAATCATTCATAAACAGAATTGAGAGAAGTAATAAACCCAACAGTGAAATGAAACAACAACATAGAAAAAAATTGAGCACACAGAAGAAAAAAGAGACACAAGATTTTGCCTAGTGGAAAACCCTCCCGGGGTATAAAAACCACTCCTAAACTACCTTACTGGCTTAATCTTCAAAACCACTGTTAACAATGCCTTATAGGCTAATTTCTGAGCACCAACTCAAGGAGCACCAACCCCTCATTTAGAGACACCAATCTCAAGAAGCACCAACCCCTTACTCAGATTTCAGAATTACACTCATAATATCAGAGGATCTCTCTGTTTTCAATTAAGCACATATTTCTCTATTTTCTCATCTATAGAAAACCTTAAGGACAATATCCCAGAATTACAATCACCAACATTCACTATTTTCAACATAGGTTTATATATACATTTCAAGTATGACAGTTACAAAAAAATCTTTAAAAAGCGTTTTACACAAGATTCTGAAACTCTCTTGCTAATTTGAATATGAAGCTAAATAATGATAGTCTGTAGATGATGGTAAAAAAAAATTAGTAATGCTTATCCAGAGAATTGCAAATCATCCATTATTTCAAAAATGCAACTGCTCAAAAAGGAAACTCAATGAATATCCTGCCATGTAACAGTTCTAAGATTCAATGCCAATCCATGATGTCAACCATAGTGTTTTGAGTCTTCATTAACCATTTGCTGAGACATCTAGATAGTTCTGCCGAAGGCAATTACATCGCTAGACATTCCTCTTAATTATTGCTTTCGCCATGACCCATCAGAGTTGGGAATATGACATAATGAATACATTATGTCATGCCGAGAGCCATGTGTTATGTTCTTTCCAATCGCTGAGACATAACAGTCTTTCTCACCGAGATGTGCCCTTTTGTTTCATTCACTATCGCTATAGCCTTTTGATATTGGAGAGACATGATCTTGTAGACAAGTCTTTTTTTTGCAGAGAGCCACCGTGATCAAACTTGTCACTGTGACAATTCAATACCTATGCCAGAAGCAACTTTATCACTGTCAGTCATCCCTCTATTTGTCGCTGTGACATTCTGTTGTTGAGGAGATGTTATGCAGATTGCCCCACGTTTCACTGAAAGTCCACATGATACACATTGGTCGCTATGACACATGGTTTTTCTTGCCGACGAGCCCATCCATTCTATATATGTCACTATAGCTTACTTTCATCAGGGAGACCTCTCATAGAAAGCTTGATTCATACTGAAAGTCATCCTTTTATCTCATGTCACTGTGACAAATCAATCTTCATGCCGACAAAGACCTTTTCTATTCCATCAGCGAGACCGGAGGTCACTCACCAAGACCTTTCTTTGATGCACATGAGTCATACCGAAATTCTTTATCCACTCTGAGTCGCTGAGACATTACAAACCTCTTGCCAAAAGCCACTCATTAGACTTAGTTGGCAAGACTTGACAGGTTCGCTGAGACTCTACATCGAAACTCATGAGTCTTACCGAAATCCCACATGATTATTCCTGTTCACCGAGACAACTCAATGCTTATGACGACAAGATCCATATGTATTCCATCGGTGACACCCACAGGGTTCACTATGAAATTATACCGAAGAAAAACCTTTGCCGAAAAGACCTTTTTGTGCATGGTCGGTGAGACAATATGTCTTCGGTGAGATCACATTCCAAATACAAAAATCCTTCCGAAAGACTTCCACATGCATTAGTCAAGGATACATCACCCTGTTTGCTATGACCCTTCATCGAAGCCTTAAACTCATGTCGATATGTTCCCATTCAACCTCTAATCGGTGAGACAAAGCAATTTCGCTGTGACCACATACCGACAGTATAACTTATGTCGATATAATCCTTTTCTGTCGCTAAAACAAAAGAGAATGTCATGCCGATAGATGCCTAGAGATGGATCTTGATCGCTGTGACATCAAATAAGTCTTTCCGATATGATCTTTCAATGGAGGTTGGTGTGACATACCAATTTCGCTAAGACATCATATCGATGCCGCAACTCTTGCCGATATGAACTTTCTTGTGCCGGTTGCCAAGACACAGAGCGCTAGATGAAACAACATGCTGATAGGGATTACTTACGCTGATGCACCACCTCATGTATTAGTCGGTGAGACCCAACTCATTCGGTAACTATCGCCAAGACCACGATCAATGTCATGCCGAAAGCTTCCTGTATGTAAAATCAAATCGTTATGACATCATAAATGTCTTGCCGATAGGAAACACAGACATTTATCAAATAAATGGATCGGGGAGACCCAAGCATTCTCATGCCGATATGTTCTTTCTTGTCACCAAAATAATGTACAAAAGAGATAACCTGTGACTGCACGAAGCTCAAACTGATCAGTACCATAACATATTAAAATTCTGAATGTAAACTGTCCACTAAATGCCAAGACATGTAAACCATATAGACAAAGTTGTACCAAGATAAAGCATGAGAAACCAATCTGAAACAGTCAACAAGAAGAATCAACTAAAAGGGATTTTGTCATCAAGGACAAACCATATGATCACAATTGAGATCCAACACTCTCTCTCTCTCTCTCCTTTTATCCCTCCCACCCTACCTAGCTAAGTCACTCTCACTCCAACCCCTTCTCTCCCACTCCCTCTCTCTTAGTCTCTCCCTTCCACCCCCTCTCTTTTAAGACTCTCTCTCACTACCTCTCCACCCTTCTCTATCTATCTCAGGTCTCTCCCTCCCTCTAAAGACATACATAAATAGATACATACATACATACATACAAGAATAATAAATATATACATACAATCCTACATACATACAAGCATACATGTACATATGCACATTCAATATTGCATACATACATATAGGCATACATACATACATACAAGCATGCATACATACATACATACATGGAATACAAGCATACATTTACATACAAACATACAAATATATAAACATAAATTCAATAGTGTAGCATTTAACATAAAGCAAGACATAACACAAGTGTGTTATAATGCGCTCACGTTATGTCTTTCTAGACATGTCCTGCACAAATGCAAAAACCATGTCAAAACTAAGATATAACATGAGCACATTATAACGTACTCACATTATATCTTTATTTGGGAAAAACCAAGCTTTGGGCTTGGTTTTTGTCTTGGAATACCAACCCAGAGGCTTGGAGGGCCTTCCCAATGACCAAAGACATGTTTTTGAAAATTCTACAATATTTCACATAATCGGGTTCATGCTCACCATCAAGGTTGCACGTGTTTTAATTCCAAACAAATAAAACACTTGGGTAATGTTAGGCTCTCTCTTAGCTACCCAATGATGCAATTTTTTTCACTTTTTGACAATGTTAAGCCTTTGATCTATAATTTCTTTTGTTTGTATGTCTCATTTTTGGAAAAACCCATTGTTTTTTTTTGTTATAAATTAACCATTCATGGAAATTTCAAATAAATTACATTTTTAGAAATTCTACAAATATTAAAATAAAAAAAATTCAATTGGTTTCCAAAATTTGTTGGGTTAGCACAGCCAAAATTCTATTTTTCAAGAATTGTCCACTTTGAAAATTAGTAAAAAATCAAATATTCATTACAAATATATTAGAAAAATTATGCATCGACTACATACTGTTAGCTACTTTCTCACAAAAGCGATTCTAAAAATAATAAAAAAAGTTCACCATGCTACATTCCCATAAAAGTTGCTATGTTATGTTTTTCTGACAAAAACATCACCAATTTTGGTGAGTCCCTCTATTTTCACCCCTTAATCTCAACCATTTTCAAAATAAATTAGTACTTACCCAAATAGGGTTTGACCAAGGAAAATCCCTATTCTCTAACCAAAAAAGCTACACTTTTTCTCTCTCTTTGTGTGATTGCAGGTTTATAGGTTGAAGAAAAATTGGATTTGGAGCCTTCAAAAGTATCAAGATTGCAAAGTTCTAAAAGTTGCAAAATTTGTTATGCAAATTTTTCAAGGCTCATGGAAACTCAAATCTAGAAGAAGATATCCAACCTATCTACGTGAAACCAATGGGAAAAGGCTTATTTGATCCATCTTCAGAGGCTCAAAAAGTTTTTCTTCATAATTCTGCTCCTGGGACACTTCACAAAAAAATGGGACTAACATGCCACTTGTGGCATATGAATCTGATTATATCTATTTTTGGGTATTTTCTGTATATCTTGATTCAATAGTTCTAGATTCTTGTTTCCACCCAAAAACCCTAATTTGGGACTAATCTACCCAAAATAGCATATGATTCCCAATAGGCTTCAAACAACAAGATTTTAGGGTTTCAAAGCTCGTTTCGATCACATCTTTTCATTCTTAGTGTGTTGTTCTGCATTTCAGTTTCATATTGTAGGTTATATCATTAGGTTTTCCATAGCATTTACATTTCTTGTATTTCCAAGCCCTTTCTTGGTGGTGAACCCCCTTTTTAGTCTCAAATCAAGCCCTATGAAACCCTTGTAGTAGATCTCTTTCCCTCATTACATTCGTGGATTGAGATCTCTAGGGTTGTTCCTTGAATGATATTTGGAGAAAACTTGTTGTTCTATGTCCTAAACCATAGAGCGAAATTTTTTAGCGAATGAACCTAGCCTTTAGAACACCTCATTTTTTCTTTGGAGCGCATCATAATCCTAGGGTGATCCCATAATAGTGGTTTATAATTTTTGGCCAAACTAGACACTAAAATAATTTTTTTAACTAAATCTTCACATTCAGGCACCTATAGCGGCTAAACCGTGAGGAATTTGAAGATGATACAAACTAGAGTTTCATGACATTTTTTCTATAGATTCTAAATATATTTTTTTCAAAATTTTTGGAATTATATTTCACTTCTTTTTCCATCTCCCTCGAAAACTAGTTTTTTTCAGAAAACAACATTTTTAAAAAGTGACGCTCACCGTATAATGCATAACTTTTTTTCCATAAAGGATAAAATTCTAATTATTTTGAATTTATATTTATAACTCTAATATCTAGTGCTTCCACTTGGTTAGGTAGTTCTTTATTGAATATTTTTTCTTTAATCAAGTTTCAAAGTTAAACCAATTACAATTTAGACATAGCGCAATCGTATAACATGTAACTTTTTTTTGTATGTATCAAAATCCAATTTTTTCTTTTGTTGGATCAAGGACTTCAATATCTAGTGCACTCATATTTTTAAAAATATTTTTTTGATAATCTTCTATTTTTCCACGTGTAGAACAAAGAGCTTTATTTTTAGTGAAAAACCTACACTACAAGAAATAAAAAATAAATATAATAATAAAATTAAATTTATTTAAAATTATACTCTTTGGGAAGCTTATAATAAGGACTACATACAAAATATAAATTTTAAAAATGAATTCATTTGATTCCCCAAAAGGTAAATCAAAAGTGGTTTTTTATCAACATTTTGATGTGTAAAGGAGATTTTGTTATAGGTATGGTTTAAAACTAGCAGGGTTCTATCCAAAGGGGTTTGATCTAAGGTAGTTTGATCAAACCTTATTCAATTGGAATGCTTTAAATGGAACTTTTTAAGGCTTAAATCATTATATTTTCTAAAAATATGTGATTTCATCAAAAATAAAAATCTCCTAGAAATTGTAAACCAGCTTTGTGGGATCACCCCCTAGATCTAGCTTGCATTGAATTTGCATTAGGTTTTTCATTCATTAATAGGTGTCTATGGTTTCAAAATATTTCATTAGTGAAAGTGTATATAGGTTGTATTTTTGCATCTTACATCATTCAATTTCACTAAAATTCTACAATTGCAAATAGTCAATACAACATACAAGATACAAACCTTAGAATTTTTTGAAATTGGTACAAAACCATAATTTGGGACTCATACGCCCCTCTAGGTGATTTAGTCCCAGTATAGGTTGTTTTGTCTACTTTATGGTATTTTTGTGTTATTCATTTTTCAACATTTGATCCTTCCAAAAACCCTAACTAGGACTCATACACCCCTTTGGGAGATTTAGTCCAAGATCAGGCCTGAAACTACCTTTTACAGCATTAAAAACCTTGTTTCTCTACTTTTTAAGCTTGTTGGTAACCTATAGTATTAGTCTAGAAAGTTTCAGTAACTTTTGTTTTATGCATCTAGGTCAAAAACATCAATTTAGGGTAGTCATTTTTGAAACCATTTCAATACAAAAAATCATTAGATCAGAAAATGTTCACATTTCTAAAACTTTGCATAATATGGATAAAAGTACTTTTCACTTTTTCATATACAATGTTTACATTCATAAAGCTTTGCATAAGTTTGATAAAAGTTCCTTTCATTTTTAGATACCCATTGTTTTCATTCTTAAAGCTTTGCATGCATTGGATAAAGTACCTTTCATCTTTGGATATACATTATTTACATTCTTGAAGCATTGCATAAGGTGGTTAGAAGTGCTTTTCATTCTTGGTCAAACAATGTTAGTATCTTACCTATCTAGGCATGCTAAGAAAAATTTCACATCCCCTCCCTTTGAGAATGCTTTAGTGAAAGAGAATACAACCTTGGGAAATCGTAACAATCATATTCCTTCTTCTCCTAATATCTAGATCCTATTTGTGAAGAAGATATTTTGGTTTTATAAGAACAAATCAATGAGAGTTTTGAGAGTCCTAGTTGTTTCTCTCCTCCTACCTATCTTAGTGCACAAGACATTGATGAACAAGAGGAAATAACAATAGGTAGTCATGACAATCACATAACACAACAAGAGACCATTGAAACTTCAACTAGCATGTATTCATCTCCCAAGACCTTTCCCTCTTGTGATAATGTTTTAGAAGATGAAATTGTAACTAAGGAGGATATATTGGTGTTAGATGATCAAATATTTAAGATCTATGACTACCCTCTTTATGTTTCTTCCCCTACTTGTCCTATTTTAGAAGACATTATGGGACAAAGGAATGAAATTATGGACAATCATGACAATCACATTGGTTCTTCTCCTAGTATCTCTCCTAGTTGTGAGGAAGATACTTTGATGTTAGAAAATGCAATTGATGAAAGTCATGAGAATCTTATGTGTCTCTCTTCCCCTTGGGAAAAAAAATATTTGAACAAGAAAATGAAATCATTGATGAAAAATAAAATCCAACCAATGATAACTCCCTTACTTGCGATGAAGTCATTTCAGAAGAACCAAATTTTCCATGTCATAAACATCTAGTTTGTAGTTCTAAAAACTCCCCTCCTAGGGAGGATATCATGGTGCAAGAAAATGACAACATTGACAATAATGATATAGTTTTCTTATATGAAGATGATGAAGTAACATTAGACTCTCCTTCCCTAAGAGAAGTTAATATTATTCAACCTCAACTCATCCTTTACCCAACTTCACATAAACCTTTAACTAAAAAAAAACCTGAACTTAACCTTTACCTACCTAAGAATCATGTTTTGCAATAGCTAGGTTACAATACAATTGCTCATAAATTTAACACTGTGAACTATGGAAAATGTGGATGCTTCTAAACCTTGACCAAATGAGGTACAAAGAGAGAAATCCAATTTCACGCTATTCACACTCAAGGACACCTTAGAGATCTTCACCCAATGATGGATGGAAAATATCTAACAATATGGTAGCCTAGGATAAGGTTTGAAATTATGAAAGGGGATCACCACCAAGTGTAAACTTGGAAAAGACAATGAATTGGAAAACATAATGTGAGATGTAAACAAATGTTAAATGACCTAGAAAGATAAACAAAATGCAATAGAAAACTATCGAATTGGAAATGTGGACCTGGGAAATTGAAGGAGGCGGGATGGAGGTCTAGAATCCTAAAAAATATGTTGTTAATGTTATTTGGGACTCATACACCAATCTAGGAGAATCAATCCAATTTTGGGGAAAATTCTCTAGAATAGGTTTCAACTGAAATGGTGTCCAAATTTGAAAAAATCTTGATTAGGCCTGTACAGTGGGACTCATTCACCAATAGTGGTGAATCAAAACACTTCTACCTTTCTAGAAATTCCATACTAGATTCTATGCCTCTTGGTCTGCTCTACTCTATTTGACTGACTTTCGGATTTGAATTTACAAAATTCCACCTGTAGGTCTTATCCAAGCTTCTCCTAGGTTTCATGACAACTTTGAAAACTTGACAACTTTTCTCCAACTTTTCTTCTTGGTTGTGGTCATCGAAAAAGTAACCCTCCTACTTTTTCTGGCTTGTTTGGGTCCTCCTTCTGATTTTGCATTAATATTTCCTTGATTTAATGTTGTAATGTGGATAACACATTCACATTAGGTCTTGGGCCCTTGTGAACTAAAAGGATTCAAATGGTACCTTACCTAAGTGTTGTAAAGTGTTCTAACACACTTTCACACTTTTCTAGGGTCTTGTTAACAAAATAACCTCTTTTCATCAGTTACCAATCCTTATTTCAAAGTGTCGTAAATTGTTGTAACACACTTTCACACTTTCCTAGGCTTTTCATTAATAATTGGGATTTCTTATGCTTTAATTGGCCCCATTTTGTATACACAAGCCTTACTTATGCATATTTTTAAGAATAATCCCAACAAATATCATTTAAAGCATAAAAATCTTGAAACCCACCTTAAAATCCTAAGGTGGGACTCATTTTCCATTATGGGTCAATGAGTCTCCTTAGTTTTTTGTTTTGCATTTTTGTTTCATATTCTAGGTCATATTACTAGGTTTTGCATAGCATTTACATTTCTTACATTTCCAAGCCCTTGCTCAGTGGCGGTGAACCCCATTTTTAGTCTCTAATCAATCCCTAGGACACACTTCAAGTAGATCTCTTTCCCTCATTACACCCTTCGATTGAGATCTATAGGGTTGTTCCTTGAATGATATTTGGAGAAAACTTGTTGTTCTATGTCCTAAACCATACAACGACATTTTTTGACAAATCACATGGAAGTTGTCCTATAGATTATGCATAGATGCTTAAAGTTTCCCTTTGACAATTATCTCTTTACTATGCATCATAGTGGCTTTAATCCTTTGTCTTCCTGTGAGAACTTTTCCTTATATTTCTTTTGGCTTGAGCCTATGGAGCCTATTAAACCTTGTGAGGATTTATTTTTCAAATCCTACCAAAATTTTAAAGCAGACTACATAGTAAATCATCCCCTAAGAACATGCCACCACCCATGACTGAGCCTCTTATCCTTGATAAAACTATGATTTAACCTAAAGACATTCCAAACAACCAAGACCAACCTAAGATAGATCCTTTGCCTAACTCCTACAAATGACCAAGAGATAATGAAAACAATCCTTCCACACCTCCTAAGATAAAACAAGTTTACAAAGCTAAAGAGAAAGTGGTTGAACAACCTCCCATGGTTACTTATGTTCCTCCCTTTAGGAGAAAATAAACCTATGGTTGATAGACCTAATCCTTCACAAACACAACTCAAAAACTGAAATTAAAAAAAATTTAAATGCTAGAGAGTGTAGGCATAGACATCATCCTCTTGCTTGAAGGTTATATGAAGAAAATCAACATCCAAACTTGACTGAAGGAATGCACGATGAGTCTCCCTCATGGAAACACAAAGATCCTATATCACAACTGAAACAGGAACTAAATCCTTCTTTAGACATTACCATTCAACCTCTTGTTGTGATTAAATTAGATGGAAATGATGAGGTTGCTAAAATTAATGAGGAAGTGCATAATGAATTGAATACAATATTTTCCTCTCCTATGAGATTAAATGGTAATTTTCCTAAGAGCATTAAACTTAGTAATGACCCTAGCTCAACACTTGGTATTGTCCCTTTGGCTAGCTATTTTCCTTCTATATACAATGAACACGATTGGGATGCATACGACCTGCTAATGGGTTGGCTTGCATGGACCTTACTATTTTTTTTTTTCATGTTATTACATGCATGATTGCATGTGCATAATGTTATCCCTCATGATGTTTCATTTGTGTATTCCTCTCTCTTTGTGACATTCATCTATTTGTACCTATATTTTTCTCCTAGTCATAAACATTTTATCTTGTTCGTTTATCTTGTGTTTTCCTTTTGGGGATGATGCAAGGTGTCAAGACATTCATGTATCTTCCACGTTGATCCAAAGGGTTTTTCTTTTTTTTTCACTCTCTTTGTGTCCTTCCTGTTCTATGAGTATTTGGGGAATGATGACAGTTTCAATCTCTATAAAAACATTGTAGCAAAGAAATATTGACCCTGAATCCATGGATCCCTTGTGTGATTTTGTGAGGACAACCCATTTTGATTTGTATTTTCAACTCATGCTTCATTGTGTAGTCTTCTTACTATGCTACGTGTCTTCACTTTGTGGCAACATTGGGTGTGATGTCCCTCAAGGGCGTGATCTCTCTTAGAATATTATATTTCTCTTCATGGCTTGATGCAACACACTACATCCCCTAAGCAGTGAATCTTCTACTCTTTGATTGGTCCTCTCTTGGAGACATTAGTAATGATGTTCCCTAAGTTAAAACCTTACATGAAGAAAGCAAAACTCCTTTGAACATTCCTTACACTATTTTTCATTTACAATAAATGTTATATGGCCACCTTGCATAGCACACTTTACTTTCCTATGATGCCATTGTGTTTGTTCATGGGTTTCAAGCATAGAAAGCTTTTCTTTCCTCATGAAGCTTGAAGTTCATTGTTGTGTGGTGCCTTATCAAAGTTATCATGAGGTAAAACTTTGGTATTGTTACTGTATGGGAGCTAAAATTAGGCATGACTTTCCCATAGCCACTTCCTTGTCTATGTGAGCGCATACTACTACGTTTGTATACATCTCACTAGGGGCTCACCTAGTGTATACCAAATTCTACTAGCCCTTGTGAGCGTGCATTGGTTTGCATAGTGGAAATCGCGTGAACCACTTGTAAAATTTCTTAGACAAAAAAGCTTAGATCTAATCCACATCGCACTGGACAAATGGTTGAAGCTTGATCCATCCATCCTTTCTTTTATTTTTATTTTTATTTTCTATATTCCTTTGGTAGTGTATGCTTGTGCCTTGATGTTTCTCCTTATATCATTTTCATGTGTGTCCTCTTGCACCTATGTTGGTCTGCTATACGATCTTAATCCTGGGGGCTTGGCCATCTCCTTTGATCTTTGTCATCCTATGCCACCTGCATTGGTATGCTTGGACCCCTCTTGATGTGAGTTACTTTAGTGTAAGTTTGAAGTAGGTTCATCCTCTCACAAAATTTGGAGCTAAATATAATGATGAAAAATATATACCCTTACATTTTTGCATTTGTTTAGGGCCTCTCTATTAATTTGAGCATAATGTTGCCTTGATTTAATGTTGCAATGTGCTTAACACATTCACATTAGGTCTTGATCACTTGTAAACTAAATGAATTTGAGTATACCTTATTTAGGGTGTTATAAAGTGTACCTTTACACTTTCAAACTAATCTAGGGTTTCCTGAATCAATTGGGCTTCTTTATGCCTTATTTGGCCTAATTTTGCATCCACAAGCCTTAATTAATGCATATTTCCAAGGAAAATCCTAGAATAAACCAAAATCTAATCATAATTCAGGTGTTTTTGGATTGTATGGCCTAGATATATTCATTTGGGACTCATAAACCACCTTGGGAATATGGGTCCCACCTAAGTTTTGGGGCCCTGATCTAGATTTCACATGAATCTAACCATTTCTTGAAAAATGTGTCCCAATGCTTAGCCTAATGGGACTCATATGTCACTTTTGGCATATGAGTCTCTTGTGGCTTAAAACTAAACTAAATTAAAATTCTTGGCAAGATTTTATTCTCCTAGATCTGATGTCAACTTGTATTGTTGCAATTATAGGAAATTTGGCATAAACAAGTATAAATACAAGGCTATTTAACATATTTTCTCCTACAAAGTTTAATGAGCATCCTTATAGTAAATTTGAGTTCACAAGAGAATTCAAGAGTCTATAAGAGCATTCAAGAGCCTTCAAGAGTTGATTACCAAGTGTTTTAGAGCAGCATTCAAGTTTCAAGTATCATGTCAAAGTCATCATGCATCATGTTTGTTTTTAAGCTAACATTTGTGATGTAGGGCTTTTATGATTCAAGAGAGCATTCAATTCAAGTTCTACTACATTCAAGCAAGATTCAATATCCATATTTATGTTAGCCATTTCATACATGTTTGAAACACTTTATTCCTAGGGTTTGGCGAGTTGTTGAAATTTATTAAATACTAGGAGGGGGGATGAATCAATATCCTGCTAACACAATCAATTGGTAACCATCCAAATTCAAACACATATCTAATTGCAACCATAAATGAAAGCATAAAAGGGATAATAACACATTGACATTATATTTTTATGTGGAAATCCCAAAATGGGAAAAACCGTCGTGAGGATTAACTCATAATATATTATAATTGGTTACAAGATATTATAAGGCTCACTACCAAGACACATTTTCCTTGAAATTCTCACAACCTAAATAAAAAATCACTTACTACCAAGATACAAAAAATATGGCTCACTGCTAAGAGATGAACTGAAGAAGTACACCTTAAAAGTGTTGAGATTAGTTCCAGTTAAGCTATGGAAAACCAAAATCCTACTCTAGTTACAAGGATACAACAATTATAAACAACTTCACACTATAACACTTGTTGCATATCTCACATCATTGTTCACATAATTTTCACTTCATCTATCCCTCACATACACACACATATATATAGCTATATCTTCCTTCACCAATTAGGTTGGCCTAATTGAATGTGAAAACACAAAATTCAATGTGACTTGTCAGCCTAATTCAAAAATATTTTTGGCACACAAAACAAAACAAAACATATCATCCATAGTTTTAGGAACTGGCTTAAACCTAATAAGGAATGTTTTAGACATTCATGAGATAAGTAGTTCTTAAACCTGTCGGCCAAAATAATTCTGAACTTCTATCATTTAGATATCTTAGTTGGATCAACTAAAGCTATTGAAAGCTTGTTCATAGTTGTAACTGATACTCCTGAGCAACATATCAAAAACTTATAGAATTATCTTTTATTGAGAGAATTTCCAGATCAGAATACTAGATCAATGTTGATACACAATTTACTTTACCAATTACCAAACAATGTTGGCATCAATGACAACAAACCCGAAGGTCACCTTATTCATTCATCCAATAATATCCCCTTTGTCATTGATGGAAACATGTTCCAAAAATCAAGCTTTCTTAAAAACCAAAATTGTGCAACAATAATGTACTCCACTCCTTACTAAACTCTCCCTTTCATATATACAAAAATACAAAGCTGAAATCTAACATACCATTTTCTATATAGTCTTCTCCCAAAAACATATCCTTCTACATATATAATCTTCTCCCCCTTTGACTTCAAGGACAAAGGATGGGGAAAAATAAAAGAAACTTTCAATTAAGAACTGGTGGCACCTTGTAACTCCTTGAGAATTTCTTCCCAAGCTGACTTTCCATCATCCCAAACTCATTTTTCCCTGGTAAGTGTTTTGTGCAGTGATTTAAGCTCTGCTAGGAATTCTTCTCCTTCTTCCAGAGTGGAGGGAGCAATGTTCATCTTCTCAAGTCCTTCCGCATCTATCAACACACTTGATATAGAGACATGTCTGGAGACTACCAGGTCTCCAAGATAGCCAAACCACCTTATTGTGTCTCCCTTTTTCCTCTGTAGATTGAACTATTTATTCTAAAGATCTATAATAGAATCTCAACCAATATAGCTTCTATCATCTACAATCTTGTAATCACTGGAGGCATTGGAAAGTTGAGACTCTTTTGAGTCCATTAAGTCTTTGATACCTCGAGTTGAATTAGGCCACTTCATGTAGTACACAAATAGAAACTGAGCTTCTTCATCACAATTTCTAACATCTTTCAAACTTTGCAAAAATCCATCATGTGCAATTGCACACTTATCTTGCAGAAACAATAATATTCTCTCTAGAAGACTTGAATCCACTTCTTTTGTAGTATGAACCTTGAGATTAGATGTGTATTCTTCTTCTTCTTCTTCTTCTTCTTCTCTATGTTGATCATCAAACCTTTTGCTGGTCGTCTCTTCTATATCAGTCTAAGGGGAAGGAGTCTTAGAGACATCATGTATCTCATCAAGATTTTCCAAGAATAGATTATCCAACACTTCTATGACATCAACATGCATTTATGTTTGAGTTGTACGGGATGAAGAGTTAGTTTGTGCCCCATAACTCCTTTCCAATTGTCTGATTACATCCTAGGTTTCTTGTCTTACCTTTTCTATAATATCTTACTCCTTAGTCATTAATATATTGACTCTCTGCTTGACTCTAAACTTAGTAGAACATTATTTTAGCAGATTGGTAGCTTCTATATCAGAAAGAGTGGAACCACAATAAATTAAGGCATAATTTCTCATATTATCTTCAACATTTACAACCTCTTTCCTTATGAATACTAATTTTTTCTAGACATTTTCAGTTACTTTGTTTTGTATAGTATCCATTTTTATATTGTAGATGACTATATACTAAATAAATTCATTTATGATGGTTTCCTTTCTTTCATCATTAACTTTATCATACAACTCAACAGTTGGCATGAGATTATTATCAATCATATTTTTTACTCAGGATCTTAGATACAAATTTGGTTGATCACTTACCAAAAGAGAGCCAGGCATGTCCTCCATAGGATCAAAAGATCCTTCTTGATTCTTCTTCTTATGTACATGGATTCTATAAGTATCCTCTTCTTCCTCTATCTCCTCATTCATGGATATATCAACTCTAGTTTTAGCTTCTTCTTTGGAGGTACTACTCCTATTTATTTCCAATTGATGCTCTTCTTCTATGGAAAGATCTATTTCTTCTTGAATTGCATCACTGAGATTTCTTTTCATTCTAGCCTAAGTTTGTTTCACTCTTCTTCTTCCTAAAGCAGCAGATGGTGCAGCAAGAGGTATATCCTTTCTTTTAGATGCTCGTGTTCTAGGAATGGTAGGGGAAAAAATATCAACTAATGTAGGGTAACTTCATTCTTTCTTCATTTCCTTCTTAACATTGGAAACATTGGAAGTGGTAGTAATGGAGGTAGGTACAACACTATAATATAATCTTCCTGATTTCCTTGGTCTAGAGGGTAGTTCAACTGATTTAGCCTTTCTCTCACAAGAGCATCCTTTAGTTGATCTAAATCATCCTTATTGAAAGCCTATCCTTGAAAGAATGCTTCCACTTTCTTTATTTTTTTGGATGTCATAGCTTCTAGGCATGTGCTTTAGTGTATTTTTCCTCATATTTCCCATGTCGAGGTAGAGAGGGGCCCTTAGGACTGCTCAATAAAATTTCAATGTACCTCTCAGCTAAATTTTCATCAAGTTCATATCGACCAAGGCCTCAATCCATCACATTTTGGGTTCAACTACTTTTATGATACATTCGTCTATTGTTACAAGAAAGGTTATTTCCTTTTTATATTTCTTTATTAGACTCATAGGAATTCAATCTCTCTCATGCATCTCATTCTGAAATACTACAAATAAAGTAGTTAGAGCATTTTTTTTCCCCTAAAATCTCCAAGACTACACAAATAATAAAAAAATTGATGTGCAACCAACCTATTGTAATCCCATATTATATCTTTCCTTCTTGGTAGCTCCCTTAGGAAATAGAATAGTAGACAAACTACTAAAATTCAAAATTTGAAGGGGTGCTTCTTTTCCTTATTCATGCTTAAGTTCTCCATAAGTTGCAACCTAAGAAACTCACATAGATCAAAATATTTAACATTTACTACCATTTCAAATGTAGTCTAAATTGTCATAGTAGATATAGAATTTGCTCGGTTGGTGAAATAAAATTTGTGTCCAATCATGATAGCAACAAACTTGACAGTAGGGTTTGAGATAGGCTTTGTAATTAAAGCTCTTCCACCAAATGTAGCACCAGTCAACTTCATTACTACATCATTCTTCACAACATTTAGAATTGGAATGGATCTAGTATTGCAAAGACTAGTTATGGATCGAATCGCTTCCTTGCTGATTACTCCAGGTACTCTTGTCCAAGAGAATTTACTATGTACCCTACTAAGAGCCATCCTAAATTTTTTTGCCTCCATCTCACTAGAAAAGTTTGGAAATGAGTTCCAAACAATCAACTTCTTCTAAACTAGGTTTTCAAATTATGGCTTTAGCAATAGATCATCTCTTGTCAATTCACCATCCAATAGGTCCTTAAGCTCTTGGTGATTAAATTCCTCTAGCTTCCCATGAATATGTGTCCTAGTATCTTCAGTGAATAACACATTAATTGGAATGTGTAAGAATGCACTCACAGGGTCAACTTCATACACTTTCCAAGAATGTCTTCTAAATTTCGGTCAGGGTCTCTCAAATATTTCCACAATGGTAGGAGTGGCCATTTCTCCTCAAAAAACTTGAATTTTCTTAAGAAAAGTTGCTTCAACTTAGAATCCACAAGATTCAGATAATGGGAAATACCTTTTTCATGCTTTGTCAAGAACTAGGGTTTTGATGCAAAATAATCTGAATCGCCTTCAAGTCTCTTCAACTCACTCTACTTCTCCCAATTGTGCAAATGTGATTTAGCTCAACTTAGTTTCTTGCTTTATGACTTAATTTTTTTCCCTAATTCACATTTAATGCACTCCAACCTTAAAATTTGATAATTACTTTATAAAGTACACTACAAACCCAAAAAGGTTCCATAATTCTCTAGATCTACACTTTTTCTGCCAAATATTTCTTCAACATCTTCAAAATGATAGCTTACATCATATATCCTCGTGTCATTTCTTGACACCTCATATATTAGGGGCCTTTTAGATTTCTTTATAACTGGTCCCCTTGAAGCCACTGGTGGGTTTAGTTTTTAGAAGAGGTATCTATACCAAATGCATGTATAGATGCATTTGACTCATCCTTTTTCTCAAGTTCTTCCTTTTTCCTCCAAATATTTCCATTTCTTTTCTCACCTTTGTAGGATCCACTTTGTTCGTAAGTTTTTTCTTTTGTTTTGGATTAGGTTTCTTTCCAATTTTCCTTCTACAGAATTTTGAGATATGTCTTGGTTTGTTGCAGGTGTAGCACACAACTTATTTCTAGACAAACAAATTTGCATTTATCCTTGATCTACAATGATTAGCCTTATGTCCAAAGATATTGCAAGTATAGCAGCAACCTTGAAAATATTGAATCCTTCTACTAGCATTGAATCTGTTCAATATCATCTAGCTTCTACACTTAGTAGCTCTATGTCCAAACTTATTGCAAGCAAAGCATTGTCCAGTAAAGAATCCAACTTTCTATGATACATTGTATTCTAGTTCAATCTACTTCTACATTTTACTGCCCTATGACCAAATTTATTGCATGAGAAATAGAAACCATTAAAATATTGGTACCTTTGAGCATTAGGTTGTCAAATATGAATCCTTCCACTATTACTCCTTCGGTTCTTGATCTATTTATTATTTCCTTAAGTTTTCCTTAGATTGTCCACTTTGTTGGGAATCTGATTTCCCTTTGAACCTTGTCCTTCTTCAAGTTGTAGATCGCCTTTGTCCTTAGAAGGTTTCTGAAATGTAATAAACTCATCAAGCCTTGTAGAACTTGTTTTGAATTTTTCTTCATGGGCTTTTTTCTTTTTATAGATCATATCTCAGGGATACCACTTCTTGTTCAAGCTTTGTGCATTCATCAATTTTATTTTGAATTTTAGTTTTTTTGCATTCTTCAATTTAGTTTTTTTCTTCCACTTGTTCCTTCAGTCTAGTAATGTCTTTATTATCCTTTTTCAACTAATAACTAACTTCTTTATGACTTTCCTTGAATTTTTTGATTTTTTCTCTTAATTTTCTTATGCATTCATTTTCTTCTTTCAAGTTTCCTTTCAAATTTTCTTTCTCATCTTCACTTTTCTCCAATTCTTCAAGGGGAGCATTATTTTCCTCAGATGCAAAGTTTTCTTCTAGGGGAACATGATAGCTTTTGTTAGCCATGTATTCAAGTTTCAAGACCTTCCTCAAGCTATAAGACTTCTTTAGAGGAAACAAGTTCTGATACCAATTGTTGATGTAGAATAAAAAAAATTTGTCGATAACATTTTCACACTTGTTTGGGATCTCCTTGTTAAATTGAGCTTAATGTTGTCTTGACTTAGTGACGGTAATGTCTTTAACACACCCGCATTAGGTCTTGGGCCCTTATGAATTAAATAAACCTAATCCTACCTTATTTAGAGTGTTGTAAAGTGTTTTAACACACTTTCACACTTTTCTAGGGTTTTCATTAATAATTAGGCTTCTTTATGCTTTAATTGGCCTTATTTTACATCCACAAGCCTCATTTATTGCATATTTTTTAGGATGATCCTGACACAATTCAACATCCAATCATAATTCAGGTATTTTTAGGTTGTATGGCTCATATTTGGTGGTTTAGGACTCATTCGCCACCTCGGGCATATAAGCCCCACCTAGGGTTTTGGGTCCCAATTCTAGTTTTACCCCTTTCTAAGCATTTTTTAATATGGTTTGATAAATCATGCCTAATGGGACTTATTTGTGACCTTGGGAGAATGAGTCTTGTGTGGCTCAAAACTAAAATTAATTCAAATCCTTTGAGATATTTTATCCCCCTAGATCTGATGTCAGCTTGTAGTGTTGTAATTTCAAGAATTCTTGCATTTAATTAACTATAAATACAAGTTTCTTTCACTCATTTTCACCTAACAAGAAATCAAGTGACCTAGCAAGTTGAATGATTATTCAAGTGTTTACAAGAGAATTCAAGAGTTTATTATCAAGTGTTTTGGAATATTATTCAAGCATCAAGCATCATTCCAAAGTCTTCATGCATCATGTTTGTTTTTGAGCTAACAATTGTGATGTAGGGTTTTATGATTCAAGCTATCATTTCATTCAAGATCTATTCTATCTAAACAAGAGTCAAGATATACATCCATTGGAGCCATCTCATACATGCTTTCAACCTCTTATTGCTAGCATTTGGTGGGTTGCAACATCATATTTTGTTCATTCATCATTATCCATTAATATTTCATTTCATTTCAAGGTTTGATTACCAAAATGGGGTTTGACCAAGGAAAACCCCTATCCAATAACCAAACAACATTTCCCCCTCTCTTTAGTGTGTGATTTGTAGGTTTATATTGAAGGCACATTGAAGAGAAAGTTTGGAGAAAGTTGTCAAAATGTTCAAAGTTGTCACCTTGCATTGGAGATACTTGGAGGACTTCTAGAGGTTGTAAATTGGGGTTTAGATCCAAAAATAAATTAGGAAGAAAAAAGTAGACCTTGAAGCTTCAAAAAACCTAACTAGAATGATTTTCTAGTTTTGGCATACGAGTCCCAGTTTAGGTCAAAATTCAGGTTCTTATAGATTTAGATACCCATTTTCCAGATTCATTTTTCTGCATAGAAACCTAGATCTGGGGTTGATTCACCCAACCTAGTGTATGAGTCCTAGTTAGCATTAAACTCATAATTTTTAGAATTTCAGAGCCTCATCCAGTCTTCTTCCAATTTCCAGGTGCACAAATTCCATCTTGCAACTTTCTATTTTGTTTCATATGCATTTCTAGTTCATTTAGTGAAAGATTGCATCATATTAGGGTTAGGCATTGCATCTTGCATTGCAATTTTCTTTCCAAGTTCTAACTTGGTGGTGAACCCTTCATTAGTTTATAATCAGCCCCTAGGACATCCCAATTGCAAGATCTCTTTCTCATTTTCCTTGAGATCTCTAGGGTTTTTTCTTGAATGAGAGAGAGTGAAGATTGTTGTTCTATCTCCCAAGCATAGAAACCAAAAAATTTCCCACCTTCAATTGAATACACTAGATACTAAGAGAGGGGGGTGAATCAATATTTTTCTAACATAATCAATTGCTAACCATCCAAATACTAACACATATCTTAGAACTACAATCGTAAACCAAAGTATAAAAGGAATCATAACACATTGACATAGGATTGTTAAGTGGAAAACCCAAAATGGGGAAAACCACGGTGATGATTAACTCACAATATCTTATAATTAGTTAAAAGATATTACAAGGCTCATTGCCAAGAGACACTTTCCTTGAAAGGCTCACAGCCTAAATAAAAAATGGATTACTACCAAAATATAGAAAGTATGGCTCATTTTCGAGAGATGAACTAAAGAAGTACACCTTCAAAGTGCTAAGAGTAGTTTTGGTTAAGATCTAGAAAACTAAAATCCTACTTTGGCTATAGGGATACAACAATTATCAACAACTTTATAGTATAACACTTGTCACATAGCTCACATCACTATTCACATATTTTTCACTTCATCTATCCCTCCCATACACACACATATATAAAACTATATCTTACTTCATCAATTAGGTCAGCCTAATTGAATGTGAACACACAAAATTCTATTAAACAAGCGTAGGACAACTTAGAGGGGGGTGAATCAATTTTCACACAAGTTCAAACTTATAACTTTATCACTTATCAATTCTTCAACTACACTATTTTGTTATTAAATATTAGCATGAGACATAAATAATAGAAAGTAAATCAACACAATGAACACTAGAATTTTTATGTGGAAAAACCATGGTGAGGGTTAACTCACACTATATAGTATTTTCAGAAGAGGATCACTTCCAAAAAAAGGACTCAATGTCCTATTAGGAAAAAATTGGGCATCTTAGAGAAATCTCTAAGAACAGTAACTTGCCTTCGGTATCTTTAATTTTGATTAGATTGCCTCAAAGACACGTACAACTATGTCCTAAAGTGAAAATAGACACAGTTCATTCCCACATTAATCATTCTGAGAGAAGCACATGTAAATTAAATAGCAAGCAACAACATAGATGAAAGATAAGACAGAAAACCAGAACACATAGATTTACGTGGGGAAAACCCTTTCAGGTAAAAAACCCCACACTCCAAAGATTGAGCCATTGTATTATCTAGCAACAAAAGGTTACAATACAATTTTAGGCTCATAGCCTTTTCAGAGATTACATCTTGTTCATTCTAGATACAACCTGGTAGCAAACTCTTGATCAGGAGAGAATCCGACAGCATAACCCTGCCTCTCACATCCTTTGTTTCGGCCTCAAGACCTCAGCCATCCAGCTAGCCTTTCAGCCCTCTCTCTATCTTTTTTTTTTTTCTTTCAGTTTTTCCAATGCATACATATATACATTCGTTCTCAATAGCCTCTGTGAATTGGTTTGTTTTCAATTATTAGATCACAATTGTCGAACATCTAGGTCAGCATCACTGTCATCCATTGCCCAAATGTAGATGTTTCCATTTCCTCGTATAGAATTTTCCAAACACACTATTACCCTTCCACACAGAAACGGTTTCAACAGTCTCACAGCAAAATGGTTCACATTTTTCCCTCTCTTATAGGTCCAAGTCGCAACACGTAGGACAATCTTTCACTCGAACAAGGGCATTCAACCTGTGTCGCATGTCGGTGAGACACTAATCATGTCTCCCTAATTCCACAGAGCCCAACCATTGATATCGCCAAGAGTCTTCACTATCGGCAAGACATTATATCGAGTCCAGAAAGCTATCGCTCAGACTTTGCCATGTCACCAAGACCTCATACTGATATCCATCACATGTATTGCTATTCGGCAAGACCATCATTATTTGATGAGACATCATACCAATGTTCAAAGTTCGCATAGATATTTGCTTTCCCTTCGGTGAGACTATCACTCTTGGCTAGGAGTCATACCGACATCCAATAACAAACACACGTTGCACTGTCGGCAAGACTTTACTGCTATCGCTGAGACATTACTCCGAAGTCTTCAAGTCACACTGCAATGTTCCACCATCAGCGAGACTTCATTCGTTGCTAAGACTTCATACCAAAGCTTCCAAGTCACCCTGAGACCACCTTTTGCCAGGAGTCATACCGAACACATCCCTTAGCATCAGTGAGACAAATGCCCATCGCCAATAGTTCTTACTGAACCCTTTCATTACCCCAATGACTCCATATGTATGACTATCAGTGAGACATCCATATCGATATGAGTCATACCGAACATCCAAGACTCTCCCTGAAGACTTCAAGTGAAACACTGTCGGTGAGACAATCATCCATCGCCAGGACACATTCTGATAGGAACAAGTCATACCGATTGCTTCATCAGCTAGACTTTCTACCATCGTTGAAACATCATTCCGACTATCCAAGGTTATGCTGAAGGTTTCAAGATATTCCGATCGCTAAGAAATTTAGGAGGTCCTAGCGACAGTTCAGGATCTACTAGCAGATCGGCAAGACATCTCACCAATCACAGTGACCATGCTTTCTCAGGGGTTGCAACCTGTGAGATTGAGGCAACAATTCCAACATGTCCAAGTACAAAGTCTCGCTGCTTACAAAAAGGACTCACTATCCAATAGGGAGGCTCACTACCTACAAAAATATTATACAAGACAAAATAAGGCTTTATAGCCCAAAATAAACTAGAAAGATGCACCTATCATGTGTTGATATAGTTCTGGAGATGCTCAGTATTCAAACTTTACACCTTTCATTCTTCACTCATTTTCACATCAACTATTTCCTTTCTAATCACACCTTCACATTCATTACTCGCTCACTATTTCTTCTATCTCTTCTCTATTTTCTACCATTCATACTTTTCAAAAATTGTTCACCATATATTTATATTCGATTTCGATCACAAGCATCAATTAGGTCAGCCTAATTAGATGCAATTCATTTATAAAAGATATCAACTATTAGCTCTAATAGATCACAAAATATTTCCAAAATGTAATTTAATCATTAGCATGTTACATTATGTCAGCTTAGACAAAGAAATAGATCGCACATAAGTTTTCATATCATATCAAAATTATCTTGACAAGTTGGCCAGAAATAGACTTCAATGCAACCAACAGAATAATGCCACATCGTCATACAAGCACCAAAGCACAAAATAACCTGATCATTCATGCCCTTAACATTCATAAGTAATTTCCCAAAACCACAATAAAAAATTATCAACCGTGGAGAAATGTGGACAAGAATATCAGAGAGGCACCAAAAATACCGAATCTACCACTGGAGAAGATAAGTTAGTTATACACACCAGTTTTAGAGTACTAGACCAAGCTATCAATATGGTGACATAAATGACAACATATCGATTATAACCTACTCATTCTTCCAACAATCTCCCCCTTTGTCATTGATGACAACGTGTAAACAAAATTCTCCTTCTTTCCTCAAAAAATTTCAAATTTCTCCAACTTTCTCCACTATTTCCAACACTCTCCCCCTTCGACATCAATGGAAAAGGGCACAAAAAATGAGTGTAAACATGGTGACATCAAAATTTCAAAAGAGTTCCAAAAACTTCCAACAATCTAGAAATTTTAAGCATATAGAAATTAAGTGAAGAAGACATTCTTCACTAGAAATACCTTCTTATACCTTTCCTTGAGAACTGGAAAAAAAAATTCTAGTTGAATATAGCATACTCCATCTTTGTCCATGTACTTTCCAATAATCCCAATAGAGTAAAAGAGGGTGAACAATTTGTAATGGAACATTTTTTCTCAACATCTTTTGCATCAATTAGAATTCTAGAAATAAAAAACAACAGATACTTCAATACCATTCTGAAGTAGATAATCTACTAGAGCATCATCAATTTTTAGTTTATCAATAGGCGAGGAAACATTCCATAGTTCACCAATCTTCTTCATTTTTCCTTCAACTATCATAGACTAGATGTCACTAGGATTAGGGGATTCATTTCTAGTTAGATATTCTTTCTCCTTCTCATCTGAAATTTCAATGATGTCTCTAGTTATCTCTTTTCTCTTTTTCAATTCTAGAGGGGAATTATTGATAACAACCACTGATTCTCTTTTTCTAGCGGTAGATCCCACTTCAAATCAACTTGAAGCAGATATACTGGAGCAAGGGTTTTCTTTCCAAGATGAGAAATATGATTTTCACATGTTTACATTATCTTCAAAAGACTCTAGATATCTATAAATTTTATTTTCAATAGGGATACCAGATTGCCACACCACATTATCTTTTCATGGTAGAGAATTCAAAAAGTAAAACACCAAATAGACTAGTACGGATCCAAAATGAAAGGGATAATTATCAACCAATGAAATTTGAACATTTTCAAGCAAATTCTCAAGTAACAAGCTACATAAATCAAATTTTTTGTTCTCCTTAGCCATCATGTGGGCAATATGTACAACAATAGCTAAAGTTGAACTTTCACAGTTTCTAAAATAAATTTTGTATGAAATATCGTACGCAACATACCTAATAGGTAAATCAACAAGTGTATCAATCAATAGTGCTCTAAGATCTCTATTGATGACAATCAGCTTCTCCACATCTTTATACTTCACATTTTTCTTTCTAAGGAGTTCTCCAACGCTGCATAATCCAGTGATCATTTCGATTTCTCCTTTCGAGATCAAATAGGGTTTGTCCAAAACAATTCTTCTATCCTTGAAACGATTCAAAAATTAAAAATATAACCTCTTTATCTGTAATCAACATAAATTCACTCCATAAATCAATCCCTAGGGTTTTAATGTTCTGTAATTCGACTTCACTCATCCCTAGTTCAATTCCTTTCATTTTCCTATGATCGTATTGTTCTAATTCAATGATTTTCAACTTCAGAGGGGTAACACCACATGATCCACTATCCATTTATATCCTCTCTTGAGGTTCAATGAAACTTGTTCGATTTTCTTCTTTCCTTTTGTAATAAGAGAAAAGGTTTCTAGATTACCTGATATAATCTCTTCAAATTCCTTTCAGAAATGCTTCAAGCTCACTCCAAGATCATTCTAGGATTCTGTTCAAGCTCTTCAAAAGCATGATTCAACCAAAAATACTTGCAAACTTCATCTTATACACCATCGAACTTACCCTAAAACACATTAAATGCGGTAGACACTAAAAAGTTGTTAAAAGAAATCTTCTTATCATAGAAATCCCTTATTCCGTCCATAAATCCTCATACCAACATATTTTCTTGTGGTTCTTTGTCAAAAACCTCTAAATAGTTATTCTTTACATTCCAACCAAATACCAGCCTCTTACATTCCTTTCTTCTAGGGGGTTTTTATAATCTTATGATAATGCTCCCCCTAAGACCATTTTAGGTTTAAATTCTGAATAAGTCATATGTACTAGATGAGTGCATAGACACATCAGGAGTCTTAGGTTTTTCTTCTTCTTCTTCTTCTTCTTCTTTATTCTTCCATATCTTATCCATCTCTTGCTTCATCTCTTCTTTTTCAATCTTTACCGGTTCACTATTCTCTTCTGAAGCAAACTTCTTTCCTTTCTTATTCTTGTAAACTTTAGATACATGTCCAAGTTTGTTTCAGTTATAACATACCATACCTTTCTAATTAATATGTCCTCCATTATTCCTCGGTCTACACTAATTTTCTCTATGTTCAAATTTATTACAGGTATAGTAGTAGCCATTAAAGAATTGATTCTTTCTACCTTCATTAAACTTGTTTCTCATTTCTTGATTATTCATTCTCACTTGAGATTTGCATCCTAAAGCCTTATGTCCAATCTTCCAACATTCAAAATATTTTCTAGAAAACTGGTTCATCCTGCTCCTGCATTTAGTTGCTCGATGACCATATTTGTTACAAGAAAAAAAAACACCATCGAAAGAGGGGTACCTTTGTGCATTAGGCTATCTCACATGCGGTCTTCTTGCAAAATTCCTTCTCTGCTTCCTCTTGCCTTGATTCTTCTTGACATCTTCAGAACTTTCACTGGTATCAACTCCTAAGCCACCTTCAAGTCTTTATAGGGTTTCTATCTTGTAAGTAGTTCTTCAAGTTTATCAAAGCTAGATCTGAAATTATTTTCATAGAGTTTAGCCTTCTCTAGTTCCACTCTTAAGTTTACTATCTCTTGCTTGAGTCTAGAACATTCATCAAACTTATTATTCACCATTTTATTTAGACATTTTTTAATCCTCTTCTTCTATTCTATTGTCACTTTCAGTCCAATTATCTCTTGTTTCATCTATTCACTTACTTCTCTATGTCTTTGCTTAAATTTCTTCAAATGTTCCTTCAGTTTCCAAACAAATTCATTTGCTTCATCAAGATTCTCTTTCAGATTTTTTTTTATCTTTCCACTTTATCAAGATCCTCAAGAGCAGTCTGAAGCTCTCCTTTATCATCCATTCAAACAGCCTTCATGATCTTCCTCAAGTGGTTAATCTCTTCAACAAGGAACCAAAAGCTCTAATACCAATTGTTAAACAGGTGCAAGACAACAAAGAGGGGGAGGGGTGAATTAGTTGTCACACAAGTTCAAACATAAAACTTTACCACTTATCAATTCTTCAACTACACTATTTTGTTATAAAATATGACGATGAGACATAAATAACAAAAAGTAAATCAACACAATGAAGACCATACTTTTACGTGTAAAACCCAATAAGGCAAAAACTATGGTGAGGGTTAACTCACACTATATGGGTATGTGCAGGATCATGATGGGCCAAAAAGTAGCAATATGATGGGTATGTGTAGGGTATGTGGCTGACAACCTTTTTTTACCCAAAATTGATGAAATGAAAAGAGTTTTTAAAGGAGATTCTCAAATTTCCACCAATATAAATTATGCTTTACTATGAATTTAATTAATAATTATTATTCATTTTCTATTTGAATTACAACTAAAGTCCTAATTGATAGGCTGATTGAAAAACATTTATAGCTTTCAAACGGTATCATATTTTTTGAATCTAAAACATGCATCACATTCTATGCTTCACATACTATAGGATTAAAAAAAAAAAGAATTTATTGAAGTTTTGACCAAGTTAAGGTGGTAGACATACATGTTTTTATATTTTTAAAAAAAGTTGTAATAAAAATTCATAATTAATTATTTACTTGGAAAAATTACAAAAATATGCATCACATCGGACATGAGACCTCTACTTATATCTAAAATATTATAAAAAAAATATTATCACTTTATTGTGGTTAGGGTGGTTGACAAGACCTTCTTATTTTTTCCTTGAAATTTAAGTACTACTACATTGAAATTTCAAATTTTCACCAAATAGATTTAAAAAAAGAAAAAAACCTAGTAGGATTAGAAACTACATTCAATTTTCTACAGATTCTATTCTTACATATTTTTGAAATAATATATATAACTTATTCAAATTTTTATGACAAGTTTCCTAACTCTAATTTTTTTGATTTTTTTTGCCACTTAAGGGCTTGTTTTTTCCATGATGATCCTGCACATAGCCATATAGTATTTTCATAAGAGGCTCACTGTCCAAGTACAAAGGCTCACTGCCTACAAAAAGATTATACAAAATAGAATAAGGCTTTATAGCCCAAAATAAACTAGAAAGATGCACCTATCATGTGCTGATATAATTACAGAGATGCTCAATATTCAAAATTTACACCTTTCATTCTCAACAACACTCATTTTCACATCAATTGATGCCTTTCTGATCACACCTTCACATTCATTACTCACTCACTATTTATTCTATCTCTTCTCAATTGTCTACCATCCATACTTTTCAAAAACTATTCACCATATATTTATATCCGATTTCCATCGCAAGCATCAATTAGGTTGGCCTAATTAGATGCAATTCATTTATAAAAGATATCAATTTTCGGCTCCAATAGATCACAAAATATTTCCAAAATGTAATTTAACTGTTAGCACATTACATTATGTCGGCCCGGACCAAGAAATAGATCACACATTAGCTTTCATATCAAGGTATGTGGCTGACAACTTTTTTTTTACCCAAAATTGATGAAACGAAAATGGTTTTTAAAGGATATTCTCAGCTTTCCACTAATATAAATTATGATTTACTTTGAATTTAATAATTAATTATTATTCATTTTCTATTTGAATAATGACTAAAGTCCTCATTGATAGGTTGATCAAAAAATATCTATAGCTTTCAAATAGTATCACAATTTTTGAATCCAAAACATGCATCACATTCTATGCTTTGCATACTCCAGGATTAAAAAAAGAAAAACTAAATTTCATGAAGTTTTGACCAAGTTAAGGTGGTTAGACATGATTTTTTATACTTTTTAAAAGTTGTAATAAAAAAATCATAATTAATTATTTACTTGGAAAAAAATTACAAAAAAATATGCATCACATTGGGACATGATTCCTCTACTTATATCTAAAATATTATAAAAAGAATTATCATTTTATTGTGGTTAGGGTGGTCAGACAGACACCTACTTCTTATTTTTTCCCTAAAATTTAAGTACTACTACATTGAAATTTCAAATTTTCACCAAATAGATATGTATATTTTCTAAATAAACCTAGTAGTTTAGAAACTACATTCAATTTGCTAGAGATTCTATTCTTACATATTTTTGAAATAATAAAGATAACTTATTCAAATTTTTACATCAAATTTCCTAACTTTGATTTTTTCTAATTTTTTTGCCACTTAAGGGCCCTTTTTTCCGTGATGATCTTGCACATACCCATCATATCAAAATTATCTTGACAAGTTGGCCAGAAATAGACTTCAATGCAACCAACAAAATAATGTCACTTTGTTGTATGAGCACCAGAGCATGAAATAACCTGATCATGCATGCTCTTAACATTCATAAGTAATTTCCAAAACTGCAATAAGAAATTATCAACTGTAGAGAAATGTAGACAACAATACCGAAGAGGCACCAAAAATACCAAATCTAGCACCAGAGAAGATAAGTTAGTTATACACACCAGTTTTAGAGTACTGGACCAAGCTACTAACATGGTGACATCAATGACAACATATAGATAACCTACTCATTCTTCCAAAAAATTCAAGGTGACTTATCAACCTAATTCAAAAATATTTTTGGCTCACACAACAAAAAAAAATGCATCATCTACATATTAGGTCGACTTGAACCTAATAAGGAACACTTTAGACATTCATTAGACAAGCAGTTCTTAACTCTATTGGCCAAAAGAATTTCAAACTTATACCATTTAGATATCTCAGTCGAATGAACTAAAGTTATTGAAAGCTCATTCATAGCAGTAACTGATACTCCTGAGCAACATATCAAAAAATCATATAATTATCTTTTATTGAGAGAATTTTTGGATCAGAATATTTGATCAGTGTCAATACACAGTTTACTTAGCCAATTACCAAAAAATGTTGCCATTAATGACAACAAACTAGGAGGTCACCTTTTTCATTCTTCCAATAGTTGCAACATATCATTTTTTTCATTCATCATTCCTCCTTTCCATTTCATTCCATTTCAAGTTTTGATTACCAAAACAAGGTTTGACCAAGGAAAACCCCTTTCTACTAAAAAACAACATTTTTTTCCCTCTCTTTAGTGTTTGTTTTACAAACCTAGATTGAAGAAACATTGAAGAAAAAGATTGGAGAAGAGTTGTCAAGTTTTCAAAGTTGTCACATTGTTTACAAGATCACTAAAAGGCATCTACAAAGCAAAATTCAACACTTTCGACTTAAAAATCAAGTTGAGAAGATAGAGTAGAGATTGAAGAGAAAATTCAAATCTTGATCCTTTGAAAAATCCAAGTAGGACTAATGTTCTAGTTCTAGTGTATGAGTCCCAACATAGTCTAATTTCTGGATTTTAGGAGTTCTAGACCTACCACTGCTAGATTTTTGTTCCTGCCTAGAAACCCTAATCTGGGACTAAATCACCCAACCTACATATGAGTTCCAATGTGCATTAAATTTAGTGTGTTCATCATTTCAGGTTTTCATTCAAGCTACTACAGGTTTCTAGGTGCACCTCTCTAACTTTTTTAGTTTACTATTTTGTTTTACATTCATTTCTAGGTCATCTATTCAAGTCTTGCATATCATTAGGTTTGATCATTAGGTTTTGTAGGTTACCTGTCTTTCCAAGCCCTAGCTTGGTGGTGAACCCCCTTTTAGCCCTTAATTACAATCTAAGATACCTTATTTCAAGATCACTTTTCCCCTTTCTACCTTTGGATTGAGGTCTCTAAGGTCTCCTTGAGTGTAACAAGTGTGAAGTAGGAACCCTATCCCCTCAAAGGTAGGGCACCCTATTTTTGTTGTGACACAAGCTAAAAAAGTAAGTTCCAATAGTCTCAAGAATAATGACCAAATGAAGATGGAAGTTCACCTCCATAAATAGTAATGTAATAGTTTCTACATAGTATGTATTCCATCTCAACATAATGCATGGGTAACTATACACTACATCTACCTATTATATAGGAATAAAAACTATATAATAGCTCACTCAAAACTAAAACTAACAAACCATTAACACCAATAGTAAGATACCCCCATAATTCTAACAAGGGAGAACTGTGTGATAGGTCCACTAAAACTATGTGTCACAATGTAGTGTAAAAAAGTGAAGAAGCAATGTCGAAACATGTACAAGATTATGCCTATGACTAAAAAATAGTGTGTAAAAACAAGGCACATTTACATGAAGGTAGAGAAGGTTGTGATTGAAAATAATAAAGTGCACACAACAAATCCCTCATGACACTTTATAAAATAGTGAGATTACAAAATGTCATAACATGTTATGTGCAAGATCACCAAAATACATGTACAATATGTGGCACTTTACCTTTGTGTGTTTACAAATAAATATGTGCATTTAATAGAGCTTACAATGCCCAAAATTTACCACATGCTAAAAATGCAATTCTTATAAAAGATGGGAGGTAATAAAACACGCCACTATAGATTATGTGGAAAAGTATGTAGTTTCTAAAAATTTTACACCAAAAAAAGAGTCAATACAAAATATTTATGATCTTTCAAAGCTCCCAAAATTGGAACACATAGCTAGATCATTGAAAAATTAAATTAAAAAAAAATAGAAGCCCAAACTAAAAATCACTTGCATCATCACAAAGAGCTGAAAATTCTACCTCAAATTTTGTAAAAGATATCTAAAAAGGAGTTTGTATGTGCAAAAATGAGGCCTTTGAAGATGAGCTTCAAAATCCAAACCACCAACAATGAAGAGGATAAAAAAGAAAAGGTCTTTGTTGATGTCATCATGATATCAACACCTAATTTGGAAAAATTGTAACCAAATATGAAGATCCACCAACTCTGGAGGTATAACCAAACAAAAATATACCTCTACAGAAAGGAACTATGCTAACTTTGGAGGTTCCACCAAATTTAGAGCTACTAAATATACAATTGAAAAAATTGCCTCCATGGCTAGAGTACTATTTTTTCTAAAAAAGAAAATTATATTTTAATTTTTTAATGTAAAAAGGAAGTTTAAAACATTTAAAAGAAGCTTTTTTTTAAAATATTAAAATGTGTATGTTTGGAGGGGGAGTGAGGTAGGTTGAAACCCAATCCAACCCACATAAAGGTGTGTGAACTCCAAGTTATTGTCATCCTTAATAAAGTGGGGTGGGACCTTTAGGTAGCATTCCCTTTAATGGGGTGGTCCCAAAGGGACTATCATCTTTGTCATGGTAGTGTTGTGGTGAGGTAGTACACCCCAAAAATTAAAAAAGAGTTTTTTTTGTTTCTTAATCTTTTATTTTATTTTATTTTATTTATTTAATTGTATGAGAGCTGCATTGATGGCAGTAGTAGCACACAAACTTAAAAACATTACATTTTCTCGAAACTTGCATGGAGATCAAGATTGTGTATTGATAGTAGTCATATAGTCATGTAGATCCATATGTCTATACATACTAGTATAGTGTCAACATAGTTCACCCAAAAAAATGTCAAAAAAATTCCATCACCAAACCCGACAATGTCGTATATAAAAATAGAGGCTTTGAGCCTTCTAAGCACAATTGTGAGGTTTATTTCTCTCCACAAGACACCTTCTTGGTAAAACCCTAAAAGAATTAGAAGACATTTGCTAATTCAAAAACTTTGATATACCATGTTGGAAGAATGAAAAACCTTATAGGAGCAATAATCTAACTAGCAAGATCAATTACCTTCTACATGAAAGAGATACACTAAAAGAATTGTTATATTACCAAAAAAAAAATGAATAGAAAATAATAAGATGAATTTGCTATAAAAATAAGACCCTGACCCTAAATAAAATGCTAAGAAAAACTAAGATCATGACAAGTGTCTTGATCATATGACTTGAAACACAAAAGATAAATGATGTAAGTAAGCTTAAGTGATAAGATGTGAATAATGCCTAAAGTGAAACTAGCTAGATAAAATACCTTTTCACAGTAATATTTGAAACATTATATTTACCAAAATATAAACATAACATAAATATAGTAAAGTTAATTTTCATATCTTATTTTTGTGAATTCTTTAATCTAAAATCTAAATTGAAGTATAATAAAATATTAAATTATACTTTCATATTCTAAAGAGAAGAGGTTGCTCATAAAAAATGACTAAAAAGAAGAATGTAAAGGGATTGTATCCTCTTTGAAGTTTAAGGTTGTCTATTGTTTTGTTATAAATTGAGTTGCTTTGGATCATGACTAGGAATTGTGGATCTACATGTCTCACTCGATCTCCATGCGAAGAGGATAATTATTTGCAACATTTTGTCTTCTTTCACATGATGGGATTCAAAAGATTGCAATAACTTGTCTTTCAAATACAAAGGAATCTTTTACAACCTTGATTCATCTTCTAATCTATTCAATATTTGATCTTCTTTCACACGATGGGACTCATATGATTGCAATAACTTATCTGTCAAACACAAAGATATCTTTTACAACCTTGATTCATCTTCTACAACATATGTTTTGCTGGGTTAACTAGCTATCTAGATGGGATAGTTTCATAGGTGTCTTCTGGGGCTTATCCTTAGGTGGTAGAATTATTAAACAACACTGATTTTTATGAAAGACGAGTAGCTAACCTATACAGACCTTTATGAACAGCCTCGTGTTGTCCCGAGTGTTAGGATGAAAGAACATGCCTCTTATCACATTGGAAATTTAAAAAGCGAAGGAATGGTAAGGTGACAAACGCGTTAAAGCGTCAATCAGGCCAACTAAGGCCGCGGGACTAGTTCAATGATAGAAACTTGGAGGCGCCTCATCGCGTCAATTATGCGTTTGTTGGACCCCACTCTTCTCCTCCATCAACTCCTTACTTCCTCATCCATTCCGCAAACTACGCATATTCATTACGTTCTTTCGCTGTTTATGTTTTTCACTCCACTTGCCACCTAGTAGCTACCAATTAGATCTTGCCATTATACTTTACTTTCCCTGTACGCCAGGGGGTTAGTTTCCAGACAATCTATATAGAGGAGTCGGAGGAATTAACGCAACCTAGAATTTTCAGTAATGGATGCCAAAGCTTTAACTGCAACTGCTAAATCCGGCAAGACAATCTGCAGACTGCTGACTCTGCAGAGAATTCTACCGAAGCCGCCCTCTGTGCACATTGCCAGAAATAAGAACATGAGGCGGTTTGCTGTTAAAGCTGCCAGCTCTGGGGAATCAGGTATGGATTTTTTAAGCACATGTTTTTATGGCTTCATTTAGCTGTTCAGTTTGCTGGTTCTAAAAGTGAAAACAGTATATTGTGAAGAGGTTTTCTTACATTAAACTGTTCTTGCAGGTCATCGGAGCATGGTGGACGAGGATATGCTAGTGTTGAGAAAACGGATGCACCAGATCCGAATGGAGGAAACAAATTATATTCCTCCACAGCACTGGATGGAGTGGGAAAAAAAATGGTATCCAACTTATGACTCAGATGTTTGCTCCGCCCTGGTGTGGTTGCAGAACATACTCCTTGATACAAGACCTGGCGTTGCCATGGCTATACTGGCTTTATTCTCCTTCAGTGTCCCAGCATCTATCTTGCTTCTTTTAATTGAATTCACTCAGATGCTCGGTAATTTGCATGTATAACGTACAAAACTTGTACTGCCAAATTATTGCTCGTCCCTTGTATTTTTATGTAAGCTCTGCTTATTAAATGCCATTTTATGTACTAAGCCTTTATTGTGGATTATGTGGATGGAAAGGAATGGCTAGCTTTAAATAGAATATTTTAGGATAGTTGAGTGATAAAATGTGAGATCAATGAATAAAGTGGAGAATTCTGTGTTATATTCATACTGAGGGAAGTCACGGAAGACTCACTACTAAAAAATATCAAGCGGGTTCCCTTCACACCCTTTCTTGTTGTTTTCTTTAAAAAAGATATATTTGAAGCTGCTTCATAATTTCTTCTCGAAGTCAAGTTTGAATGTTAGATAGAACTCAAGGTTTATTCAGAGGTTTTGGTTAAAATTATCTGTTTAAATTTGGAAATCTAAAGTTAATTTTGATGTTCAGTTAATTGCCTGTAAGATACTACACTTTAAACTGTTTGTTGGAGACAGGTTAAAATGTATTATGATCCAGCCAATTAACTGTCCATTTTGTCACAGCCATGAAAATATGAAGCATATTTTTTGGAACTGCCAGTTGGTTAAAAGACTATGGAATTTTGTGTTCACTGAGTTTTTTGTTACTTTTACTCATAAATTAAGCTCAAAAGAAGCTCTTCTTGGGGCTTGTCTTTATAATAATCAAATTGCTGATAGTGTGAAACATGTTATTTTGTTACATATATGAAGAAATAGATGCAAAAATGTTTTTACTATCAATCATGATCATTAGGAATTTATATTTTTAAGGTTTTATTTTGATATTCTTTTTGTCTTGCTACTGTGTTTCCTATGCTTCAGAATGAGGCTTTGAAGAACCTTACATTGAGGGATCAGCAAGTTGGACAATTGCTGAGCAAAGAAGGGGTTCGTAACAGTCAAAGTTTAAGTTCCATTTTCCAAGATGTATAATGTTGTATTGATGTAATATTTCAGCTTAGTGGAACTCTTTAAGTTGCTACTATGTATTTAAGTCTTGTTTTTCTGAATTGTGTTTGTTAATACAGCTTTCTGTGTTGTAATGATTCCTCTTTTGGTATAGTTTCTCTTTACAGTTTTATAACTGCTCTTTATTCTTTGTAAATACATTTCTTCCAAAAATAAATAAATAAATAAATCAAACCTGACTTTAAGGTTATTATGGATCATTTCTTATTATTTTGAAAAATAACCAAAATTTACTTCCAGCGTGACTTTCAACATATGAAAAATATTTACATGTTTCGAAAATAAAAAATGTTTAAAGTATTAAACAATAACTCGGCTTTCAATTGGTAAAAATTTGGGGAAATTTTATAGTTATTGAACATTAATTTTATTTTTCAAACATCTAAAAGAATGTAGTTAAGTGGGTATCTTCCTGTATTCTTCTCACGATGGGTAGTATGTCTTATTCGAAATCTTCAAAACATGAAAGGAATATAAGGAGTTCAATGGATTATGTGTTTAGAATGCATGAACTTTCCCAAGTGGGGAAACATTAAAAGCCACACGTGTACGACAACATTAGTACGTTTGTGTGAGGGGAAGCACCCGTAGAGATGCTACCTAGTTGAGCGTGATGGGGCCCGCCACCAAGTCGCTTGCATACGTGCTTATAGGAATCGAATTAGGGATAGGTCTTCATTTAAACTTGATATAAAATGATTCGATTAAAAAGAAGTCCTTTTAAGTTCCTTTAGACCAGCTCTAGTTGGGATGAGGGGCTAAGGGCAAAACAAAAGGTGAAATTTGTAAATTTATGATAATTTTATTTATTGTTATGTTTATTTAAATAGATTTTTTCAATGAAATTATATTATTATTGTGTTGAATTTGATTTTTATTTTTATTTGTTTTTATGTAATTAAAATTTGTAAGTTATATATATTATTCACTTCAATATTATTTAGAATTAATTTAGGTTTGATTTTGTGGTGTGTAAGATTGAATTTAAAATTCAAATTTTTAAATTTAAATTTTTAATTTTTAATATCTTTTCATTAGTTATTATGAATTAATTTGATATATTTTTGTGAATTATTTTTTTGTCTTGGTATTTAAATGTATTCATATGTGCAATCAATTCATATTAGATAAGACAAATACATGAAAGAACAAGGATACATAATTAGAACACCTTTCATTTTCTTAGGAACAAAGACACATTTTATTTGAATCATATACGTCATTTGCATAAATGTGCATATTATCCATCATTAGTTCAAAGTTGTGAAGTCAATCCATTTGGGGGGATGACCTAGGAAAACTAAACTCTAGTGATTTGACAGTCTCCACTAAGCTATTTATAAACACCACATTAATGTTAGGAAAATGCTTAGTATGCACCTCAAGATTTACCAAACAAAATGTCTAATATGAGTGCAAACAAGCTATGCCCACAAAATGGAAGTAGGACAAATATTCATTTCTCACATTAACCCTTAGTAGAAAGAAATACAAATATGAGATTTATATAAGATTTAGCAACATAATGGCATGTAAATCAACACTTAGAAAGGAATAAGAAATAAAGAGAGGAAGAAGAATAAACAAACCACACAACACAAGATGTACATGGGAAAACCTTTTTATAAAATCTCACTGTTCTCTAAAGAAATTAAATAATGTATTATTTAGCAACACCAAAATGGTTGCATACACTTCCAAGATCTTTCTAAACATGGAGAATATCATTCTACTCTAGAGAAAATTTGACAACATAAGCATGCAATGAAAAACTCCTTTCTTATCAACCCAAGGACCCAAATAAATATGAAATATCCAAATAGGGAACCATAAATAATTTTAGAAAAACTATGTTTTAGCATGAGGTATGCCATCCACATCTCCATGACATAAATTCTAATTCAAATTTCCAAATTTTGGCTCTAGACTAAAAGTAAAATATTATATGTAAAATATAAGATGTTATCATAATTTGTCATAGTCAACCCATTAACTTGGCCACCCCATTTGGTCATACTCCACCTTTAGCAATATGCATTATGACATGCATCATAGACTATTATAAACTTGTTCAATATTATTGATCCACTTTGTAATTCCCTTCATAAATGCTCTTATGGTTGTTATAGAATTTATTAACACACTAGCAATGTCATGTATGCTCTCATACATTTTTCATAGCATAATATTATCACATATTACTACATAACATACACATGGTATAATGGCCAACTCATAAGTGGGATGATCTATTTCCCAAATAAGGTACAAACAACAAATAAAGATGATTAAAATAGTTAATTTAAATTAGGACTTGCAAGGTATACGACATTCCTAATCTCAACGTTCCCCCACTTGGTGTATACCTTGTAAGAGAAAAAGGGACTTTCCTACAAATCTATGAACAACTAAGGGTACCACCATGTTTTTCCAACTAAACTCCACTATACTCATGAGATTCACATAAGCATCTACAACAATCAGCTTTAGATCACACTCAAGAGAAACTTAACCAAATACAAAGCATACTAAAAAATACCTCTAAAGCCACATTATACAACTCTAGATCACATTCACTATAACTAGCCTCTACTCATTGTAGACATGTCAAATTTACATCATGCATAATCATATTCCATTCATCAAATAAATCGGGACTTTATTTAAATCAAACCCAAATCATATTCCACCATTTTTTGATTTAAATAAATCAAATATTTAAGTCATAAAAGTCAAAATCATCTAAGCACCCTTAAATCAGCATAATCATTATCTATTTAATCTAACCCTAATTAAATGCTAAACTTAACCACTTGCATTCTCTAGATTTAGCCACTTGCACATATAAATCAATTTATTGATTTATTAAATCCAAGATTTTCCATTAACATGGCATTTATGGGGAATATTCCCTCAATTTTGAATTCAAGGGCAAGTTGATTTGTCCCTCCAACATTGCATTTATTGCTCATTTTCTTGTCCCCCACTTAGCATTTACTCTCAAATTTGAATTTAAATTCTCCCTGTCATGGTCACTCTTCCCAAATCTTGCACATGCATCAACCACTCACATGATGACAAGTGTCCTCATCTCATTGGCTTGTTTTTTATCCCACATTGCTCTCTCATATGCATTCTTTCAACTTGATAATCTATAAATGAGAGGCTTCATCCTTCAAGCAAGGTCTCCACAATCACTCATGCAAAGTCACTCTCCATTGGAGAATTGATTTTGCTCATCATCACTCCACCATCTTCATAGCATTTTCATCTTAAGCTTTGATCAAGGATTGGGAAAGGGTCACTAGCACATGTGACCCCAATCCACTATGAGATGAAGTTGATTCATGTTGTTTGTATGCTTATTTGGTTTTTCTTGTTGTTTTAATATCTTACTTAGCATATCTAACATGTTTCATTATCTCATAGGGATGTTGAGGATTATTTTGGTTTTAAGATGCTAACCATTTGCAGATTTGATGTCCACATAATGACGCTAGAAGGAGGGTTGTTCCAACAGTCATCCAAATGTGAACAAAAATATGCATTACTTTCTAGGGATGATTCATGCTTATCTGGTTTCTAACAATAGTCTGCATCTCTGTTTACTTTATTTTCACGTTATTACTAATCTATCACTGATCAAATGCTACAACATAGACTTCAATAGCACGGGTTTTTGTTTTTGATTCCATGAGAAAGGGGGCGCCCATACTCTTTTAATGCAATCATAGAAAATTGACTTTATTTGGTGTTAAAAAGTCCTCCCTCCAATGTACATGCCCATACCTGAGCCATCCCTCCTATCATCTCTATCAATTCCTGGTCTTCAAAATCTTGAGAAAAATGTTGGATGGTTGATCTTGTTGACCTTCGAGGCCGAAGTCCCTCTTGTCGTGGCAAAGATGCAATATCTCTTATCTTCTTTTCTCACACTGGACCGGACTGCTCATCCTAACTAGTGTTATTCTCAACTTTAGTGGTAGATGGCCGATATTTTTGTCTCTTCAGATCTGCATCCTCTGTGTCTGACTATGCTTTTCTGCTTGTCCGATTCACAATTGTTCAAAAGTAACTTAGCTATTTTCACGATATCTTCACCATCTGCTTGAGCTGCAAAATGCAGAGCTGTTTTACTGTCACAATCACGTTCTTTTAATAGATGGGCTTCATTTTTCTAGAAGCACTTTAACAACTTCCTAGTGGCCTCCACTTGCTACTCTATGCAGTGTTGTTTGACCCAGCATGTCTAGTACCTCAACATAACTCTCATGCTCTTGTCCCGAAGTCTCTAAAAGCTTTTCCACCATTTTGGGCCAATGTTTCCAGCATTTGCTCTGTTTGGCATATAATGTGCACCTGTGGTTAGGAAATCATGTTATACTTGCTGCTTTCTATCCAATGACAAATATCTGTTGCTTTTTATCCAATGACATAAATCTTGTACTGCAATAAATGATATACATATTATGCCTTTTTGGCCATTCGTAGGCTGATATCTTAGCATTGTTATTCAGATACTTAGTTGTGTCAAAATATTTGCATGATGGTTATCAAAATCTTTGTATTCATGGTGATGTTTAGTATGCAGGTAACGGTAGGATTTTATCCGTTCACTGCATGGGTCATTTGAAAATGTATAAATTGGTTTAGTTTGTTTGAATCGGTCTAGAACTGTGGATTGCAAATGCTTATTTCAAATCTTTCAAGGCGCAAAAAATGAGTCATTAAAGAAGCTCTAAGAAAATTCAAACTTCACCTACCTCAGTAGCTGTTTATTTGGGCTTTTAATACTTGATAACAAATTTCTCATGTCTGTCATCATGAAATGATCAGTTTGCATCAAGCAATTTTATCTACACCGATCTTCTCTGATATTTTATCTATTTTTTTCACATATTTTATGTGCTTAAATGGTCAGAGTGGTTATGGAACTTGTCTTTACACCTGTTATTTGGTTTGCTTGAAAATTTGTGCCTATTAATTTGCGCCTGCCAATTGCATTGGCTTGCATTTAGTTCAAAAGTCTTTTTGAATAGCATTATGGTCATTAAATTTACACCTGTGCAGTTGCATTTGTTGGAAAATCTTTGAAAGCTTTAAGGGCTGTGAAGGATTGGTGTAGGTTTACAACTGCCAATTTTAATGATCATTGAAAATATGTGCTACAATCATTTATATCATGGTTTGCCAGCCGAATTTGTCACAAGTCTTTAAAGATCATTTAAAGCTTCCACTTTAAATCGTAGTTCTTAATGGATCTAAAGTACCATGTATATCACTGAAATAATGACATTTTTGGGATTTTGATGTGTATATCACTGACATAGCGATCAGATTGGAAGATAAATGTTTTAATGTATCGAGATCTTTTGACTTTTTAAGCAGGTGCAACCATCATTGTGAAAAAATTGAAGGGCATAGGTGATGTCTATTCTAATGCTCTAACAAATGATGGACAATATTGCAGGAACAAATTAGCATGGTCTCCTCACAAAGATGCACAAAGAAAGTCAAAAACAAGTAAAAGAAGAACATCATTGTGAATTGGTAGCCGTACACTAGATTGAATCACTCTTTGTTTGGAGAAGATATTTTTTCTTTTATGATTAACATTATCCTCCAAATTGCAAATTGATTAAATCACTCTTGTTGTGGTCGCTTACAAATGTTTAAATGTTTACTTTTTGGTTTTTACCTATACACATATTTGTCATGTTTTGATTTTCGCATTGAAACTAATGCACTTATTGTATGATCATTTTTTGCTTCGTAGGTATGGCATTCGAAGGGTTTAATAAATCACATGTTGGCATTGAAATCAAGCATTGGAATCAAGTGACGTCAAGAAGATTGAGGTTGAAAAGAATTAAGCATGAAAATTTGAAATTGACAAAAAGCAATTTTTAATGCTTGTGGCGATAATCTAGAGCCTCCATTTCACGTTTTAGTTTTCTATTTCAAATCAACTCACATTTCGTTTTGGGCTCTTAAAAGGAACACTTCAATTTTTCGTTGCAAAGGGTTAAAATTGAATCTTAGACACCTACTAGACATTGTTTTTTGGACTGAAATTGAACAAAGCATATTCACACTCAAGTTTGGTGCTTTAAAACGAATTCACAATTGCTTTGATGGATTTAAAATGAACAAGTGCTTGAATTGTGTGATTTTGTCTTTGGTGCATTTTGAGTGTGTATCCTCTCCCCTTGCGCTTTGTGCGATCTAGGGTGCAAGAGAAACACTCAAAGTGCATTTTATTGCTTTGAAACACTTTGATTTGGGCTTAAAATTGAACAATATCTTGTGCGAGTGTGAGTAGGGGCATTTTCGTGTATATTCTCTTTCTTTGTGCCGTCAAAGATTGATTGAGTTGCGAATTGTGTCTTTGCTTGCTTTTGTCTATCCTAGAGGGCCTGCCTTGGGGAAAAAGTGCTCACCCAAGGGAACGACTCAACCGGTAACACTCTAAAGCCAAGAGTATTTCCAGCCGGGATATAAATGTGGGTATTGGTTAAACGCCATTATCACGTGGTTGGCTCCGACAAGATGGATCCGAAAGGGGAATCTTGCCATATGGGTCAATCTCCACAAACGGAAAGTCCGAACTAGACCCCTTGTTTTGTAGTGGCCTATTTATCCATTGAGCGAGTTTATCAAAGTGGTGCATTGGAACTTAGATTCCAAGAAGTTACTTGCCATGTCCGATCTTGGTTGAAATATAGAGGTTAGGATTTCATCATACCTCTATATTTTTCCTTGGTTGCATGTAAAATCATCTCTTCTACGAAGGGCATGAGGCAATCCCACCAAGAAAAATGTACCAATTGAGCTAGGATGTTACATTGCTTGTTTGAAAACACAGTGCGTTTATCGAAAATATTGGAAAACCATCATTCAACATCATCACCAGAATTTCAAACCCCTTAGTTAGAGCAAATACCTTTGACAAAACCCAAGAACTATTGCTTACCCTTGGGATTATGTCCTTAGAGGTTTCAAAGTAATTGGGTTTACATCTTAATTTTCTCTTACGAAGGTCAACATTAGGTAACCCTTGTCCTAAATTCTTGGAACTTCCACATAGCACTTTGTGGGATGAAAGGAAGTTGTGACATTGGACATTCAGTTTGAAACATAATCAAGTGTTTGTTTTTGGTAAAAAAGTACTCATTAAGCAAAGATAAAAAATTGGACCCCACACATGTACTTGATATCTTTTGGTCATATTGGTCTTTTGATTGCTCTTAGAGAAAAGTGTGTTCTTTAATACCTTGGCCTAGTAAACAAAGTATCTCTAAGTCTTTTAGGATCAAATCAAACACTTCATCCATCTCGAACATTTATCAAAATTCATCCATCCAAAACAACTTTAGAACTTTTGAAAACATCATTCTAAACTTGGGTAAATCATCCTTAAATCAAATCAAAGTCATTTGTTCAGTTAGGTGTGTGGGAATGCATCCTTTCTCATACACTTAATTAAATCAACCATCCTTTGAACAAGTTCATCCTAAGATAACATCCAACATCTTAGGGTTTACACGTTCATTATCCAAATCAAACCAACCAAAATCAAACCCTAAGTCTAGCATTGATCCAAAGTTCCTAAACGTTCATCATCCATATCATTTACACCTTTCATCCTTCATCTTGTCATTGGTCCTAAGAACCCTAGAGGTCAATTTTGTAACAAGGTCAAATTACAAGGAGAACATGGAATACAAACTTGATCCATACATCTCAAGTAATCCAAATCAATTGAATCTTCAAAGCCTTACAATGCCGATTGATTATCAAAACTCACACTTATACAATCCATACATGGGACCATTACCTTCCACAAATGTCAATAGAACAAGTGTGAGTATGCCCAAATCAAAGATTGGAATGCATTTCCCGATGGTAAATCCAAGCCCAAACCTACAAGTCTATCAATCGAACAATCAATGCATGAGCCTTCAAACAAACGTCATCCCACCAAATCCCTTCAAGCCAAAGGAGAATGTACCAAGTACAAGTTTTTGAAACATGAATCTGACAAACTTTGGGATGGACACATATGTAAATCATACAAACATGAACAATCTTCAATTTCAACCTATCATGCCAAATCTGAGTGTCATTCCAAATCAGAACATTGTCCAAAATCAAACACAAATACATACTCCAAATCTGCTTAAAGAAAAGCCAAATCAACTATATCAAGGGAGTGAAGATCAAGAACAAATTTGGCTAGATCAAATTGCGGCACTTTCCAAAATAGTTGAGTCATTACACCAAGGGACATCTCCACCACCATTACCCATACCAACATCATTCCTTGGTTTAGGGCTTCCCCCTTTACCTAGCACCAATCACTCCATCCAAATCAATCCACATAACGCCAATAAAGCCATCACATCAAATCCTTTGAATATACCATCGACATCGCACAAACAGATGGTATCCAATCAAGCAACAATGATGATCCCAACCAATCAAAATATGGTCTCCCAAGGGCCTATCACCTCGTTCATCCCAATCATCCCTATCACTTTGATCATTCCAAACACCACCCCCATGATCGCTCCAAGTGTATCTCAACAACTTGGCACTACATCCAACACGATTCCAAATACACCACCACTACCACCAAAACCAAGTGCAATAAGTCAATATCGTAGCATCGCACTAAAAGCACATCAAGCCTACCAAAAAACACTTCAACAATATCAGGTGGTTCCACAAGCCTCTCAAGCTACCCAACAAACAAAAGCACAAACACGAAAAATGATTGGGGATAACAATGGGCATTCAACCATTGGTGATAGCATTGACAATCTCTCCACCACAATTGTCAAAAATAATGATCAAAACCTCTCCATCGAGGAGCACATTGAGGATGTATCTACACAATCTGATGATCAACTCACCATACATCAAGAGCCACTTTTTAGTGATCTCTTTCAAGGAGTGTTAGGATTATTTGATCCAATTGACATAATGCACAAACAGTTCACCTATGATCATGTTGAAAATGTCTCTACATCGCCTTACGAGTTAGAGGACATATCTCAAGAATTTATTCCAAAGCATGATCAAAATCTTTCACCAAAGTCTAGCAATGGTCCTTTTCAAAACATGTTGATCCCCTTTGACCGCATGGTTATTGATACCGAAAGAACCCTGAACTTGACACTTGAGAATGTTGAACCACTTAACATGTCTAATGATGAAATCCAAGAACCCTTGGTAAGCAATCCATCCTTTGAAATGGACCCATGTCAAGAAATTGATCCAAAGCATGTCAAAAGCAACTCTGAAATCATTCAAGATACTACAATCATCTAATGGAAACTCTCCTATGTATGCAAGATGTAGCACATACTCCTCCATCTACCCATGAGATGCTTTCTATGGATGGATATGTAGATAATCTTCATTCAAAACATGATTCCTTTACTCCTGACATTACACGACAAAAGGAGAAGGTTATTGACAGTCAAATAGAGTTTTCAACATCAAGATCAAATATGTCCCAAAGTTAGACTGAGGACATCATGAATAAATATATCGAACATTATCCACTCAAGGAAGAAAATTAGACAGAAAAATATAATCTAGAGTTAGCAGAGCGGCGAATGGAAACAATGTCATCTACAATGGTCATTTTTTAGAGCATGTTTATTGAACAAGATATCTCAAAACAAGCAAAATCAAGGAATGAAGGTGATACTATCACCATACTGGGGGCAACTTCATCTCAAGAAAACGTCAACATAGGCAGCATGAAGAATCCTTGTGATGAAACCGATGCCAATACTACAACTAGCCACATCATGAATCTTCATCCACCCATCACTTCATCCATGAATTGGGACCAACATCAAAAGAAAGAATTAAATCAAAGTATGAAGAATGTTATCAAAGAAAAAGAAGCTAAGAATCATATCAAACAAATCAAATACACATGGATACCAAAACATACAAAGAAAGATCATCCCTATCAAACTCCATCAATCAAAGAAATTGTGGGGCAAAATACAAGAGGGAAAAGTATCCATCAAAGATGTCCGAAAAAGAAAAAAAAAGATTTTCAAGCGATGTACAAAGTGTATCAAGCAGTTGGTCCTAATTCCACACAAACTTTCGTATCCACCAATCATTGCTCATCTTCCCAAGTTTGGAGAGTCAAACGTTCCAAACTGTCAACCAATCCATCTCTTATCCCTAAACACACTCCATCCACACCTCCACACATGATATCCAGTTCTTACATTGACCATGTATTGGAAATGACTCTTCATCATAAGGATTCTGAAGGCACTCTATCGCGATGTACGCACAAAGACAAAGTTAACTTCGGTATCGACGAAGCAGATCAAGAATAACAAAAATTGTATTCAAGTGCACATATCTTAGCGAAACAACTTCTTCAGGTAGGATATCGGTGGCACATTTTGACAAAGGAACCTACATCAGCAACACCTTGTGGTTCAGCATGAGCTTTAAATGTTTCACAGAAAAATACAAAAAAAAAGAAAAAATAAGCAAAAAATCCAAAAAAAATTAGAAAAAGGATTGAAAATAGTAAAAATAAAAATCGTCCTCTAGTGAAAACTGCATGGGCGGCACTTTAGGCAAAACCATGATGAAAACCTGGCAAACAGGCGTCATGAGTAGAATCGAGCATCTATGTGTGCCACTTCAGGTGAAAGCATCTCATCCCATCCATAATAAATCGAGCATTCCATCCATCCTATCCATAATAAATCCATTCATCCATAAACCATTTATCCAATCCATCTTTATCCATCTACATCCATCATCCAAGTTATCTTGATCTTGATGAAAATTATGGGGCACACCTTACACTTGCTTATGGAAAATGATGAGCTTAAAAAATACTCATAATTTGAATGTTATGATAAACTTTTAATGTCTTTACTTTTGTTATTTCATGGCTGTTTAAACTTTGTTGAAACCTTTTATGGGGATATCCTGTAGCATAATACTTTCATACTCCTGTAGCTCATGGTGTTGACTTGATTGCATTTATTTCCTGTTGACTCCCTAAAATGGATGGTATATCGTATATAGTTTTTGAATGATGAAGTAGATTTAAAATGTGTGATTAATGAATCGATATCGTGTATGTGCCATACACCTTTTCTTTCGCATCTGTACCTTTTGTTTCACAGGTTGTTGAAGAATGATCGAGTCAAGCGCAGCCGATCTCGGCCTTGCAGTAAAGTCCATTTCCTGCACGACTTCGAGGAAGCTCCGGTGAAGACTCTTTGACCGAAACCATGGGAAAGAATTTTAATAATAATCAATCTGGAAAAAGTGGAGCGCTAGATTCTCTTTGAATCGGGATTGAACGCATAAATTCATTTATGAAGTTTGTTCCTTGATTCTGGGATACTTTACTTCCACGTCTTTCTTTGATTGGGTTAGTTAGTTAGTTGCTCTCCTATTTATAAATAAAGTTCTCCTCCTGCGCGAGAGAAACAAAAGAGGGGGATAGTTAGAAAGAGTTAGAAGCATAGTAATAGCAGATATTATATAAGAGTCAGTATGATAATGAGAAATAGCATCTGTATGATCAAAGACAGAGTTTATTATTAGTTTCCACATCAATAAGGCAATGTATACCATTCTGTTTTCATGAATAAAATTTGATGAAGTTCTGAGTTTAGCATCTGCATAATTAGTAGATGCTTGCTAAGGGGGCCCACTTAGTAAGTATCTGTAGCTAGTTAGTTAGTTGTTATTTTCTGTTGATCTTCAGTTAACTTTCATCTTTGAAGTTTTCATACAAACTCAGTCTTATAGTGCTCCTGCAGCATAGAGAGTCCATCCCTGTGACTGTTCCTGCAGCATAAGGCCGGTTCATAAGTTTGTGTTTCAGTCATAGTTGTTAAGGTTTCTATCATAGTTGAGTTAAAGAATTTTGCATTACCGTTCTGTGGCTTAGATAGAATTTCTTTCCAGTATTATTTCTGCTAAGATTTGACCGAAACTAGTTCCTAGTGCATATATTTTTCCGCGCCATTTAAATTCTACGTCCCCTGGTTTGACAAGTAAAATGAACATCCATAGGAAGATATAAGTCACCTGTTGGAATGTCCAATTCCCAGGAAAGGTTTTACTGTGATTTTCATATCATTTTGTGGGCGCGAGCCATTTTTGGCACCGTTGCCGGGGATGGAATCTAGCTAGGAGTCTGTCAGAAGTCATTTTCAGCATTAGTTTAGTTTGTTAGTCAAAAATTTTCAAAATCTTTCAAGCCACTATCCATACCGTATTGCATGCATAGAAGAAGAAGAGACACACTGGGAAGGTTCCTCCTTGAAAATCTATTTATTGAACTACTATTTGACCTAGCTGATAACGAACCTGAGGAAAATCCACTCGCTCTGTTATTCCAGCAACTAGACATGGCAAATAATCCACCTAATAATCCACCTCCTACATTTGAGTTTCCCATTGTTCCCCAACAAGATACCGACAATCTTAAAAACATTCCCTCTTCCTTACTTCTAAAGTTTTATGGCTTGGTTACGGAAGATCCAAAAACTTTTTTGTTTGAATTTGATGTCCTCTGTCGCAGTTATGACTACAACACAGACGCTCATAAACTGAAGTTATTTCCTTCCACCTTGAAGGAAGGAGCTCTCAAGTGGTTCATGAGTCTGGGAAGAGGTGTTGTAGATAGTTGGGCCACCATGTAGATGAAATTCCTTAAAAAGTATAAGGAATATTGTAAGAGTGTCAGCAAAGGTGATGACATATTCTGCATTCAGCAGAAGGAGGATGAAAGTCTAGAGGATTAATTTCCAGGTTTTTGTTTTCACTCAAAAGGAACTCAAACCATACTCTCAACGAGGATTCTCAGAAACTACTCTTCCTAACGGGAATCTGTGATGCCTATATTGACACCCTAGACCTAATGGGAGGAGGTGATATAAGCCAACTGCCTTGGGATGATATAAAAAAAATATGTCTTAACTACTCTTGAGCAATAGTTAAGAAAGGTCGAGGTCATCATGTTACAGTGGAGAAGTCTTCTTCTGGTGGAGTTTCCCGGATGGAGATAACAAATTTGCTATCTGACTTCAAGCAGGACATCATTAATAATATGGCTACACAACTAGACACTATGCAAGCTCAGAAGAAACATGTAGAAGCTGAGGTAGTTTTGGCTGAGTTCTGTCCATACTATAGACAGAAGAAGCGTGATTGCAGATGCAAGATGGTGGCTAATTTGGAAGCTAGGAAACTCCCTACTGACTTCAAACCAGTAGAAGGTGATGATGATCAAGTGTTCTTTGTTGCGCAAAGGAGACCATGGGCCCAAAGACAAGGTATGCCTCAAAACCCTTTAACTTTTAGTAATCCTTATTCTGGCTATAATAACCAATGGCAACATGCATATGGGCCACCACCACCATGGAATCCGCCTCAACCAAGTTGGCCTAATTATTAGACCCCACAGTGGCAATCCCCTCAAGGAGGTTGGCAGCAACCACAAGGGCAATGGACCCCACCTTCAGGAAATTGGCAACAAAATCCTCAATGGAGAGGTCCTCAGCAATGGCAAAACCAGTCTCCTGGATTCTTGTAGCTTCCGCAGCCACAACAATAGGCCCTCATGCCACCTCCTGCAGCAACTGCCACAAATCCTGGCCCTCCGAAGCAAATGCCTATGCCTGCCCAGCCGTTGCCCAATCCCAATAATAAGCAACCGCAGCAGCCACAACAAACTGCGTATCTTGCTGAAGCCAACCAATATCAAGCTTATGCCTTAAACGTTAATGACATCCATCTGAGGTTTGGAACTACTTTACCTGCTCCCAAACCACCTCTGATTACTGAAATACCAGATTCTCCCCTTGAAGAATCTATGGCACCTATTGTTCCTACTGAGCATATGCCTTTACCTGATACAGTTTCTACGTAACCTATTTTCAAAGACAAGACAAACCACCTTTTCCTCAGAGGTTGCAAAGCACTGAATCTAAATCCATAGAAGAACCCACTTTTGACATTCTAGAGCAGCTCAAGAATGTACAGATTCAAATCCCTTTATTTCAGGCTATTAATGATGTTCCCATTTTTGGAAAAGCTATTAAAGAAACATGTTTAAAGAAGCCTGGACGGAAGAAAAAGGATCCCCAAACAATTCATGTTTTAGGGAAATTGGCTGATATAATGTTGGGAAATGTAGTCATTCCAAAGTATATTGACCCTGGAAGTCCTGTAGTGCAGATACATATAAATGGCCAAGTTGTAAAAACTATTTTGATTGATTTAAGTGCTGCCATTAATGTCATGACAAAGCATACTATGAACTCCTTGAATATTTCAAACATTAGAACTACACCCACAGTTCTGCAGCTTGCAAATAGCTCCACAGTTAAACCTGATGGGATGGTGGAAGATGTAATTGTCACTCTTAAATCCTGGGAGTATCCTGCTGATTTCACAATATTATCAGTTAAGGCAACTTTAGGAGGATATCCAATTATCCTTGGTAGACCATGGTTAGCAACTGCTGATGCTTTTATAGGATGTCATTTTGGAGATATGACCATTTCTGATGGTCAGTCCACAAAGAAATTGGCCTTGTATCCGCCTGCTAGACCTCAACCAGATTTTTCCCAACCTGTTTGGCCAGATGTGGGAGAAGAAACTGAAGAAGCCATTTTTTTGGCTCAATTAATGATGCTTCAAAATGATCCATTCTCACAACTTTAGAGTAAAGATGCTTTGCTTTTTCAAATTCTACAATTTAACCCTGATATGGGTAGTTCATCTGATCCAAGTGGAAGTCATCATCAATGTTTCCTGCAACAACTAGATTCTAAGAGTTCATTGCCTAAACTTCTGACAATTTTCTATAACTTGTTTCCACAAGAGGTACAAACATTACCTGTTGATTCTATGAGTAATCTCACTAAGCAGATAGAATTGTCTCTAGATCATTGTTTGAATGTTAATAGCAAGTTGTCACAGTCTCAAGAGGCTGATTTATTAACAATGCTACAAGAACAACATAAAGCTTTTGCATGGGAATATGGGGACATGCAAGGAATCGATCCTCGAGTTTGTACTCATAGGATATATATCAAAGAATATTGTTCACCAGTTAGACAACCTCAAAGAAAAGTAAATCCAGCACTTAAAGAAATAGTAAAAAATGAACTTCAAAAGTTGCTTGATGCTGGTTTTATTTACCCAATTTCTGATAGTCAATGGGTTTCTCCATTAGTCATTGTCCCCAAGAAAGGAGGAAAATGGATAGTGTGTGTAGATTACACTGAGTTGAACAATGCCACTAAAAAAGATCACTTTCCACTACCTTTTGTAGACCAAGTACTAAACTCATTGTCTGGCAAAAGATATTTTTCCTTTTTGGACGGTTATAGTGGGTACAATCAAATAAAAATTGCTCATGAGGATCAAGATAAGACAACTTTTACTTGTCCATGGGGAACATTTTCTTATTCCGTCTTGCCTTTTAGTCTATGTAATGCACCAGCAACCTTTCAGAGAGCAGTAATTAGTATCTTTGCTGATATATCTCATGAATGTATGGAAATTTACATGGATGATTTCACTACCTATGGAGTCACATTTGAAGAGGCACTGATGAATTTAGAAAAGGTATTGAAAAGGTGCAGAGAGCAAAATTTATCTCTAAACAATGAAAAGTGTTTTCTGATGATGGAAGAAGGTATTGTTTTAGGTCATCATATTTCAAAGAATGGAATTCAGGTTGACCTTGCTAAAATTGAAGTTATTCTGAATTTACAAACTCCTACAAAATAAAAAGATGTCAGAAGTTTTCTTGGTCATGCAGGGTATTATAGAAGGTTTATAAAATACTTCAGTAAAATTGCCAGCCCACTTTAGGCCTTGTTAACAAAGGATTCCCAATTTGAGTGGACAGAGGCCTGTGAAAAATCCTTCCTACAACTAAAAGACTTGCTTACTAAAGCCCCTGTTCTTCAAGGACCAAAATGGAATTTGTCTTTTCACATACATGCCGATGCATCTAATTTTGGTATAGGAGCAGTTTTGAGTCAAAAAGAAAATTCAATTGAGCATGCTATCTACTTTATTAGCAAGAACCTCCAAAGTCCTGAGCTCAACTATACTGTTACAGAAAAGGAATTGCTTGTAGTAGTGTATGCTTTGAATAAATTTAGGCATTATGTCACAGGTTATCAGATATTCGTTCATACTGATCATGCAACAATCAAGTACCTGATGAACAAACCTGCCATTTCTGGTAGATTGGCACGATGGCTCCTGTTGTTACAAGAATTTGATATCACAATCATTGACAAACCAGGAAGAGCTAATGTTGTAGCTGACTTTTTATCAAGACTTCAATCAGCTGCACCTGATGAACATGAAGTTATTGATGATAGGTTTCCTGATGAACACTTGTTCTCTATTGTTGCACAAACTCCATGGTATACAGACATTGCTAATTATCTAGCAGTAAACAAAATACCAGGTCACTTTTCTCCAAGAGAAAATAAGTTGTTGATAGAGAAAAGTTTTAACTTTTCTTAGACCGCAAATTGTTTGTTCTATACTGGACCTGATCAAGTAATGCGAAGATCTGTAAGAGAAGATGAGACTTATGATATCTTGCATGCTTGCCATGATGAACCATGTGGGGGGCATTTTGCAGCAAAAAAAACATCAATGAAGGTTCTTACAACAGGGTACTACTGGCCAACATTACATAAGGATGTTGTGGCCTATACAAGGAAGTGTGCCAAATGCTAGCATATGGGAAGACCAACTAAGTCAGATGAAATGCCACTATATCCGCAAGTCATAGTCACCCCTTTTGATAAATGGGGAATGGATTTTGTAGGACCAATTGATCCACCATCAAATGGAAAGTCATACATTCTAGTTTGTACGGATTATGTCACAAAATGGGTCAAGGTAAAAGCTATGACTCATACCTGAGATAACAAAGTTGCTGAATTTCTGTATGAACAAATTTTCACAAGATTTGGAGTTCCTAGAGAGCTTGTAACTGATCAAGGAGCTCAGTTTACGTTAAATCTAATCACTGCACTAATGAATGACTATAAGATTAAACATAGGAAATCTAACCCCTATCATCCTCAAGCCAATGGTCAGGCAAAGGTAACAAACAGAGAAATTGAGGCGATCCTCACAAAGACAGTGCAGATCCATAGAAAAGATTGGAGCAATAGACTTCCTGAAGCAGTTTGGGCTTACAGAACTACATAGAAGACAACAACTGGGTTTACACCTTTTGAACTACTTTATGGGAAAACAGCTATGTTACCCATAGAATTTGAACATAAAACTTTGAGGACAGCTCTTGAACTCAACATGGACTTATCTGAAGCACAGAAGGACCGTCTCCTGCAGCTAAATGCTTTGGACGAAATGAGAAAAGCTGCCCTGCAGCACACAGAAGCAATCCAACAACAAAGAAAGAAATGGCATGATCAGCATATCAAAACCAAGAAATTTTCTGCTGGAGATTGGGCCCTGTTATATGATTCCAAATATCAAGAAAACCAAGGTAAGCTCACAACACGCTGGCTTGGCCCCTATGAGGTTGAAAATGTGTTCGACAATGGAGCTGTACAGCTGGTGACAATTGATCCAGTCCATTTTAAATTGCTAGTCAATGGCCACCGACTCCGGTTGTACCATAAACCAGTGTCAAAGGAAGAATTCATGCAATAGTTCATTCAGGTTCCTCACGCTACTCTTCCTACAGCTCAAGGCTTTAGCCTTTCTCCTGCAGCGTTGCCGTAATTTTTAAAAAGCATGCCCATAGTAAAGGTTTTCTTTTTAAGGAAGCCCTTTTTTTTCTCCATTTTCATTTATCGCCCCCATCTCAATTCTTTATCTTCCATCCATCCATTTCATTCGTACATTTCATCCACCCACATCTCCCATCCACTTCATCCGTCGGCATCAACCTTAATTAAGATATCTTTCCCACTTGTCAACTCATGCAGCGTCGTCATCTTTCTTCACACATACGTGCAATTATCAAAGGTACGCCATATCTTTTCTTATCGCATATTTGAATTATTTAATTCTATTCATTTATTTCTATGCATGTACCAGCCATTATTGCCCGAATCTCTACATGTTCTTTGGTATATGTGAGGACACATGTCATACTTTAAGTAGGGGCCAGGGTAGTCCATCTTTTAAAACCTATCTTTTCGTCGCTGCCATAACTGCACAAATAACCTTTCTTTAATACTTTTCTGGTACTTTCTAAATGTGATTGTATGTCCTTCTTTAATGCATGTTTTTCTTGTAAACTACGATTAAGACTGCTTGTTCAAAAAGCTCATTTTTGGAAAAAGAAAGAAATGTGACGGCATGACAGAAGAAAAACCAGAGCAGAAAGGGAAATAAAGAATTTGAATCTTCAGCAAGGAATTGAGTTCAACTAAAAAAACTACAAATATGGGTGGTCAGTTGGTGCGACATGAGCCTATAGCTCGTGCATTGTTACTGCAAAATCTGCAGACAGTCCATGCATTTAGCCTCTATGGATGGTTAAATTATTTCTTGAGCTTAATGATTTTGATGAAGAGGCTGTTGGAGAATTTTTTAGAACACTTTCTGAAGGGGAAGCCACCGTATGGGGTCTAACAGTTGTTGCAACCGAAGACAGAATTGTTGAAGTCACCGGACTCCCAGCCGTTGGAGAAAACTTTTCTTCAGATGCTGCAGCTGCAAGGGCTGAGTTTTCAATGCCTGTTGATGGACCTCTAGAAGTCTCCAAGCAGGGATGCAAGCGTGTGTCACTGCCTCCTCCATATTCAGAGTATGCCACTTATATAATGAGGTATTTAACCTGTGAAGGCCATTTTTCCTACCTACATTCTCATCATTTTAAATTATTAAGCCATATGAGGCATGGGTTAGTTGTGAATGTTCTAAATTTCTTGTTAAAGTTTTTAGAACAAAATGCCCATGGAACTCAATAGGGGAAAGACAATTCTGTCACTCATCATGGCCTTATTAAATTACTGATTGAGCGCTCTTTGAGAGACGTCTCACCTCTCTCCTGGCAACAATTTGTTGCCCAAAAAAGTTTGCAAATACCACAACCTCCTAGGGTACTTACCCCACAGCCTCAAAGAAAGAAGAAAGAAATTGCATCTACTAGTGGAACAGGGCAATGGTCATCTACTACTGTAGCACCTAGTCCTGCAACTTTTGCACCTGAATCCTCTGCTAGGGTACAAACTAGGTCTGCCACTAGGAGAGAGAAAGGAAAAACAAAGGCAGAAGGGTCCCCTAAATCTGACCCTCGTTTTCAGAAAAGATAATGCTCATCTCCTGCGGCACCTTCACCTGTAGCCATTTCTCCTACAGCAACACCTGTTGCTATTACCAGTGCACTGTCATCCTCTGGTAGGGCAGAGCCCTCTGAAAAAATAAGAAAAAGAAAAGCTACCGGAACACCTCCTGTAGCTGCATCTGTGCCAAGAAGGGTTTCCACAAGGAAACAATCTAAGACCTCCCCTACTTCACAGCAACCTGAGGTGATTGTAATTTCAGAAGGGTCTGTTGAATCTAAATTTAATGTTTCTCAGAATGAGTCTGAGAATGCTGCTCAGAGTTCGTTCGTTCCTGAAGAGGAACAAGTTGAGACAAAAGAAACAGGGCACAATGAGCAAGGGTTACCAAATCTCTATGATTTGGCTACGGCTGCTATGCAATTTTTGGAGGAAGCATAGACTTCTCCACCACAACAACAAGAAGAATTTATCTTGCAGCAAGAGAAAGAACAGATTGAACAATTGAATGTGCCTAGTGAAGTTGTATTTCACCCTGCAATTTGTAAAGCCATTGTTGTGTATAGGAGGACGTTTTTAATTGAGTTTTTGGAATATGTTAAAGCTAATTGGGAATTAGTTACATTGCAAACCCTAACTTTCTGACACATAGCCCAGACTGATATGCAACAAAGTCTATGGGAAGTAGAAAAGAAGAAATTGAAAAAGGAAATTGAAATTCAGAAACAAGAAATTGCTGAGTTGAAAGCAAAAATGGACGAAATGTTAAAAGTAACTGGTCAGATTATGGAATGTAGACCACTACCCAGAGTTTATGCTTTGTGCCTTAAAGAACAATTTTTATGGTTGCAATTGATGAGAATTTTCAAAAACCAGGATCCTATCATTCACACTGCCAAAGAATTTTATGAAGCATACCAGGCAGCCCCTAACTGGTTAAGGAATTCTCTGTGTGAATTCTATTTGCATGGCTTTTTAATACCATTTGAAACAGAATGGAATCCTCTGGTATATATTGGTGATATTCATCTGAGAGCATTTATGTCATGGGCAGCAAATGAGGCGAATTATGGCAGGCAGTGGGAAACCTATGAGGAAGCTGAGAAAACAGAGCCTGTTCCATTACGCTCTCAAAGTTTAAATCCCCATGCAATGTTGAAAGATTGGTTTGCTCTGTCATATGGTGTTACTAATGTTCCAGCCAGAGAGAAAATATTTGATATCAGAAAATAAGTCTATGATGAATTCCAGGCACAACAATATTTTTTTTGGAAACTAGCATATACCAGAAGTGAGAAAAGATGGGAGAGATTAACTATTGGGTTAAGAAAATCAGAACCACATGGTCCCTTAAATTTCACAGTAGCTCTCAAACGAACCAGCAAATATATTCAATTGGGACTTCAAACAAGATTTGAACTGTGGCTGCCACTGACATTCAGACCCCCTGTGCTAATGTGGCCCCTCTATCCTCACCAGGCTACAAATCTTAACAATGAATTAGAAGACCGAAGGTATGAAAGGTGCCAGGATTTTAGAGGATTTTATTATAAGTTTGGAAATCCATTCCAGAGTCATGCAGCAACCACATACTTCAGAGAAACTGCTAGGAAAGTTAATGCTGGAGGACCAGCATTGGGCTCAGTAGGGGGCAGTGATGAGCTTAAAAAATGCTCATAATTTGAATGTTATGATAAACTTTTAATGTCTTTAATTTTGTTATTTCATGGCTGTTTAAACTTTGTTGAAACCTTTTATGGGGATATCCTGTAGCATAATACTTTCATACTCCTGTAGCTCATGGTGTTGACTTGATTGCATTTGTTGCCCGTTGACTCCCTAAAATGGCTGGTATATCGTATACAGTTTTTGAATGATGAAGTAGATTTAAAATGTGTGATTAATGAATCGATATCGTGTATGTGCCATACGCCTTTTCTTTCGCATCTATACCTTTTGTTTCACAGGTTGTTGAAGAATGATCGAGTCAAGCGCAGCCGATCTCGACCTTGCAGTAAAGTCCATTTCCTGCACGACTTCGAGGAAGCTCCGGTGAAGACTCTTTGACCGAAACCATGGGAAAGAATTTTAATTGCAGTCAATCTGGAAAAAGTGGAGTGCTAGATTCTCTCTGAATCGGGATTGAATGCATAAATTCATTTATGAAGTTTGTTCCTTGATTCTGGGATACTTTACTTCCATGTCTTTCTTTGATTGGGTTAGTTAGTTAGTTGCTCTCCTATTTATAAATAAAGTTCTCCTCCTGCACGAGAGAGACAGAAGAGGGGGATAGTTAGAAAGAGTTAGAAGCATAGTAATAGCAGATATTATGTAAGAGTCAGTATGATAATGAGAAATAGCATCTATATGATCAAAGACAGAGTTTATTGTTAGTTTCCACATCAATAAGGCAATGTATACCATTCTATTTTCATGAATAAAATTTGATGAAGTTCTGAGTTTAGCATCTGTGTAATTAGTAGATGCTTGCTAAGGGGGCCCACTTAGTAAGTATCTATAGCTAGTTAGTTAGTTTTTATTTTCTGTTGATCTTCAGTTAACTTTCATCTTTGAAGTTTTCATATAAACTCAGTCTTATAGTGCTCCTGCAACATAGAGAGTCCATCCCTGTGACTGTTCCTGCAGCATAAGGCCGGTTCATAAGTTTGTGTTTTAGTCATAGTTGTTAAGGTTTCTATCATAGTTGAGTTAAAGAATTTTGCATTACCGTTCTGTGGCTTAGATAGAATTTCTTTCCAGTATTATTTCTGCTAAGATTTGACCAAAAGTAGTTCCTAGTGCATATTTTTGCCGCACCATTTAAAGTCTACATCCCCTGGTTTGACAAGTAAAATGAACATCCATAGGAAGATATAAGTCACCTGTTGGAATGTCCAATTCCCAGGAAAGGTTTTACTATGATTTTCATATCCTTTTGTGGGCGCGAGCCAGCAAACATCTTGACATGGGCTGTTTTCATTAATCCTATCCTATGCAACATTATCTGAGCTATGAAGCATTATCCAAATGAGCATTCTTTATCCAAACACCTTATCTTATCGCAAGATAATCCTTTCCATCCTTTTCGTGCTTACCATATCAATCCATCCATCCACTTATCCAAGCATCCACTCATGACATTCCATACATTGCTAGACATTGGGGGCAGATATTTGCATCTTGCTTCGAGAATAAATCTTGATCTATATCCTCCAACTTATGGCGATCCGAACATTAGCAAACATGGAATCAAATTGGTCAAAGCATCTGCAATCCAAAATCCCAATCACTAGCCCATGGCATATTTTGATGAACGAACATGTCCTTATCAGTCTTCATCTTTCATAGAACATCGATCCAAATAGTCACTATCAGTTGCATCTAAGTTGCATGTCAACGTCACATCAAATCATTCAAACAAATTTTGTTCCAAAACAAAGCTTCAACAATCTTGATCTATTGAATCCAATCAATCCATCATCTCGGGATATCATTCCCAATCATTGTTTTGCTTAACACTAACCTTGCATTGTTGTGCATCCTCAATAATGTTATCATCATCAATCATCATCAATCAAATCCTTTCATTGTTGTGTATCCTCAACAATGTTGTCATCATCATCAATCCATCGATTCGATCAATCAACCTTAGTTTGGTTTTTAACAATATCCCAAAACAGAGAACTAATATCATCAGACACATCCCTATCCAAATCGTCAAAATCATGCAAAAATCCAAAAACATTCAAAAAATATCAAAATCCGAAAACATCCAAAACATTGAAAAATCCAAAAACATTCATAAAAGTTAGAAAACATCAAAAACATTAGAATCTGAACTACGTCGTCTCTGAGCTTAAACGTAGGCAAGGGTAATCTTTGATTAGCCCCCGAGACATCAAAATCCAAAAACATTCAAAAAACATCAAAATCCAAAAACATCTGAAAAACATCAAAATCCAAAAACATCTCAAAACATTTTAAAACATCAAAAACATCCAAATATTTGAAAAAAATCCATCTGTCTCATCTCGCTTGCACCTGCAATAATCAATCATCCATAATAAACTGATCGTCACTTTCATCCTTTGGCAAAACAAACAGAAACAATCACAACAATCAGCAAAAGCAAGCTTCAATCGCAAAATCAAAATCAGAACAACAAACCATTAAATGCAAAATCAAAATCTTGATCATTTTCAAACATGTCAATCAACCTCATATCAACAACCTATCAATCAACTTATCAAAACCATCATCATCCTATACAATGCATGTCCTAGGATATATCGTTCCGACAATGGGCATCATTTTGGATATCACTTTGGATTCTTATCCTATCAAAACAAATCCCTTTGGCTGAAGGTATGAAGAACATTGGCTTATTTGCGTACTTGATCTTTTCTTTTGATTTATCTTATTGCACTCATTCCAAGGACCTCTCGATGATATCCGAATGAAGGATTTAGAGAGATAGGAATGGGGCAATGATCATTATCTTTTGTCTGTTGTGCTTGTTGGACGTTCTTGTAAAATAACTTGGCGAATAATTTCTTTGTTAGATATGTATAGAGGATATTTTGGATGGCTTGTTGACTATTGCATTGATTGGTTATACCTCTCCTTGTTTTGTTCTGAGATGTTTAAAACTTCTAAAGTGCATCCTAGCAAAGTTTTCGTATGTCAGGTGTGAACAGGAATACTCCTATCTATTTGTCGAGTCAAAGTCCAGCACACCAAGTACAACGCCATCCTGGTCCTTCATACCTTGATGCATCATACTTAGGTGTGTTATCAAACATAAAGTAAGTGACCCTTTGAAAATCCCAATCCTTGATAAGCAAATCATCATCATTTATCATCATCATCAACATCATCTCTAATAAAGTCTTGATCAACCATGGATTTGTTGGATCCTCTTGTCATCACCTCATTTCTATGCTAACATAACATCACCAAGGCATCGCTAATGCATCCATCATGTACTCATATCATCATCATAATATAGATCTGTTAGTCCAAGCATCTCATAAATCATCCATTGCATAATCATGGCATATCAGATTCTCCATCTCATCCATCTCATATCATATCATCATTTAAGTTGTTTAGGATAATATAGATTTGTTATTCTAAGCATCTTAAAATCATCTCATTTTCATCATCATCCATAACCATCCATTTTGAACCTCTTTATCGCAAGATCGACCCTCAAATCGAATTTTTTTGCTCGATCTCTCGAGGGGCAATGTACCAGTGTACTTTCCGCTGGGACATCTGAAAAATCAGGAATTTTTTAATTTTGATCACGGAAAGTTATTCTTTGAACCAATGCAACAAGTACATTGCTTCAAAGAGGGTCAAAATGTAGACATGTCAAATTTACATCATGCATAATCATATTCCATTCATCAAATAAATCAAGACTTTATTTAAATCAAACCCAAATCATATTCCACCATTTTTTGATTTAAATAAATCAAATATTTAAGTCCTAAAAGTCAAAATCATCTAAGCACCATTAAATCAGCATAATCATCATCTATTTAATCTAACCCTGATTAAATGCTAAACTTACCCACTTACATTCTCTAGATTTAGCCACTTGCACATATAAATCAATTTATTGATTTATTAAATCCAAGATTTTCCATCAACATGGCATTTATGGGGAATATTCCCTCAATTTTGAATTCAAAGGCAAGTTGATTTGTCCCTCCAACATTGCATTTATTGCTCATTTTCTTGTCCCCCACTTAGCATTTACTCTCAAATTTGAATTCAAATTCTCCCTCTCATGGGAACTCTTCCCAAATCTTGCACATGCATCAACCACTCACATGATGACAAGTGTCCTCATCTCATTGGATTGTTTTTGATCCCACATTTCTCTCTCATATGCATTCTTTCAACTTGATAATCTATAAATGAGAGGCTTCATCCTTCAAGCAAGGTCTCCACAATCACTCATGTAAAGTCACTCTCCATTGGAGAACTAATTTTGCTCATCATCACTCCACCATATTCATAGCATTTTCATCTTAAGCTTTGATCAAGGATTGGGAAAGGGTCACTAGCACATGTGACACCAATCCACTATGAGATGAAGTTGATTCATTTTGTTTGTATGCTTATTTGGTTTTTCTTGTTGTTTTAATATCTTACTTAGCATATCTAACATGTTTCATTATCTCATAAGGATGTTGAGGATTATTTTGGTTTTAAGATGCTAACCATTTGCATATTTGATGTCCACACTCATTATCAAAGCATATGTCCAAATGTATAATCTCCTCCAAAATAAGATTGTGTATGCACCATATACTCTAGTCTAGTTGGAATAATGACCACAACCATTCACTCACATCTAACTAACCCCAACCAATGATAAAATTTCTACTTGCAAAATATATTATAGCTCCCATCCTAATATAATTCACCATCCTACTCAATGGTATCACCTCACATGATAAAAACATGCTAATGTGCAAAATATTGAAGACACCTGGTACCAAAATCTAGTGAAACCTCTCCACCAAGACACATATAACTCCTCGAAATATTGAATTATATGAGAAGTGTTTGGTCTAGTGTTGACAAAGGAGAAAAAAAACTCATAAAAAATTATATCTCATTTTGTCAAAGAACATGGATAATTATTTGCACATTCCAACAAAAATGCTACAAAATAGAGGGTACTCCCTTAAATAGTTTTATGCTCACTGTCTTGTCTTTGAACTCGATAACTCTTCCAAGTTATCCACATAACAAAGGATAATTATTAAAGTTCCCCATATAATTGCTAACTTTTTAAAGAAGTACATCAATAATAAATTAACAAAAATAGTGATCACAAAAACTTCACACAAACCATAAATCAATTGAGAAAATAGGTGAAAATACTATAATAGAATATTTCCAAAATGTATACAAATTTAGAATTTTAATTTCCTAACATTAGAATACCATAAATTATTATGTGGGGAGTCATAAGTTAACAAATATAAAAAAATAATCAAACCATGAAGTAGCAATATGTAAGCATAAAATTTATGTGGAGCAACCCTTTCAAGAAAAAAATCACCAAAGAAAGAGGACATACTTTAATCCTAAATGAACAAGATATAATAAAAGAACAATCCACTCTAGACTCTAATAACATTTTGGTAGCACCTATATACCTATAAAATTATGATATCAAACTATTTTCTCACACCTACAATACATTGGTAAAGATAGAGATAAAACCATGAATGGTTTGACCAAAATAATGATACTAGAACCATGGTATCATAAAAAAACCTCATGTCCATCCTAGAGAGTACCTTCCAAGAATAATACACGTGATCCAAGACTTCATGTGGGCATAATTAATATGTCTTAAAATATCATATATGTACCCACAAAGGGATATTTGAATCATAAATACCAAATGATTTACATACTCAAGTGCGGTGATCTATTTTAGAGATGATAACTCATGTGGATCCCATCCATTATAAAATAATTCTTCATTCCTTAATACTAGCACCTAGAATTGGAAAATAGCATTTAGTGAATCCAAAGTCAAATATAAATGACACCTTAGTGATCCACCTCCGTGATGAATGCATATGAAAAATAATATCAAGAACCTAGGAGAAACTTAGTAATTACAAAAAAAATTATAAATAGTTACACCCTAGGCACCCATGTACACCTTCCAAGAGTGTTGGGGAGACATAAAATATACATAATATTTATAAAATTAATAACACCTTAATCCTAACATTCCGACAACATTATATATTAAAAATATATCTATAGGACACATAAATGAATCAAGTAAAATGTTCAAGACTCATGGAATTATTGCACATAGAGAACTTATTCGTGATCATTAGATTTGTGAGGGAATCTACAAAAATTTCATGAGCATCAACCTTCTACAATAAAAAATTACCATTATCTACAATTTCCTTAACAAAGGAATACTAAACATCAATATGTTTATAATGAGCATGCATTGCATGGAATTCTTGGCCAACCAAATAACAATTTGACTATTGAAAATATTTATAACTATATTTTAATAAAAATAATGTATATTCAAAGTCTTTTTAACCATTCCATAACCTTATAGGCATGTGCATAACAACCATATACTTTTATTTTGTAGTGGATAAAGTAACTTTAGGTTAGACTCATCCACTTCATCAAACTACCAAATAAAGAAAACACATAGACACTAATGGAACTCCAACTAGATCCAAGTCACTTACCCAAACTGCATCCACAAAGCCCTAAATTTCTAATGACGTATCCACACCATTAGTACATGATAAAAATAGTAATAAAAAATCTCTAAAGAATATTTGAAAGCCTTCTTAAAATATTTGAATGATCCTTACCAAGGCTAGACATAAAACTACTCAAAACTTACCTTGTTAGGGTGATATCTATCCTAGTACAAACCATTGCATATATTAGGATACCAACAATGCTAGCATAATGCATGCTAGACATATCCTCAAAATAATATTCCAATTTAGGATAAATATTTGAATAAAACTTGGCATTAGCATGATATAGAATACTAATAGATTTGTAAGAATGCATACTATACCACTACGAAATGGTATCAACATACTTACTTTATCTTAATATTTTTATGTACTTGATACTTGTTGATTTCCATATATATAATGCATTTTTTATCCCCAAAATATTTAATATTATATTTTCTAGAAAGCTAATTTTTTATCTCCCTAATCATAAGCTTGTTGTTACCAATAAATAACATTTCATCCACATATAAGACAATGACTATAATTTGATAATCAATAATTTTAACTTAAACACAATGATCTTCCTCATTACTAGGAAAACCCAAACTTAATAAAAAGTAATCAAACTTCTAGTATGATATTCTAGGTGAACTAACAATTTTAAGGTGGATCTATGGACTTCTCTTACACTCTTAGGATCTTTCACCTAAAAGGAGAGAGATAGAACCTAAAAATTGTGGTGGTTCATTCAAATAAGGGATTGTGTGATGTGATTAAGGCTAAATGAAATGTTGTAAGTGCAAATAAATGATGAAATTGATTGACTATGAATGAAAAACCTATTAAATATGTAATGTTTGAAAACATAATGTGATATGCAAGAATGAACTAAAACATGAACAAATGAACACAAAATTGAAAGGGATTGACCAGAGTGCACTTGGAGGTAGATTGAAGACCTAAGAAGATTTTGGAATGTTGGTAAAATCACTAAAAATCACCAATGGGACTCATTCACCACTGATGGTGAATCAGTCCTGCTATTGACAAAAACTCCTGAAAACTTGTTTCCAACTGTCGGGAACTAAAATCTGATAGAATCACCTTTTTTAGCCTTAAGGCAAGACTCATTCACCACTAATGGTGAATTATTCCTCCCCAAAAATTCTATGAAATTAGAGGTCAATTCTATAGCTCTAGATCTGTACTTGTCTTCCTGTCGAGTTGACGAAGTCAAATCTATAGAAAACGAACTGTAGGTTGTCTTCAAGATTGAAATAGGGTTTATTTGACTTGAAACACTTTCTTGAATTCTTGACCACCTTTCAACACCTAATTACTTGAAAAATCTACATACAATAGTATGCAAAAAACATTCATAAGGGGGAAAATGGTTAAGGGTTAGAATATAGGGATTTTCCTTGGTCAAATCCCACTTTGGTAATCAAACCCTTGATGAAGAAATGAAATGAAATGAACAAAGAAGGATGAATAAACAACATGAAATTTTTCTAAACTCACCACAACCTTGTTGAAGAAATTTGAAGATATATCAATGGCTGCTCCAAGATTCTTGATGAATGATTGATTGAATGATGCAAAGTGCTTGAATGAAATTGAATGCAAGTGAACTTGATGAATTGAATTAGGAGATGAAATGGGTGTAAAATGAGAAGAAAAACACTTATTTATACACATCTATGCCCTAATAACCCAATGATCTACCTCATCACAGGATGACATAAGGTATTTTTGAATAAAAACTTGAAAGAAAATTTGAATTATTTTGATTTTGGAGTCAAGAGGGACTCATTCACCATCCATGGTGAATGGGTCTCACCTTGGTCTTGTAAGTGGGTGTCGGGAATTAAATTTCATTAATATTTTTTTTTTGGGTTTACATTCAAGAATACACTTTATTAAGTCTTATGAGTGCATAAAGGGGTCATATAAAGCATAAGAAAAGTGTAAATAGTGAAATCAAGCCTAGAAAAGCGAGAAATATTGTTACAAGACTTTACAACACTTCAAAATAGGACTTGATAAGTGATAAAAAGGTAATATTTAGCTGAATTATAATGAGAAGATTCTAGAAGAGTGTAGAAATGTGTTACAATAGTTCGTAATAGCTTCACAAGATGTCATAATTTGAATGTTTAGGATCTAACGTGAATGCATAAGTTACATTGCAACATTAAATCAAAGAAAATAGCCCAAGCATCATGAGAGAAAGACCTAAAAGACCATGAAAATGTTAATGATCCATTTTTCTATGGTACATTTAGCCCCCACTTTAGTGAGATGATGAACTTGCTTCAAACTCACACTAAAGTAGCCATGCATATCGAGAAGGATCCAAATGCACTTATGCTAGCAAGATGGAATGACAACAATCGAGAGGGATGAGAAAGCCCCCAAGATAAAGATCCCATGGAAAACTAAACATAAGAACAAAGGAAAACATGTGAATATATAAGAAGAAAAGGGACAATTGGATCAAGTTTCAATAGTTTATCCAACTAGTTGTGGATTAGATCTAAGCTATTTGTGAGAAAAAGAGAATGCATGATCACTCTTGAGCGATGAAACTCATGACAGTCTGTCGAGTGAGAAGGCCCAAAAGGTGAGAAACATACACTAGTTGGTATGCACTCACAAACACATAGGTGGCTATGGGGAAATTCATGCTACTAAATGGGATTCCCGCTCAACCATATCAAAGTTATACCTCCTGATAACTTTAACAAGGTGCCACAAGGAAAAATGTCAGTTTGTGCTTCATGATACAAGCAAAGCTTCGTATGCTTAGAACTCATGAACAAGAAGGATAGGTACCACAAGCATGAAAGTTGTGTTATGCAAGGTGGTAAAGATGCAAAATTGTAAAATGAAAAATGTAAAATGTAAAAGATGTTCAAAGGAGTCTTGTTAAGTTCATGCAAGGTCTATCACTTAGGGAAAATTATGTCTAATGTCTCCAAGAGAGGACCAATCAAAGAATAAAATATTCACAACTGAGGGGATGTAGTGTGTCACATCAGGCCACCAAGAGGAATGCAATATGCTAAGATAGGTCACACTTATGAAGGACATCACACCCAATGTCATCCACAAAGTAACAAATGCATCATATGAAGTGACAAGGCTACACTAAGAACCAAGAATGAAAATGAATTATGCCAATATATTCCCCCCACTTTAAAGGAATTGCTAAACACTGGTCTGTGAGCAATTACTTTAAAGTAGTGAAGGGAAGATGCAAAAGGAAAATAAGACATGAGAGCCAAATTGGAAAGCCGTATAGCAAGTCATATGTTTCTGAGTAAGGTTGGGTCATGTAAACGAAAAAGAAACAAGAGGAAGAGGGATTTCCCCCATAAAGGAAAACACCAAACACATAACAGATCTATGGATTTGGGGTCAGTATGTTCATTGCTACAATGTTTTGATTAAAGAGCTCATAACTGTTATCATTCCCTAAAGCACATAGAACTAGAAGAATGACACATAGAAAGCAAAAACAAATGAAAAAGAAAGGACATTTTGGGTCAACATGGAAGAGACATTGTGGTCTCAACGCTTTGCATTGTACTCAAAAGGAAAACACAAGCAAAAAGAAAATGAAAAGGCAAACAAAAAGAAAAATCTTTTGGGTCAACATGAAGGAGACATTTCGATCTCAATGCCTTGCATCATCCCCAAAAGGAAAATGTAAGAAAAAGACAAAGTAAAAAGGAAAGGGGACTGATTGGGTCAACATGGAAGAGATATAGGATGTCTCAATGCTTTGCGTCATCCCCAAAAGGAGAACACAAAAAAAAGGGAAAAAGATAACGCATGACATATAGAAGAATAGAGGTATGAATAGAAGAAGTGTACAAAGAGAGAGAAAACATCAAACACACATTACAGTGGAACATGATACGCACATGCAACTAAATCAAAGAAAAATGAAAATACAAAAGGAGCTAATAATGTAAATGTAAGTCAACCATTAATTGAGTGATTGGCTTCTCAATCTTAGGAAATGTAAGCGAAAGAGGAATAACATAGTTAAGAGAAAAGGACAAATGCATCACTAAGACAAGGCTAACAATTTCTTGCCCCCATCGAATGTGAGGAAAGAATGAGTCTACGTAGGTGATGGGAAAGGATCATGCAATAGTGAGAATAGAAAATTATACAACTATGGAATGAGGAGAAGATTTGGGTTTTAAGGAGTGATAGGAAAGCAGTTAGTATCAGTGAAGTGATACTTGTTTAGTACGTCCTTGAATGTCTGGCATTCATTAGTTCGGTGTCTAAGAAAATGATGATATTTGCAATATGGTATGTTAGAGTCTTTAGGATAGATGAAAACCTATTCATAGGTGGTAAGAGTATAAGGCCTTTGTTTAAAATAAATTGAAGTCTCCTTTCACATTCAAGTGGGGATGGGTAGGAAACTTGAGTTTTTTCAATTTGTAAGGCCATTTTTGTTTGCTAGACTCTCCTTTTTCATGAATGGAAGGAGGAAGAGGACCCATGGGGATCCTAGCATCCTTGTCATTAGAATCATGTAATGGTTGTTTGCGTGGAAGGATAATTTTCAAGTCAGAAGGAGAATCAAAGATCACTATACCATCATCACAAAGTCTCCAATATTCACAAGGAGTCTTATCAACATGAGGAGAATCTTGATAACCTAGGCTTGTTGTGTTTTCTTCTGTTGGTCTTTGTTCATGAAGTTAATGAATGTTATGCTCATTTGTTGTGTCACACCCTTGTTTTCTTAAGATGGTAAAGCCTTTTCCATATGTTTCTTCAAGGTTGATTAGTGTGTTTGTAACTTTGTGATCATAAGATTGTTGACGATGTGTTTGTGTAGAGGAACTAGGTCCACTTGATTGAGGGACTTAGGCCCTTCATTAGTTTTGGGATGTAGGTATCCAAAGTGATCAAGAGGTGCTACAATAGGAATATCTTGTGACTTCATGGATGGGTAAAAGACTACATTGGCTTCAAGGTTATCAAGACATTCATTTAAGAACTTGTTCATGCTATCATCATCTTCTCCAATGATGTCTACATCATGAGGAGTTGAAGGAGCATGAGGAAGCTCAAGGTCATTAGGATCACAACCAAAGGCACAATTGGACATGTCTACTAAGGATTTCAATGAATTCTGAAGCTTGTTAAAATAAAAAGCCATGATGACAATGAGTAAAATTAAACTAAGATGCAAGAAAGAAGATAAAATAGAGAATCTGTAAAGTATAATAGAAAGTAACTACAAAAAAATGGAATGTAGAAAATACCCAAAAAAATCCTAAAAATGCAAGTTAAAATGTGCAGGTGGACTGATTCACCCAGGGTGGCGAATGAGTCTAGGTATGCTATTTTTTTACTTTTTTCATAAAATTTAAGGTGATTTCAATGTTTTTCAGATGAAAATGTAGACTTTTAGTTTTTGAATGAGTTGATATGAAAAAATGAAGTCTAAATGAGTCTTTCACTAATGGAATTTGAGAAACCTTAGGATGCAAAAACAAAATAAAACCTAATTGAATGTTGATGCAAGATGCAAATGAAATAAAAAAGATAAATGTGTTCAATATGAAGGTTCACCAAAATGAACCAACAATTTTAAGGTGGATCTATGGACTTCTCATACAATCTTAGGATCTTGCACCTAAAAGAAGAGAGATAGAACCTCAAAATTGTGGTGGTTCAGTAAAATAAGGGATTGTGTGATGTGATTAAGACTAAATGCAATGTTGTAAGTGCAACTAAATGTTGGTATGTGGCGACTGATCATCCTATAATGTACACCCCGGCATGTAACCTCTCTAGGGTCTGGGGACGGGGTGGGCCTCAGGTGGGGGTTCAGGGGCGACAACTCTCGAGATTTTTTTTTCGCATTTTTTCGTGTCATCACCAAAAAAGGAAAAATCATTGAAATAGAAAAAAATGACTTTGTAAAGACCTAATTCTAGAAGCTTCTAAAAAGCTTGTTATAAGGGGTTGGGATGGGGGTTATAGTATGTAGAAAAAGACAACTATTCCCAAGATTGTAATAAGTTTTGCACTAGATAATAAAATCATTGGATGGCTATGGTTTTGTGGATGTATCTTGGATTGGGTGAACCACATTAAATTCTCTTTTTTGTCTTGTTTCTGCTATAATTTTATGTGTGTTTTATTTCTCTATTTTATTGATTGAATCTACATTTAATTGTTAGATATCTACCTTCTAACCCTAACAAGTGGTATCAAAGCGGGTTGTGTTTGATTATCATCTATAGGAAAGTCTCATATTTGAGTGGGAATCTCACAGTTAAGTGGGAGCAATGGCAGATGAGGGTAAATTGAAGGTAGATAAATTCAATGGGCAGAACTATTAGTTATGGAAGATGCAAATGGAGTATTATCTCTATTAGAAGGATTTATGGAGGCCGTTGGAAGGAACAACCAAGAAAATGGAAAGAATGAGTGATGAGGAATGAAATCTTCTAGACAAAAAGGCATTGGGAGCCATTCATTTATGCCTGGAACAATCAGTGGAATTCAATATTACAACAATAAAGACAACTCAAGAGTTGATGGAAACCCTAGAAAAGTTATATGAAAAGTGTTCTGCTTCAAATAAGGTATTTCTCATGAAGCGTTTATTTAATATGATAATGGTAGAAAGCGGGTTAGTTGTTGATCATATAAATGAGTTTAATACGGTTACTAGTCAATTAACTTTTGTAAATGTAAACTTTGATGAAGAAGTTACGACTCTTTTGAGTCTGTGTTCTTTTCTTGAAAGCTAGAATAGCTTGGTCATGGCTGTTAGTAATTCTATTTTTGGTTCAAATACATTGAAATTTGATGATATTGTTGGTGTTATTTTGAGTGAGAAAATTCGTAGGAAAAGCTCAGGTGGAACATCCACATCAGGTAGCGTTTTGAATGCAAAAAGTAGGGAAAAAATAAAGGAGAGAGGAAATAGTTATGGAAGTTGTGGGAAGTCACGAGGAAAATCAAAGGAAAAAATATCCCAATCTAGAGACAAGAGGGATTGTTGGTACTGTGGTAAGCCAGGTCATTTAAAGAAAGATGGTTGGTCTCAAAAAAATAAAGGAGACAAAAAGTAAATCAAGAGGAAAATGTGGTAAGTAATAAATTTGATGAGGATGCTTTGATTCTTTCCCTCAAGATAATGTTGATGACTCTTGGGTGTTAGATTTAGGGGCTTCATTTCATGCTACAACCCATAGAAGTTATTTTCTTCATTATGTCCAAGGGGATTTTGGGCTAGTTTATTTGGGAGATAATGAACCCTATCAAATTGTTGGAAAGGGAAGAATCAAGAATAAGTTGTAGAATGGGAATCATTGGCTACTACATGAGGTAAGGAACATTCCAAAGTTAAAATTAAATTTAATTTCATGAGGGAAACTAGATGATGAAGGTTGTGTTGTTATATTTAATGATCAAAATTTGAAGGTTACAAAAGGTTGCTTAGTGGTAGCAAACGGTGTGAAAGTAGGCACCTTATATCTTTGTATAGGTCATATTATTTCTTCTACTTTAGCTATTGCAGATAAAAATCAATTTTGAAGAACAGTTGTTGTAGTTCAACAGGTAGAAAATCATATAGTTTTTGTGGATTTTGAATCAACACTATGGCATAATAGATTTGGGAACATGAGTGCAAAACATATGAAAGTAATTCATTCAAAAAATGTTTTACCAGGTCTAAAATGTGTTAATATGGATTTATGTGAAAGTTGTGTGTATGACAAACAAAAAAGAGTTAGTTTTCTCAAGGATGGGAAGCAAAAGAAAGATGAGAAATTAGAGCTTGTGCATATGGATGTATGGGGACCAGCTCAAGTATCTTCTCTCGATGGCTCTTGGTACTATGCCACTTTTATTGATGATGCAACAAGGAAGGTATGGATTTATTTCCTTGGGCATAAATCTGATGTATTTGAAACTTTTAAGAAATGGAGAAGGTTGGTTGAGGATGAGATAGGTAAAAAGTTAAAATGTCTTAGATCTGATAATGGGGGTGAGTATTGTAGCAAAGAGTTTGAATATTATTGTTCCTCTAATGGTATTCATAGGAAGAAAATGGCTTCAAGGACTCCATAGGAAAATGGAGTGGCTGAGTACATGAACAGAAGAATAATGGAGCACGCGTAGACTATGAGATTGCATGTTGGGCTAACTTTAAACATGTGGGTAGAAGCTATAAACACTATTGTTTATTTAATCAATAGAGGTCCCTCTAATCCTTTGGGTTGTGGTATTCCAAAGGAAGCATGGATAGGTAAGAAGGTGATTTATTATTTTCTCAAGACCTTCGGTTGTGAAGCATTTGCACATGTAGATTTTGAAAATAGAACCAAGCTTGATGCAAAATCAAAGAAATGTATATTTTTTGGATATGGCATTGATGAATTTGGCTATAGGCTTTGGAATTTTGAAAATAAAAAAAATGTGAGAAGTAGGAATGTCATATTCAATGAGAAAGTGTTGTACAAAGATCAGTTGTAACAACATGAGAAGAAAGAAAATGATTATGTAGTGTTGGATGATACACCAAACAATAATGTTCCAATGGTTTCTCATGCTCCACAACAACAACAACAACAAATACCACAAATTCCAGTGAATGTTAGATGATCTTCAAGGATAAGCATACCTCTAGAAAAAAATTATCCCTCTTTGTATTCTATTTTATTAACTGATGCTAGTGAACTAGAATGTTATGATGAAGCTATGCAGGTGGTTACCAAGGTTCAGTGGGAGCATGGAATGGAAGGAGAAATAGACTCCTTGTAAAAATCAGACTTGGGAATTATGCAAGTTGTCTATAGGTAAAAAGGCTTTACCCAACAAATGGGTTTATTGGATGAAATATGAGGATGGAGGTAAGAAAATATTTAAAACCAAATTAGTTGTAAAGGGATTTGCACAAAAAAAGGGTACTGATTTTGATGAAATCTTTTCTCCTGTTGTTAAAATGACTTCTATTTGTACTATTTTAAGTATTGTGGTTGTTGAAGATTTACATTTAGAACAACTTGATGTTAAAATAGCTTTTCTCCATGGTAATTTGGAAGAGGAAATATATATGGAACAACCACAAGGATTTGAGGTCAAAGGTAAGGAGAAACTTGTGTGTAAATTGAATAAAATTCTATATGGCTTGAAGCAAGCACCTTGGCAATGGTATATTAAATTTGATAGTTTTATGGCTGAGCAAGGCTACAGTCGGTGTAATTCAGACCATTGTGTTTATTGTAAGAGGTTAGATGATGATAGCTACATTATCTTATGTTTATATGTTGATGATATGCTTGTAGCGGGGTCTAACATGGATTACATAAGGGAGTTAAAATAACAGTTAGCAAACACATTTGCTATGAAGTATTTGGGGGAAGAAAAACAATCCTTGGTATGAAGATTACAAGAGATAGGAAAAATAAAAAAATATTTTTATCTCAAGCTGATTATGTTGAGAAGGTGTTGTAGAGATTTCATATGGACAATGCAAAAGGTGTCAGCACACCTTTTCCCAGTCATGCTAAGTTGACTAAGGATATGTGTCCAAAGACACAAGAGGAGGAAGAAAAAATGTCCAAGGTACCATATGCTTCAGATTTAGGTAGTTTAATGTAGACCATGGTATGCACAAGACTAGATATTATAGATGCTATAAGAGTTGTTAGCAGGTTTATGAGTCATCCTGATGTTGAGCATTCGAATACGGTAAAATGGATTCTCAGGTACTTGAGAGGTACATCCAATAAACATTTATGTTTTGGGGGCTCTAATACTAATTTAAAAGGCTATGTTGACTTAGATTTGGTAGAGGATATAGATACCAGGTGGAGTACCACAGGCTATGTATTTACAGTTGGTGGGACAACAATGAGTTGGATTTCTCAGTTGCAAAAGGTGGTTGCTTTATCCACCACTAAGGCAGAGTATGTTGCTGTAACAGAGGCGACAAAGGAAATGATATGGTTGCAACTTTTCATGGAAGAGTTGGGAAAACAATAGGCTAAAAATTACTTGTTTACAGACAGCTAGAGTGCTATACATCTTGCAAAGAATTCTACCTCGCACTCTAAAACAAAACACATACAGTTGAGATATCATTTCCTGCGGTTAGTGTTGGAGGATGGACAAGTTAAGATGGACAAGATACATATAGATGACAATCTAGCAGATATGTTTATGAAGGTAGTGACAAGGGATAAGTTGAGCTCATCTTTAGCTTTGGTTGGCCTTCAAGGTTGAATTCAAGTATAACAAAGCAGCAAGTTCCAAGGTACTTATTTCCAGTGGGAGCTGTAAGTGCAATAGTGTTGTCCAAAATCAATCTCCAAGTGGGAGATTGTTGGTATGTGGCGACTAATCATGCTATATTGTACATTTCAGCATGTATCCTTGTTAGGGTTTAGGAGCCAAGCCGGGCCCTAGGTGGGGGTTCGAGAATTTTTTTTTTCCTATTTTTTCACGTGGTCACCAAAAAAGAAAAAAATGACTTTATAAAACCCTAATTCTATAAGCTTATAAAAAGATTGTTATAAGGGGTTGGGATGGGGATTACAATATATAGAAAAATGTGATTACTCACAAGATTGTAATAAGTTTTGCACCGGATAATAAAATCATTGGATGGTTGTGGTTTTGTAGATGTATCCTAGATTGGGTGAACCATGTTAAATTCTGTGTATTTTATTTCTTTGTTTTATTGATCAAAACTACATTTAACTGTTAGATATTTGCCTTCTAACCCCAACACTAAGTGACAAAATTGATTGATGATGAATGCAAAACCTATGAAATATGCAATGTTTGAAAACATAATGTGATATGCAACAATGAACTAAAACATGAACAAATGAACACAAAATTGAAAGGGATTGAACATAGTGCACTTGGAGGTATATTGAAGACCTGAGAATGTTCTAAAATGCTGGTAAAATCACTACAAATCACTAGTGGGACTCATTCACCACTGATGGTGAATCAGTCCTGCTACTAACAAAAACTCCTAAAAACTAGTTTTTGATTATTGAGAACTAAAATCTAATAGAATCACCTTTTTTAGCCTTAAGGTGGGACTCATTCACCACTAATGGTGAATCATTCCTCCCCCAAAATTCTACGAAATCAAAGGTCAATTTTGTAGCTTTAGATCTGCACTTGTCTTCTCGTTAGGTTGATGGAGTCAAATCTGCAGAAAATAGATTGTAGGTTGTCTCCAAGCTTGAAATAGGGTTTAGTTGACTTGAAAAACTTTGTTGAATTCTTGACCACCTTTCAACACCTAATTTCTTGACAAAAATCTACATACACAAGTATGCAAACACACATGCAAAAGTCAAAAAATGGTTAAGGGTTAGAGTATAGGGATTTCCTTGGTCAAATCCCATTTTGGTAATCAAACACTTGATGAAGAAATTAAATTAAATGAACAAGGAAGGATGAATAAAAAACATGCAAATTTCCTAAACTCACCACAACCTTGTTGAAGAAATTTGAAGATATATCAATGGATGCTCCAACATGCTTGATGAATGCTTGATTGAGTAATGCAAAGTGCTTGAATGAAATTGAATGCAAGTGAATTTGATGAATTAAACTAGGAGATGAATTGGGTGTAAAATGAGAAGAAAAACACTTATTTATACACATTTATGCCCTAATAACCCAATGATACCTCATCACAAACTGACATAAGGTATTTTTGAATAAAAACTTCAAAGAAAATTTGAATTATTTTGATTTTGGAGCCAAGAGGGACTCATTTGCCACCCATGGCGAATGGGTCCCACCTTGGTCTTGTAAGTGGGTGTCAGGAATTAACTTTCATTTAAAATTGTTTTTTGGGTTTACATTCAAGAGTACACTTAATTAAGTCTTATGAGTGTGCATAAAGGGTTCATATAAAGCATAAGAGAGGTGTACATAGTGAAATCAAGCCTAGAAAAATGTGAAATCTTGTTACAAGACTTTACAACACTTCAAAATAGGACTTGATAAGTGATGAAAAGGTAATTTTTAGGTGAATTATAATGAGAATAGTCTAGAAGAGTGTAGAAATGTGTTACAATAGTTCACAACAACTTCACAAGATGTCATAATTTGAATGTTTAGGATCTAATGTGAATGCGGAAGTTACATGGCAACATTAAATAAAAGAAAAATAGCCCAAGCATCATGAGAGAAAGACCTAAAAGAACATGAGAATGTTAATGATCCATTTTTCTATGGTACACTAGGTGACTATTTTAGGACATACAATGACCATTTCAACTTATAAAGTAAATGTTCACTCCCTTTTATAACATAACTTTTAGGTTGTCACATATAAATATATTCCTCAAGACTGCATGGAAGAAAACAATCTTAACATCCATTTTCTCAATGCTGAAATCACAAGGTGTAGTATTAGAAAATAGAAATCTAATATAAGTTAACTTAGAAATAGGAGAGAAATTTTCATTGAAATTGGTTCCCTCTCTCTAGGAGTAGTCATTGGACACTATTCTTGTCTTATATCAATCTAACCATTTGTTTACTCAAATTTTCATATATTATACACCCACTTGCAACCAATCAAATTTCTCCTATTAGAAAATCTAACAAGTTCTCAAAAATTACAACCATCTAGGGTCATCATCTCCTCCTACAAAGTTTTCATCCAAGACTTACTATATGCTAAAAATAAATACTCCCTAAAATGTATAGGTGCTTCATATGTATTCAATCAAGAAAACATATAATAGAAGTATGGATAGTCACTGATTCACTACCACCCAATGGCCACCACTTAACCACCCAAATCCAACCACACCATCATATCGAGTAATCAATTGAGAGGTAACACCCACTTAATTGACACGCTACTTGGGAATTTCCCGCAAATCACTAGCTTATGATTGCTACAATTCCATCTCCCATAAACATTTTAAATATAGGAGGTGAAATTAAAAAATCCTTTCTCTTGGCAACATGAAGAGCCTCTTACAAGAATTTTTTGAAATGCAAGATAATTTTACAGTCTTCATAGTGATGTAACTATTTTCTACTCATGATTCTTAGTTTTTCTAGAAAACAAGCATTATCAAACCTTTTGTTGCACAAAACCTATTTGAGAACTTTAGAGTGCCATAATTTGATGAAACAAATTCAATTGTGAGTCTTGTTTTTTAAAAGTGCATTTTTGTACTTCATAATGATCATATTCATTTTATCTCATTATATTCTAGAGTTTATACTTTCTAAATATTGTCATTTTTTTAGACCTTTAGAAACCTAAAAGGGTAAGTGCAAGAAGTTGGGTTTACTTCTAGGGGAATTTTTAGGCTTGAAAAAAAATCCCAACAAAAATAGGTACCAATTTAGGCTCAAGCTCTATAAACTAAAATTTTAAAACAAGTACCCATTTTTTTTAAAAAATAGGTACTCGTTTCTAATTACATAATATTGTCGTTCCTTTTTAGAATGAGTATTGGGTAAACAATTCAGAAAATTTGAAATTTTAAACACATTCCTTTTCTTTTATTTTAGGCTTTGAAACCCACCCCTTAGCCTTGGACCTACAAGTATAATGTCATGTGAACAATAGGAGAAAAATTGACTTTAGCAATATGGCTAACAAACTTTTTTCAAATTTTTTTGACAAAATTAAAACCCATTATACATGATGATGTCTAGTTTTCATATATCTATTTTTTTAATAATAGGACTTATTTTTCTATTTATTAATTATTTTATGAGGAAAATGGTCCATAAACTTTAAATTTTAGTCTTCAATATTTTTTATAACTTTTAATGTTGAATGGAAACAACTATGTTTCAATACACACACATTTTAATATTTATTTAAAAATATATATTTATCAAAATTGAAATAAAAATATCCATGTGCACTAAAGTTTCAAGTTATAAATACACACAAAAAATTTGAAGGAAAAATAATAAATTTTACTATATAAAGATTGATGTCTCATGTAACTTCATTTTTCAACATTTTATCATCAACAAAATTGTAGTGTAAATTTATTGAAAAACTATATTAAATTTATTTATTTTTTTCAAAAAAATACAAACATTAAATATACACATTTTATTAGTTTACATCATATCAAAATTCAAAACATATATGTCACATTTTAGTGATACAAGTTTGAAAGTTGGATCAGTGTTGGTTGTTTCCTTTATAAAGTGTGACACAAATTTGTAATTTTAGCCGATCAAATTATAAAGTTCCATCACTTCTTCTAGTCTTAGGGAACCTTAACACATGCTAATTTTATAAACATAAATTAAAATAATTTCCCAAATCTAGGAAAGAGGGTTATAATTTTTTTTTAGCCATTTAATGTCAACATTTTTTTGTTAATCTAAACACAAAAAACTTTTTATCTTTGGAAAGAAGTGATAAAGAATCACTACCTTAATTAGGATGCACTACTCTATTTGCATGTAATAATTATTTTTTCTTTAGCTAAGTGACCATGAACATAACAATGCTTAGTTGACATGTCTATAGACTAACACATCATAATTTTTATGACATATTACATCACAAAGAGCATACTAATTTTGTTATCACTACCATGACCATATTCAATTAGCTATATAGAGATCTTGAATCTCCAACAATTTATGATGTTCCTTTAGATAACCTTGCACATGTTGATAAAATTGAAGAAAATGATCCCCTTGACGCTCCATATACATGCATTCATACTTGCATTACCAATATGAACTTAGTTCATGATATACATGTAATATAGTCATTCAACGCACACTAAGATTCTAACATCTCCAACAAATTTTCCACTTTTTCATATATAATCATTATAAATTTAGATATATAATGGAATGAGAAGTACAATTAGATTGCATGCATTGAGATTCCACCACCAAAGTTCCTATTAACACTACAATTTTAGTTCCTTCATTGAGAGATTCTAGTAATTCTTCAAAATAGTACATATTATGGGATGCATAGTATAGTCACATAACATACACTATTTTTTATCCTTCACCTATTTCTCTTATAGATTTTTTTTTTTTTTTACCAAGGGATTCATGTGATTATTCACAACATGTTATCTCATGCAATGCACATCGTGGCCACATGGTATGCATTGAGATTTCACATCTATACACTTATTCTTGAATAGTAATCCTCTTTAGTTAAGCCTAGGACTCCTAATTGACCACATGCCACCTCTCAACATTGAAATTCTAGAGACATATATTTTATGTTTTCTTCTAGTATATTCATGTTTTAAAATTTGAAGACATTCAACATTCAACTTTGGATTTATTTCTTTCTAAGACAAGAAATATTATTTAGAAAGAATGGATCCTCTTTACCATTGAAATTCAAGCATCTGCCATTCGTACAAGAGGAATCACATCTCGGGGGTTACCTAGTCTCTCTCTTCACATTTCTCTCTTTTTGGGGGTTTCTCTCTCTCTCTCTCATTCTCTACCCCTCTTTAGAGTTTATCATTATACAAGGGTACCTAAAATGAACTTTTTTCTAGAACCCATTTATATTTCATCCTAAATTACACTTAAGGGGCATGTTGGTGTAAATTTTTTACTTCACCTAGGATAGAGTGCATCTGAAGTGTAATACTACACCTAGTTATTACTTAGTTTCTTAGGATATTATGAATATTTAATTATTGTCACATAGGTAGTTAATAATGATGTATGATCACCTTAACTTGAGGTACGAAAGTTTCATCACTATCTAATCAATCCTTAATTAATGGTTGTTAGATTATACTTTTGTTTGATCAAGGCCACCTTTTCCTTAGTTAGATTGAGTTAACTCATCTCCTAGTTGGGAGTGATAAGGAGTTTCCTTGATTCATGAATCTAAGATATCTATATATTTGTACAATTCTATTTGTAATTAAGATCCACAATGTTGAATATAGGAATTACTTACTCATTTTCTTGGTAATTATGATTAGCTTGTAGACATTAATTCTAAGGTTGTATTTTTATCACAAAATTGAACACATAAAAAACTCATCCAATATTGAACACATAAAAAACACATCCCATGTCTATATTTCAATAGTATCCCTTGAAGTTATATACAAATTAATTTTTACTTAGCATGGAAAGAGTCATTCCTAATGGATTGTTTGATCCTTTTGAGAGTTATTAATGTTAGAGGAGAGAGAGGGGATTCATAGTAATACCCAATATTTTGAGAATTTTGAATTTCCATGAAGAATTAGCTTGATGAAAATGAACTCAAATTGATCTTAGGGTCTTTTACATTGACTATAATTCTTCCCTAGACTTGACTAATGTGCTTTCTAGTATTTATAAATATCCCACAATTGTATTCCAAGTATATTTTCACCAAACTAAATTGATACTAACTTTCAATTACAAAGGGAACATCATCTAATAGAATCATGATCATTCCATGCGTTTACCATCAAATCACCCCATAAATAACAAAGGAATGTAGTAAAGGGGTAGAACAAAAGGAGACAAAATTCTTGTTCCCTTCATACTTGAGATAAAGCCCACATATTCTCAAACCAACAACACCATACTTCCAAAGATTAACATCATGAAGAAACTTAGCTAACATGTTTAGTGACAAGAAAAAATTAACCTTATATTAAAATTTAGGATTCCACACATTGTTGCAAAGGCTAAAATTTTTAATGTTTATATTTTTTGGAAGAAGAGTCTCATAAGTAGTTTGCATCGAATAAATTATAGAACCTTATAATCCCCATATGAGGATGTTAGAGATCTTTTCTAGATAAACCTTGCAATAAGCTAATATTTGAGCCAAGTGGTCAATGAGAAATTATTACAAGTCATATCATTCATTTGTCATATAATGTACATATAATAAGGGGAGGGATGGTAGATAAATAGAATAAAAGGTAGATGGATACTCCTTAAATTTTAATTTTCAAGTCTTTACATCATTTTGTATGAAATCACACTAAAATTCAAAGGCATGCGTCGAGTTCTAGCTTCAATAAATTTATGATTTAACTTATGGAGATCAAGAAACTCAACAATCATAGTGTTGTTTTAATCCAAAACATCATCCTAGAAAAGAATGTTATCACCCTTATTAGTCCAAAGAAAGTTTTCTTTGCTCATATTGTTTCCCAATTTAATGATTTTCCATAAATGAGATGCAAATTACCCAAATAGGGTAGGCATCTTGGACATAAAGAGTGATTTTTAATTTCCTAAGTACTTGAACTTAAAAATATTCCCTCATAAGGTAGTCTCATCCACATGCCATCTCAAGTATTCTTTGGTAGTTAACAAACATATTTTTGAGGGAGATGTTTATCCCTAATCCACCTCTTTCTTTTGGTTGATATATTTCAACCCAATTAACCCGATGCCATTTCCTTTTCTCAAATTTTTCTTTTAAAAGAGTTTTTCTTGTCTCTCACTCAAGATTTAGAATGATACCTTTCGGAGTCACGAGAATTTTAAATATGTACATTAAGAGAGCTTATATGACAACTTTGAGGAGAACCATGGGACTGACTAAAGGAAGGAATATATGAATCTAATGATTAATATGGCAATCAACATAGTCTAATGTTTCATCCCAAAATCCTTTTCAAGGGAAGTAGGAGAAATGGGAACATGTAAATATCTAAAAGGAGAGACAATTATTGGTAAATGAAAGATGTTAGTAATAGTCTAATAGATGTGAAGGCTAGTGAAGAAGAAGACACTTGAGATTTATGTTCATCCCATAGTTGTGTAGGCATGCTAGTATAAATAATGAGAGAATTCCTATAAGTTTCTGCTTCATTTATAATAGTGATGATAGTTTTGTCATCAATTATGCATCATCAACAAATTAAAGGTGGGTTAAAGAGTCCATATCTTACATATTGTGGAATCAATATTTTACAAGGTAATTCAAAAACTGACCAAATCCCTATAGTACAATGAAAAGAAATAAAAAGATAGGAGATCCTCTTTTTTTAGAAAGAAACATGATCAAAGAACTATTAATAAGCATAGAAAATAAAGGAAAAGTGCATCAAACCACCGGTTACAACCCTTCGAATCTAATTGTCATCAACCCATTGAAGCCAATTATCATCAAAATTATTATTATGCTTATGTAATTGTATTGTTGATGTATTGAACTTACACTATTGCTGCTCCCTCACTCCTTTTGAATCATTTGAAAAAACAAAATCGCTCCACTGCCATGTATCTTGTTAATTGTTGTTCCGAGGTTCTTGGCTGATCTGTATCATGTTAACTGTTTCGTGCAGTTTTGCCCTGTGACTGATTTTTGTTCTTATTTCTGAACAGTTCTTTGTTGAGCTGCTGTTCTTTTCTTCATTGTATTTTTTTTCCAGCTTTGTTTAATATAAAAAATAAAATTGCTCCACTGCACAGAGCCATCTTGACTGCTAGTTTATTCTATATCTATCTTTAATTGAATTTGTGCTATTACTGCTGATGCGGTCGTTCCTTACAAGATTTGAACTTGCTTGATCCTGACCTTCCTTTTTCACGTCTACAAATGAATAGTAGCATTACAATTATTTGCACGTAGAGCTGAGAAGGAGAGAGATAGTTGCCCCACCCACATGCTTCTCAACTTACACTATCTACCTCAACTTCGACCTTCTTTTTGGCCTCATCTGTTTTAAAATGTAAACGACAGCGTAATTGAAGGCGGAAGCTGCGGATATTCAGATGCGTGCACGTAATACATAGCAATGGCTTAGCTTGACCGTATAGCGCACGAAACAACAAATATAAAGGCAATCAATCAAAGCTTACACGCAACCTGGCTGGGATTTTCAGTCAGTGGGCCTCTCATTTGTCTTCATGCACAGCAGACCGATCTAGCTCCATAAATTATTTAAGATTTATAATAGTTGGAGGAGTTCGATGCAACTAAAATACTCGCGGGATGAAGACCCACAGAAGAAGCTTCGCTGTTAAAGCTAGCAGCTTTGACGAATCGGGTATAAATTTTATTATGGAAACATTATTTCAATTTATCCAAAACCTTTAATTAGCTGCTAGGACTGAATTTCTCTTTCTAGCTTTAATCCGCATACATAATTTATAATGTTACTGGGTTAAATCTTAGATCTGGTACCATACAGAACGTCAGAGCCTTGTGCACGCGGATATGATCGTGTTGGAAAAAACGATGCATGAGCTGAGAATGGAGGAAACAAATTATAGGGTGGAATGGGAGAAAAAATGGTATTCCACATATCATTCAGATGTATGCGGAAGATGCTAGGTACTTAACACCAGACCCTGCACCGCCATTGGTTTTACTTCTTTGTGTACGGTTAAGTGGATTGACTTCGAGAGTTTTTCAATAACTTGAATTCGTAGGCTTTCAAAGCTCGTTATATGCTTTGCATCTGTTGTCTGCATCAGAGAATTATGTCCTGGACTTCTTATTCATATCAAAATCAACTGCGGGGCCATTTTTGTCGATGTAAGTCTGAAAATTTAACGGTCAGGATCATTCTTTTTAATTAGTTGATAGTTTACAGTTGGGGTTTTTAAGATCATTCTTTTTAATTAGTCGATAGACTACATACAATGTGAGATTTGAGTCTCAAACAAGTCTACGCAAATCATTCTTGAATCATCTGAAAACAATTTTCAACTGTCGTTTAATAGTAAAATAACAATTGCACTTTAGTGTGCAATTTGTACACCGAAGAAGTGTGGAAGGTCAATTAGGATAAATTTTGATCTATTTTTGTACCATATAAAACTATAATAATTATTAATTATAAATTTTAATCATTTTATGTATTTAATAGTTTTATTTAAAAATATAATATATAATAATAATAAGTATAATTAAAAAAATAAATATAATTTATTTATTTATAATTTATTTTTTATTATATAAAATATATATTATATGATAAGAAGGAGGTACTTTCCACAACATGTCAAATTATGATATTGCTATTAGGATTCAACTGTGTAGTTTTACGAGTCAATGAGTTTGAGTCATAAAACTACATGGTTGAATCTTGATAGCAATATCATATATATTATTTTATTTTATTTTATGAATAGGCAGGTATCTATATTAATTCAAATATAAATATACATATTAACAAAAAAAAGATGGGTGGTAGAGAAGCACACCCCAAGAGTCACATGGGCAACGTCCAAAAAATTAACAGATAACGTGGGCTAAGCCCAGAAGTCCAAAAATAACAAAGATAAAAAGGCCATTAAGCGGCCAGAGCAGTGCCAGCAGAGCCAGGAGGGTCTTTGTCATCCAAATTTTTTCCCCATACATCAGTAGGGTCTGGAGTGACATCATGAGGAGGACCTCAACCATCATCAACATATTTTTTTTCTTTATCTTCTTCCTCGTGCTGGGGTGAGATTGTAAGCACCATACGCGGGAACGCTTTACCAGTACCTAACCACCTAGAGCCAAAAGCAAGAGGATCATCAGAGGGCCACCCACCACCGCCGCCACTCCTCGAAGCACTGCCAGAAGGCCACCCCTGAGTAGCCCGTGGGGGAGGAGAATGGTTTCGCTGAGGCGGGTGCTAGGAATGGGGACGCGCAGAGCCATTCCACTATTGGCCCCTAGAGGGTGACCGGCCACAAGAAGAGGTGGGAAAAGCGAGGACCCGAACAACAGTACAAGGGGTATTGCTCCAATGGTCGAAGAGAACTTGGAGGTGAGCAACTTCAAGTGCAACTTTGTTAGCTTGCACTTGAACCTATAAAAGCACATTAGAGAAAATAATAGCTTTAGCATATAAAGATACATGAATATCCATTTGAGAATGTGTAAAAATGCAAGCATTTCTGTCCTTCCAAATATTGAAGAGAATTTCCACCTTGAAAATGTGTCAAAATTGGGTGAATTTTGAAGGAATTTTGGGAAAATCTCCAAGCAACACCATATGCCAGGAGAAAGGTTCTGGTCAAAAGGGCCAAAAAAAGTCATGAATCCAAGTCCAAAGCTGTTGAGCTTTAGGACAAAACCAGAAAAGATGCTTAATTTTTTTAGCTTGCCCACAAAATGGGCAGCAGTCCTAGACCCCTAGGTGGACCAGCTGAGAGCCCATAGGCAAGCCCTGGAAAAGAATATACTAGAAAAAGTGGGCAAGCTTCGGCTCAACACTTGCAAACCAAGTGGCAGCAAATATTTTACACCAGACATGAGCGGGAGATTGAAGAAGCCACCTCTAGTTCAAACTCTAAATCATAGGAAAATGTGGTGAGAGCCACCTATAACCAAGCTGAGGCTTGTAGTTCCTAAAAAGGGTGTCTGGATACCAATTCTAGTCTTTCCACCAGGGTTTGGTCCTACGAATTCCAACCTTATAAAGTATTTCAATAGGAATGGCATTCACTAGACCATCATAAGTAGCACGGTCCTGGATATGAAACCTATACTGGGCCTGAAAAGCATCCCATGACATGATATGCATAGTGGGTCTAGAAAAAATCTATTGTAGAGTCTAAATACCCTTCTTGTGAAATTTGAGTTCCTTAAGCCCTGGTGACTTAGCCAGTGGTTGACCATTACTAGCAAAAAGAGGTGACCACCAAACATTGTGCTAGTTGAGAGAAAGCCCATCTCAAAAACTAGAGCCAACCCAACGGAGCCAAGGTTCGACAGCTTCCTAGGCCCACCAGATGCTTTTGGCCACAAAATTTCCAACAATCTAGATTGATTCATTCATGACCAGAAGGGTTTGAAAGCCAATCCCCTTCGAGAAAGGTCTATGAACAGGGAAGCCAAATTGAATACTATGCCTAAGAAGAATTTTTTAGGCCTCGTCCCCAATAAGGGCATAAATAATCCATTTGACACACAGAGTAGTCCCTTGCCATTGAGTAGAAAGAAGCCCAAGGCCTACCAAATCTCTAGGAAGACAATAGAATTCCAAGGCCACACGATGAAACCCTCTATGAGTTTCAAACGAGACCCAGAGAAAATCACGAAGCGACTTCTCAAGCTTGCCATAGGCAGCATTGGAGGGGCCCCAACAAGAAGACTAATAAACTTGGGTGGCTGCTAGGATTTTGGAACACACCTAGAATTTTTCTGCTAAAGAGAGGGGCTTAGTAACCCAATAAGTAAGCTTTTGCTCAACTTTGGAGAGCACAGCTTGCCAGAGTTTAGCCAGAGACACCTGAAAGGCAAAGGGAATGCCCAAAAACCAAAAAACTTTGCCAGGCCCAATCCACTTCCAACCATACTATTGCAAACACGACGAGGAGGGCAAGATAGATTGCAGGTAACACAAAGCTTTATGCCACTAGATGGCAAAGTCGGAGCCAAGAAAAAAGGTATTAAGACACTCAAGAGCCACCACAATAGAGTCTTCATCTTCCAAAAGGGTGAGGAATGAGTCATCAAGAAAATGGCCATTAACAAGCTAAGCTTGAGAGTTGGGAAGAGAAGTGCCCTTGACTTGCCGTCGGGAAACCACATTAGCCAAAAGATAACCTAAACCCTCGGCTACAAGCACATGTAAAGAGGGGGTCAGCAAGCACCCTTGCCTGATGGAATGAAAGAGTCCAAAGGTAGAGGACTAATGACCATTGATGGTGATACAAGATGAGGCATCCACAAAGAGCATTCGAACAGATTCAATGGAATTGGGCCCAAAACCCAAGGCTTGCAACATAGCAAGAATAAACAGCCACTCAAAGCAATCATAAGCCTTGGAAAAGTCAATCTTAATGAACACGACTTTCTGGTTTGAGCATCTGGCCCAGTCCATGCCTTCCCAAATAGCAATGATATTATCCAAAATAAATATGGATTTGATGAACCCAATTTGTTCTAGGTGCACAATCTGAGGTAGAAGATGGCGGGTTTTAAGAGTCAAAGCCTTGGCAATAATCTTGTAGGATACATTAAGAAGCGTGATAGGTCTCCAATTACAAATGTCTTCTGGGTCACCTGGTTTAGGTATGAATTTTATATTACCTTTATTGATTAAGTTACCGAGGGAATTAGAGTGAAATGCTTCTAAGTAAACTTGATGCAGATCATGTGCCCAATATTGTCCCACATGGCTTTGTAGAATTCACAAGGGAATCCATCAATTCTTGGGGCTTTGTCATCAGCCATGGAGTACACAGCCTCTTTGAGATCATCAATTGATAAAATTTGATCACAAAAATTTTCTGAGCCGAAGAAAGCTTATTTGGCACAACAAGGCAATTCTGAAGGGCTTATTGTTGTACAGGCGTGACTTCCTGTGTAGTGAAAACTTGCTCATAGTGATGCACAAAGGCCTAGAGAATGTCAGGAAGCTTAGAGAGCACTTGAGCACCATATTTAATTTTTTTAAAGCCTAGGGATGAGTGTCTGGCACACAGAACCAAGAAAACTCTTTGGAGGCACGATCACCAACTTTTAGCCAATGCAACCGGGCTTTGATTTGTGCTCCTTAAGCAGCATAATTGTCAACAATTTGTTTTTTGTGCATTAGCTCCGCAACCCTGACTTGTAAGGAAGGAGAAAAGGGGCTGGCCACCAAAGCCTCGGAGGCAATACGGAGGTCAGCGGTGGTAGCCTCATAATACCACCAATGAAAAATAGCCAGCTGGCACCCATAAATGTGCAAAAATCTAGCTGTGTGAATGATAGCCTCATTCCACCAAGAAATCCAGCCTATATGATGAGCTGACCTGAACTCCAAATTCCAAACTCTACGAATGTGGGTCAGGGTAGACTTGTGGCAGAGTAAAGATGTGTTTAAAAAAAATTGAGTTTTACATGTACTAGGCTGTCGAGTCTCCCATTCAATGTAGAAGGAAATGGGGAAATGATCTGACAAGGTCACATCCACTAACGACTTAACCGGGAGAGAGGAGCTGTGAAATGAGAAAAAAGATTGCACCAAGATCATGGCACAATCAAGGTGCTTAAATATTCTATCAGAACTGGCTCGGTAATTGCACCAAGTGTTCCAGAGAGAATGAGAATGGTGGCGACCAATATTGGGATAAAAAAGCCCCAATTTATTGTGCATGTAAAACCATGTCTCCCTTTCCCTAGCTGTCCATTTGAATGGCAGAGTGCCATTTTTGTCAGATGCCATTTCTACCATATTGAAGTCCCCACAAAGTAACCAGGTAGCAACTAGTAAAGAATCAGCAATCCAACACCAGAGAAAAGAATGTTCCACAGCATCATTAGAAGCATAGACATTAATAATCCCAAAGGAATGATTATCAATGTTGAGAAGGATCCAGATGAGTCAATGAGTGGGATTAGACCCGTGGTCAACCATAGAAGAGTGCCACCGTGGGGCCAAAAAGGTGACAGCTCTACCATGCCCAGCATCATGGGTAGTACAAAACATTTTACTGGTTGGCCAAATAGAGCGACAAGCTGTAGCAATCAAAAAATTAGAAATTTTAACTTCTTGGAGATAAAGCACTTCAACACTAGAGTACTTACACAAGGTATCCCTGACAGAATATTTTCTAGAGAGGTTTGTCAGATCTCAAACATTCCATTAAAGGAACTTCATGAGTGAAACTACTCCATATTGTCAAAACCTGATTCCTCTTCATTGAGAGAAGAGAAACGATTCTGTAAAAATTCTGGCGAAACTAATCCAATCTGAATGGTAGGGAGGACATCCTCCATTTTTCATGAACATATTCCCCTTCTTCCCTAGGTGGGGAAGGGCTACGAGAATTCCTGTGAACTCCTATTACAGGAGAAGCCACATTCAGCTATGTTAACATGATAGCAGCTAGCTGAGGCGTAGCCTTTGGCCTAGGCTGTTGTGAAACATAATCAACTCCAATCGAAGCTTCTTTCCCCTTCACAGAAGGGTTTGAAACATCTTTCACTGGCTCAGAGGTCACGTGACCTGACCTAGAACCAGTGGACTTATTCTTTTGATTCGTAACCGTAGTCCATTTTGCATCAGGTTTGGTAGCAGATGCAGCCACCGAATGAGGATATTCAACGTCTTGATGGAGAAGGTGTATGAGGCATTGCTAAAGGGCAATCCTTTATCTTGTGGTATGTAGACTGACACATATAGCACGTGTTGGGAAAATTAAAATAGGTGACCTTCTGGGTGTGGCAGAAAGCTCCAATTTGGGTATCAATGGAGTCTTTTAAATCTTTGGAAAGGTCAACTTCCACACAAACCCTCTTTTTGGGGTGGGCCTAAAAGAACCTATCTGGCTCAATGCAAATAATCCTCCCTAGCGAGGAGGATATACTATTCAAGAAAGGCACACAAGGCAAAGGAAGACCAAAAAATTCAATCCAGACTGGGACCCGCAACTTGGTGTCATCTAAGATAGCAAAGTCACGAGTCCATGCTTGAAAAAATAACCTAGAGGACCGGACATACCATGGCCCATGGCTTAAGATGTCCTACACATGATTGACCTCCGCAAAGCGAAACAAAAAGAAACCCTTGGTTAAGTTTTGGACCATATCAAGATGGACCCCATGAGGGACCCAAGCCTTGTTGACCAAATCTTTAAACACACTTTTAGGGGGAGTTCTCCCAACAAAATACCCAACAAGGGTGTATTGCTCAAGCCATTGACAAGTAGAATCAAAATCTGGTAAAGGAAAAACCACATCAGCTGGTGAATCAAAACACTTACCTCATGAAAGACTTTCGGAAAAAAAAATTGGGGATGTTTGTTCAGAGGAGGAGCCATTGATTATCACCATCAAATCACTAACACTAGCAAGAACTACTGAGTTAGAGCCGATTGAAGGCATATTAAAATAAGAAACCATAGTAAATGCGGTCATACACACAATAAAGGAGGGTTTTCCTGCGCAAGATGCATAGTTTGACACAAAAGGGTGACCGCAGAAAACACAAAACCCTAGCAGAGCTCATACACCTTCTCTCCTCTCCTAAAACCTTTTCATGTATTATATATTAATTATGTTAGTATATACTTAACTATGTAGGATAAAGGAATTTCATAATGTTAAAACTTCTTTATTAGGATCTTGGCGGTAATTTTCATTTTAATAAACATACTCTAAAACCCTTGTCAAAACCTTGTTTGCAAGCTGCAGCTCACCAAATCGGAGAAGTGAAAGGTCAAGACCAATGAGGAAGAGTTTGGAGGAGTGGTGGGGAAAGTAGCAAAAAGAAGAGCAAAAAACAACAAAAAAAATGGCAAAAAATGATGAATGGTTGAGATTTGTTTGATGGTCTTGCACGCTCTTTGAAAACTACACACCATCAATGTAAAAGATTTGTTGGGCATTGTTCATAGAGGGAATGCCATTAGCATAACCAGTTGTTGGTAAAAGCTTCCAAAATATCAAGTAAAATTTAAAAGCCTCCAAAATATCACTTATCACATAAAAGCCAAATAAATATTGATTTGATAATTGGATGGGAACATTCTATTTTCATTTGTATTATATTCTCATTTGTAGTGTTTTCTATCAATTTGATGACAACTTAGGTTGAATTACATTAACGTCCTTGATATTATAGGTCTCACAACAAACCAAAGTGGATGAATTGGGTGAGATGAATTCTTGAAGAGATTCATCTAGCAAATGCAAATCATCACGACTAAAGGGTTGAAGGGGAAAATTGTTGTCAACTAGTTTAAGATGTTCAAGAGAAGCATTAGAGGTTTTAACGTTCGATATCTTGAGTTGGTCACCACAAACCATAGTGGATGGCTTATGCGAGAAGAAGTCTTAGAGGGATTCATCTAACAAATCAAAGTCATCACAAGCAAAAGGTTTGAGGGAAAATTTATCATTAAGGGGGTTATGTTTCTCATTGCAAGCATTAGAGGAAGTCTTGAAGGACTTCATCTAACTTATCAACATCATCACTACTAATAGGCTTAGATGAGAGTTTTTTTCTAATTTGAATCATGTGTTTGAAGGGATTTTTTTATGTTTCGGTTTTTGCATCCTTATGTATCGATGAATCTGATCTAAAAGAACTAGGAATGAAAAAGGAAAAAGAAATTTTCAAATATCTAAAACTATCCATAAATGCGATGAAAATAAATGAAATTTATGCTAATGAAAAAAAACAAAAAATGAACTTTAACAGAAAGGTAATGACAGAAAATAGAAAGATGCAATGCAGGAAACTAAAATATGGAAGTACTGATGCAAAACTGTAAAGGGACTGATTCACCCTAGGTGGCAAATGAGTCCTAGGATATGAAGTTTTTGATAGTTTTCTAATTTTTGTCTTTTCTATAAAATTTCAAATTTGCACAATGCAAATGCAAAGATTTAGAATGATTGAATGAAATGTAATGATGGAAGCTAAATAATGCTTTCACAAATGCAATATTTAAGACACCTAAAGATACAAAATGATGAAATAATGAAGACCTAAGATGCAATTAGAAATTGAAATTAGAATGATGTTATGCTCAAAATTTAGGTTCACCAAAATGAACTGTTGATTTTTTGCTCTCTAAGACTTCTCTAACTCTTCTAGGGTTTTTCACCTAAAAAGAGAGAGGTAGGGCCAAAAATGAAAACTAGTTCATTCAAATTATGTTACATGCAATGATTTCTAATATAAATGAAGTAAACTAAATGAAATTGGATGATCTAAATGACCAAATATGAATACAAAACTAAGATTTATACCTTGTTCGAAAACACAGTGTTGTTTGCAAAAAGCTTGAAAGAATGAACAAAAATGAAAACTAACCTAAACAAAACGTTGTTTCTCATAATGTTTGCACCTAGAAAACTGTAGATGATTAGAAAAAAATCTAGAAAAATGATGAAACTTGAATCTAGGCTGATTGGGACTCATTTGCCACCTTGGGCGAATCAGTCCCAAATCAAGACTTTTCTTCACAAAATCTATTTTTTGATAGTCGGGAACCTGGAACTACATCTGACTCAAATTTACACCTCAGGGGGACTCATTCGCCATGCATGGAGAATCAATCCACTTTCAAATTTATGCAATTTCAAACTTCAGTCCTGCACCTTGGCATCTGCACAATAATTTCTGACGGAAACCCGACTTCAAATCTTAGAAAATTCCTACAAAAAAACTCAAAATTGTTTGTCTAATGGGGGTTTTTCCTTGGTCTAACCCCTAGTTTGATAATTAAATCTTTAATGGAGAAAAATCTACTTCAACCCTAGCCTTAGATGTGTTAAAGACTAGGAAATTTTGAATCATAACAAAAACCCTATTCTATTGATCTAGAATAAGACGTGCAACATTGATCTATAAGATGTAAGTATATCAACCCTAGAAACCTTACAACATATGAAAAGTAAGAATAAAATGACATGCAAATGATAAACAAACAAGATTCAAACCTTAATCTGAAGATAAAATGCTAATGGAAGATGGAATCAATAGGAAACCAAGTCCTTAGGTGTGATTTGGTTGCTAGTTGCACCTCTTCAGCCTAGATTTCTTCATGATTCACCATAGGCATCCATCATCAATCATTTTCAATTTTGAAACTTGGCAAGAGAATTTTGCTTCAAGACTTGCAAACCCTAGTTTGCTACCTTAAAACTTCAACTTTTGCTAATGAAACTTGTTGTAGAAGACTTGACTTTATGAATTGCTCTTGAGAAATAATAAAAGATAAGATGAGATGATAAAAAGATGTGTGAAATGACTTAAAATGAGTATTTATAAGCAAAAACACCTTATTTTCTCATTAATTAAACCTAAGAGGCCGACATTCACCAGAAATTAAAGTTAAATTGATTAAATTCCTACTTAAATTTGAATTTTCCTTCTAAGGGGACTCATTTTCCACCCTTGGCGAATGGGTACCACTAGAGGGGAATCATTCATCCAAGGTGGTGAATAGGTCCCACTACTATTTTTTGAAGGTGGGTTTTGGGATATGATCTAATTAAATGTTGTTTATCAGTTTTTATGTGATTTCTCAAGTAGAATGGGCCTCTACATCAAAATTAATGTGTCTAAGGAGCCTATAAATATTGTTTTGAAAGGTGAATGATGTGAAGGGACTCAAAAGTGGGTCCAATTATACATGAAATTGTCTCTTTTCTCAAGAGGGTCCAATTTTCTATGGCACAACTATAGAACAGTTAAAGAAACAATTTGGTTCGTTGAGGGACACAATCAACCTGAGACTTGCTTCACGATCCAAATTGCTTATGAATACAAAAATAGTTTATAAGAAAATGAAGGATCCAATTAATATGGAGGAGGTCAAGGATTGATACATGTAGTGTGAATGCCAAAATAATATTCTCTCTTCAAAAAAAGTATATTCGATTGCAACTTTGGTGCAACTCAAAGAAATCCACAAGAAAATCCCACCCTATAAGGAAGCTACAAATATATAGATAAGAAAACATTTTTGTATAAGTTTTGTGGAAAATTATAGTATCACATTTTTTCTTTTTGTTGAAAACATTCTTTACATAGCATCAGTTTTGAGGAATTCATACAAGTTTTTGGGCTAGTGAAAGTAGAAAATATCATGCCCTTTCCCTTGATGTCAAAGGGGAAGAGAAACCTATAGATAAGTGGTGTTGCCATCAATGACAAAGGGGAAGATTGTTGGAAATAAGTTTTTTCATTGATGTCAATTCAATATGAGTTGTTATTAATGTCGAATGAGTATGTTGAGGTGTGTATACACTTTGAAGATAATTATTGTATAATTGATAAGTGTTTGTACTAGTCTACAAAAATACATGAGAAAATTTATGATCTGAGTGTGATGTGGAGGTTGGAACAAATTTTCCTATATGTTTACAACATGCTTACATTGATATCATCTTTGTGTGTTGTACCACACATAATGAAAACTTGCAAAATCTTTGCCATAATACTCACTATGACAGATTCATGACTTTTTTTGTCTACATCCTTCTGTAGAATATGTTATTGTTTTGTAGTTCAGACAATAAGATGGTTGAGTTGTGAAGGTTCTATTTCCAAGATTTCAGGTCTTTACATCTTCCAAAAAAAGAGTTCTAGTTGATAGTGTGTTGGTCTATGTAATATAGTGTTGAAGGCTTGTTAGAATGTTTCACATTCCTCTAGAAGTGAAGTGTTGGCCTTGTGGTTCTATAAAAATAATCAATGATGAATAATGCATGCAATTGTGCAGCTTCAAGTGTTTTGTTGATTCATAATATCATATTTCAAATGACAATTTTCTATAGGTTGCATGGAATGCTCTATTTCTATACATTCAAAGGGTTTCTCCTCTTGTGTTCTAGCGTATGATGATCAGTTTCTTTAGGAGAAGGTTGATGAGATATTATGCATGAACTGCAATTCTTGCAGTTTGATTTGAATTTTGGTTTCAATCTCTCTCTGGTGGTGTAAAGGTGAACAGATGATAGTTTTAGTGGTGTTGTCATTATTCGGGCCAACAAAATTATTTCTTTGATCAGTAGATGATCCTAATTAGTTAATTTTATTTTGGAAGATGTGTTATGATGTGTTTTGGTCCTGTAATGCTATGTGTTAATCTGCAATTATTTTTCTTGCAATATTATATATGTTTGGAGCCAACTAGTGTGATACCACATGTGTTTCTTCTAAAGGCTATCTTGGAGTTGACCTTATTAAGGTTTTCATTATTACATGAAGGATAATGTACATAGAATTGTGACTAAGAAGTATGTTGAAAACGAAGTGTGTGAAGGGTTAATTGTGGAAAAAGTGACTACAACATCAACATATGTTGGATGTTTCTTCATAGCAGTTCATATTCTTTTATCTTATTATAATTTTCATGTATCCTGCTCTGAGATAGTGAGTCTCATCAAGTCCTTTGTATCTTTCCCTAAGGTGTTACACCTTAGTTTGAAATTCCATAGACAGTGAGCCTAAAACAACATTGTAATCTTTGTAAGAAGTAAGCTTCATAAATTCTGAATTAATCATTGACATGGTTTTTCCCTCATTGGGTTTTCCATGTAAAAATATTAGTGTCTTTATGTGATGCATGTTTCCTCTTCTTCTCTTCTTTCAATCTATGAGATGTGATAATTAATCTGCAAATGGGAATGCTTAAGTTTTAATATATGCTAATTCACCCTCTCTCAGCACTACATTGTGTTCAACACAAACATGTGAAAATTTAAATATTTTCTTCACCATTATTTTGACTTGTCAAATAGGTAGACCACCTATTCTTGAGCAACATCTACCTCTTATGTGTTCATGTTGACTTATTTTCATCATGCAACAGTATACATTTTAATCAAATTTATTCACATTTAATTGGCATGATTACATATTTAATTCATAGGTGAACACATTTACAGTGCACCTCCATACTTTCCTATATCATATGGAGTGGGGATATGAAATGACAAGAGCATCAATAATTTTTTCCGCTATATTAAATATTGTGTGCAAGAGTCCACAACCCATTATAATTTCTCCAAAGTGCTAGTGCATATGTGAGTAGAGGTTGTTTATATATACTACTTCAAAAGTTTTTAATCTTAAGTTTGATAGGTCACAATTATGATCAAACATACGATGTACATTTATATGGTAAGTGTTAATTTCAACTTATTTTTTTATGCATGACAACATGTATTACATACATCTTGATAATTTAAGAAATATTTAAGGGATTCATAATTCCATAAGGGGTGGTAGACTTTAATGCAATTCCTATTTATAGATGTTTATCATTCTCCAAATAACAAGATATATAAAATAAAATAAAATAAAATATTTTAAAGTCAGGAGTTATTAATGTTTTCACCTAAAGCATAATGAAACAAGGATTTAGGTCTAAAGTAGCATTGAAATTGGCAATGTAGCAACCATTATTAGGGCTTTCAAGTTAAGTAAGAGTGAATCCAAATTTATAATACATTTCACAAAAAAATTAAAAGTTTGATTGTCAATTAGGAAAAAATGGGTTAGTATTATGTACTAATTGATAGATCATAACTTAAGTTTGATAGGTCACAATGATGGTTGAAAATATGATTTAAATTTTTATAAGTAAGAATGTGTTGGAAAAAAGATAAAGTATATATAACTAGATAAACATAATGAAAAGAATGGTATATTTTTAAACTATTCTTGTTTGAGGGATATGTGTCCTTTTGTAAATAGTAAAAGAAATTAACTAATAAAAAATTCAAACTCAAGAGTTAGTTATGTCTTTAGCTAAAGGCTAATGAAACAACCATTCAACCCAGTAATGCAGGAACCATTATTGGGGCTTTAAGATAGTCAACAATGAATCCAAATTTACAATGATTTTCAAAAAATAAGAAATCTTTGATTACCCATTACAACTTTTAAGATAATAGACAATAAAATGTTGAGATTAATAACATTGATCATATGTGAGAAATCATTTATTTTCCAAATAGTAAACAATGCATGGTCAAATAGACTAAGCAATAAATGCTATGCACGAAATCAAAATATAACAAAAAAATGAAGTGGATCATTTCCATGAAGTATAAGGACTTCACCTTCCCTTTGAAGTTAAACAGATGACTAAACTGAAGATGAACACTAATTAGACCTCCACATTCTCTACATGCATGTCATAAGTATTTTTTCATTGACATCAAAAAAATTATTTATGCCACAATATATGTTTTTTGCATCACAACCCTCAACCCTCTTGTTCACTCATTTCTTCCATCAATTGAAAAGAATTATCCAAACCTATATTTATTAGGCACTACATTTACAAATAAGCCATGAAACAACCATAATAAAAGTGAACAACATCCAATCACATATGTATTATACCTTAAGAAGAAGGCATACATTAGTGAACCTGTGTGCATTGTTTAATACAATATACTATATTATTGAATGTACTATTGTTTATATCTCTTCTTCATGTTCAATACTTGCAAGTATGGAGGTGTGCCAACTAAATATAGTTACAAGGGAGTTACTTCACCCCTACTAAATATAGTGCCAAGTAAGATGCAACCAGTTTCCAAGCTTCACCCCTACTTCAAATAAAAAAATTCTACCAATCCTCCATCACCTTGTTTACGTCGATAAATTAAAAACAATGAAGAAACCAATGAATGTACATGGTGTGGTCTAATATTGTGTTAGGGACACAAAAGGATAATGCATGCAGCTTTTCCATGTCCCCTTCGCTTAATTAATCTCATATCCTTTGGCTTGTGTGTGAAAGTTGTACCCCCCTTGTCTTTTCTCCTCATAATGTATTTCAAAATTCTTGTTGAAATTCGATTTTATTCTTTATTCATTTCTTGTGAGAGGATCAATTTTCTTGTCGACCATATATAAAATCAGATATTCTTTGGTCATTTTTTATTTTTTTTTAATATTGAGGGAATGCAATTACAAATACAAGTGCAGTTATAAAACTGCAAGAGAAGAATAAAATGAAAGACAAACCATCACAACCAAAGAGATGTACGAGCAGTTCTCAAGAACTCAATAGCAGCAAGAGACTAAGAGATTCAATAGAGAGGAACCAATACAAGTCAAAGAGCTGCAAGAACAACAATAGAAACAGTTGCAACAAGACCAGAAGACCTGACAACATTATACATCATGTAAAATAGCACTTAAGCCTTGACTAATACAAAGTTTTTTCTTGCTCACTAATTGTTCAACTTGTAGCTTGATTTGCCAAATCTGGAAACTCAACGTTGGATTCTTCAAAACGTCCTTCTGAAGTAAAGGAAACAAGGCAACAAGACAAAACAATATATCAGAGTAAATCCTTAAAAGCATAACTTCCTGATGATCGTGATTGAGAGTAAAAACAGCTTTGCATCTATTCCTCCATATATGAAACAAAATTATATGTCTCACACCATCAACAATTCGGTTATCATACAAACCAATTCCAAGAAGAGCTTCTTTCCAGCTTAGTTTATGAGTGAAGATCGCAGAAAAATCATTGAACACAGAATTCCATAGCTTTTTAACCAACCAACAGTTCCAAAAAATATGCTTCATGTTTTCATGATTGTGACAAAAAGGACAGTTAGGTGGCTGGATCATAATACACTTTAGCCTGTCCTCAATAGGCAGTTTAAAATGTAGTATCTTCTAGGCAAGTAACTGAGCATCAAAATTAACTTTAGATTTCCAAATTTGAGCAGATAATTTTAACCAAAACCTCTCACTGAACCTGCACTTCCATTTAGCATTTAAGCGTGACTTCAAGGGAAAATCAGGAAGCAACTTCAAGTAATTTTTTTTAAAGGGGAAGGCCAAAAAGGGATATGATGACGTATCCATGTCCAATCCTTAAAAAAATTGCAATGGATTGGAGTACACAGCTTCATAGATAGCTCCTCTGACACCAAAGATTGCACAAAGATCATGAAAGCTTCATATTTTTTATTCAAACCAAACAAGTTTTTAACCACATTCCATGAAGACCAGCACATTGATTGAAAATCCCACAAATTGCCAACATTATAGACCCCTTTTTTAAACAAATAATGGGAATGCTTTGGGAAGCTTAATGCAAGGGGTTGGCCATGGTAGAGGATATGTTTGTTCCACCAGATAGAGGAGGTGGAAAAGCTAAAACTGAGTTGAAGGGATTCTCGTCCTCTCCACCTCAAGAAGTGAAAAACATATTGCCAAGCTTTCCAGATGGATTGAAGGGGGAAAGAAGCCTTGATGTTAAAAAAGGAAGCATGAAGAACTTTATCTAGCCAACCCACTTGTTGCCATTTTCCTTTAACTAAAGCATTATTAATTCGATGTCGAATGAGGACCTTCCATGGTTCATCCCCTTTAACAGCTCTAATAATCCATTTTGCAGCCAAACAGATCCCTTGAGTCCTTGGATCTATGATACCTAAACCTCCTTTATGCTTCAGTTGGGTACAATGAGACCATGATGTGGATATATAACCTGGACTACCATCCCACTTGGCCCATAGAAATCTACGAATAATTTTCACTAGGTGTTGATGATGTTTGACCACTAAGCTATTTTCTTTCTCTATAAAATACTATTCATATTCATGATAGCACATCCCTTCTTACTGCACCTTCTCTAATGATAGGCTACTTGTTTTTATAGAGGGTTTTGATTAAAAAAAAGTGGTGTAGGAATTAGTTTTCGCGGTTACAAAATAAATAGGAAAATGCATGTTAAAAAACAGATTATAGGGAAAAAATTATAGGAAAATGTAAATAGTATGTAAGTGGGAATATTATAATATCTTTTGTTATTTGTTTCTTTTAATTATTTTTTGTTGTTTGAATTTCTTATCATTTTTCATTAAAATTTATTTGCTATTTATTTCTTTTTTGAGGCAATTGCAAATCATTCTATTATTTCAAGAAGGTTTTTATTATTGGATAGAATTTTTTTGGTGTATTTGAGGATGACTCAAATGATTTGTGATCCTCTTCTTTGGATGACACTCCAATTACAAAGACAAACCAAAATAAAGGATGCAATATTTGAGGACTTTGTGAACTCGAGATGTGATGTGGAGCAATTAGGAATCATCAAATCCTAATTACCCTCCTCAACTAGGTTGGGTTAGACTAAGTTTGCAAAGAAAAAAGACTTCATCATAGAAGATCTACAAACATCAAATGGCATAAAGTTCATCAAAGATGGATGACAATGGAAAGATTGAGAAGGGTATAGTAAACCTACAACACCCATGTTTGTAGGGTTGTTGCCTATTTAGGATTTGCACCATTTTTGTTAAATTGTTAAGAACCCCTTCTTATGGGTATAATGCACAATTTTTATTTTTATTTTATTCTTTGTGGGCATGATCCTTATGATCACTATTTACACAACAAAAAATGGCTACTTTGTTACAATAGAAATAACTAGTATATTTATTGTTATTCCTTGCATACACTCCCCAAATTTTATCTTGTCTAAGAGGGGGCACCCTTTCTTCTCCTTTGATTATTGTTTTGTTTTGTTGAGTTTTTCACTTTCTTTTCCTCTTTGGTCTCTTATCATTTTCTTTTGTTTACATTTTTGGTTTTTGCTTTGCATTTTCTTCTTTTTTTAGACTTGTCTTAGAGTTCTCCAAGACCTCGAGATCCCCATTTAGGCCTTTCTTTTTGCGTCCCGATTGATTCATAGATCCTAAATGAATACTAAAGATTTTATCCCAATATGCGTATTCCTCTTGGAATTTTGATGCCCACTCTCGCCTTCTCTATATTTGTCATTTTGTTGTCATCATTGTGATCCATGAAATTTTTTCTTCACTAGACCATTTTCAGTCTTCTATGTTAGGTCTCAAAACTTTAGATGGATTTTAGATTTTTTTCCAAAAGTCTAAGTTCCACCCAGATCTTTGATCCCAACTCATCTCTTCTTTGTTGGGATTCCAAACTCCAAAAGGATTTAAGACTTTTGTTCCAAAGTTAGAGTTCCTCTTGAATCTCTCATCCTAACTTGTCTCTTATTTGTTGAGTTTTGAAACTCTAGCTCGGGATTTCAAATTTTTTATAAAAAGTCTAAGTTCCTCCCTGATTTTTGATCCAAACTTGTCTCTTGTTTGTCAAGATTTAAAACATCGAAAGGATTTCAATCTTTTGCCCAAAATGTCTAGTTCCTCTTGGATCCCTAATCTCAACTCATCCTCTCTTTATTGTTTTTCTTATGTTTTTGGTGTTTTTTTATAGGTTTTAAATATTTTCAAAAGAAACATAAAAATATTTTGAAAAAATAGAATATATATAAAAAAATGGAAAGGAAAAAAAGATATCATTTCAAGACTTCTCGTCTTGAAGGAACTTTAGGACCAAAATAATAATAATAATTCCTTAGTCCCCCTAAAATCTTGATCCTTGTATTAGAAGGTAAGTCCTAGATGGACTCAAATTCCTGACACTAAAAATTTTCTCATTGTGTCTCATTTCCTTCTGATAGATTAACTCCTACCATTTAAAAAAATTTATCCCTTAGATGTTTCTAAAAGGTTTGGGACCCAATGAAACTTTCCCCTCCATGCCCCGAAATAAATGTCAAAATTTTTAATAGACTAGGGACACATCACAAAAAGCCAAATTTGCCCCAGTCCAAGCATGGGAATATCTCTTTGTCCTCCCTATTTAGAAATTAAAAGAGAAAAGTTCATGATTTATAGAATCGTTCAACAAATTTCTGAACACTTTGGCAATTGTTGGATGTTGAAGCCCAATGGTCACTTTGTTTGTTTCCTCTAATTACACTATTCATTTGTATTCCTTTCCTTTTGAAGACTTATCCATACTAGATAATGTAATTATATATTCATATATTGTCGATGTAATGTTGTATTGTATTAAAAATATGAGATATTAAATGGAAGATAGAGAAGTTTGCGGGTCAAAATTTCAGATTATGGAAAGTGCAAATGGAATATTTGTTGATTAGAGATCTCTCTCTTGCATTGGAAGGAAAAGAGAAGAAACCAACTACAATGGAAAATGGAGATTAGGATAGATTAGATAAAAGGACAAGAGCTATGATTATTCTTTCATTATCCAGCAATGTCTTCTTTAACATCATAGTAGAGAAGGCATCGAAAGAATTGGATAAATTGACAGACATGTATGAGATGGCTCCAGCATCCAAAAAAAATTACATTATGAAAAAACTATATAATATGAAAATGAATGAAGGTGGAAACATGTCAAATCATTGGAATGAATTTAATATTTTAATTAGTCAATTGGTTTTAGTAAGTATCAATTTGGATGATGAAATAAAAGCTACCTTGTTGCTTTTTTCTCTTATGAATAGTTGGGAAGGTGTTGTGATGGAAATCAACACCTCCTTGGAAAGTAAAACTCAAGTTTGATGGCATTGTTGCAACTCTACCTAGCAAAGATATGCAAAGGAAAAATCAAGGAACCGCATTCGGTGATGCCTTGATTTTTGGCAACAATGAAGTGAACACCATATATGAAAAAGATGAAGGTGGTCTAGTCTTGTCAATGGGTGAAACTATAGAAGATTCGTGGATGTTGGATTTTGATGCATCCTTCCACACAACCTCATGCTAGTATGCCTTCCAAAATTATCAAGAAAGTAAATTTGGAAAAGTATATCTTGGTGATAACAGGGCATGTGAAATTATTGGCAAAGGTGATGTGATGTTGAAGTTGAACAATGGAAACAATTGTTTGTTGCATAATGCAAGACATATTCCAAAGTTGAAAAGAAATCTGATTTATGTGGGATAGCTTGATGCTCAAGGATGTAGCATAACTTTCTCTTCAAATTCTTGGAAGGTAACCAAAGGGGTCTTAGTGGTTGCAAGGGGTAGCAAATTAGGAACATTATATGTGCTAGATAGTCTCACTAAAGTGGGAGCAATTATGGCACTTGTGAACAATGAAGTAGAACTATGACATAGAAGGCTCAGGTATATGAGCAAGAAGCGGCTTAAAATATTGCTCAAAAGGGATCATCTTCAGAGATTAAAATATGTGGATTTGGACCCATTTGAGAATTGTCTATATGGAAAACAAAAGTGGATTAGTTTCTTGAAGACCAAACATGAAAAAATACAATGCCCTTGGAGCTTGTGCACTCTAGCGTGTTTGGTCCTACAAAGGTAATCTCATATGGAGGAGTTAATTATTTTGTTACATTTATTGATGATTGCACTCGAAAGGTATGGATTTACATGCTCAATAGGAAATCAGAAGTTTTTACCAAATTCAAGATTTTTAAAGCTATTCTTGAAAACTAGATGGGGAACAAGATTAAATGTTTGAAAATGAATAATGGAGGTGAATTTTGTTCTTCAAAGTTTGATGGATTTTGTGCAAATAATGGTATTCAGTGTATTAAATTTTTACCAATCATGCCTCAAGAGAATGGTACAACTGAAAGGTTGAAACAGACAATTCTTGAGAGAGCTCGAAGCATGCTCTCTAATGTAGGTTTGGGAAAAACATTTTGGGCAAAACTGTATACAACAGTGTATCTCATCAGTCATTGCCGCTCTCCTAGATTGAATTTTGATACTTCAAAGGAAAGATGGATTGGAAGACGAATTTCTTACAAACATCTACGGGTTTTTGGCTGTGAAGAATTCATTCATATTCTAAAAGAGAAGCGGACGAATCTAGATTTCAAATCTACGAAATGTATATTTGTCATATATGGGGAAGATAATTGGTTTGTAGTCGAGATGTTGTCTTTAACGAAAAAGTGTTTCCATGTTTGCACAAAAAGACTAGCTCAATGAATGAATTTGTGCATGCCAATGTTATTGGGAGTGGCAGAGATTCACATTTTTCACATCCAAAGCCGAATTTTAATTTTGTAACTTCCTCAAACTTGCAGGAATTTTCACAGTCAAATCTACCTTCATATCTTGGTGCCCCTGTTTCAGCTAATAAGCAACATGAATTTTATTCTCCATAAGATGCCAACGTGGGAGATAACCTCATTGAATTACCTACCCGTGAAGATCATGTGTGTGAGGTATGTATGTTTCAATTTGATATTGAATCTTCAAGATAGTAATTGTAAACTAAATCTCACGTAGCCATGAAAGCTCCCACCCCTACTCCCTCATACCCGCGACCTGCTCTTTTTAAGGCGCCAACAGAAAAAATGTTCATTGAGCCTACCCACATAGGAAGTAATTCTGATAACGCACATTGTATCATAATCACCCATCTTCATCATGTGAGGCTCACTTTCAGTTGCATGAGGAGGAAATGATAATACCAAATTTAGTTTCAACACTAATTTTTCCCTTTCCTACCTACGCCCCTGTTTCAGTATCTATGCAACCAACATCAAAATTAAATTTGTTGCCTTTTGAATGTTCAAATATCTTGATGCTCAGCTCTCCTTTATATGGTTGATTAACTATTCCTTGTGATATTCCCACGCATCCTTTAAAGGCACCCACACCCCATTCCTTTTCAAATCTTTTGTCACCTCCTTCACAATCCACGCGACCTCTTCTAAGAAAGAAAATTTCAACGCACAAGATGTATTTTCCAGGCTAGGATGATTTTGGTCCTTTGTGTGAGGTACGCTCACAAGTTTTTAAGGACAATTCAAATCCCAGAAAGTGCCAAAACTCATCGAATATGCTAGTGTCAAATTTAGATTTCATACATTACTAAAAATACTTTTTTTCCATGCAACCAACAAATAGCGATGTGGTAAATGATATTGGAGCTGGAAATGAGTTTGTCTCTTTACCTTGGCATAGTAGTTGAAACATTGAAGCTATTGATTATAATATTTTCACTCAAAATTCCATGCCAATTTCAAATGCATTGTAGAGGCACAATGTTGAAGATAACTTGTAGGAATAGGGTAATGTGCAGAGGTCTACCCAAGAGTGTTGACCTCCAGCAAAGTTTGATGATTTTGAAATGTTAATTTAAAATAAGTTAAATCCTTCAATTTTCAAAGAAGCTTGCAAAGATATCAATCGGGAGAAATGGTTAGTTGCAATGCAAGAAGAAAGGGATTCATTGACAAAAAATCACACTTAGGACTTGGTGAATCTTCCACCCAATAAGAGAGCATTGAAGAATCGATGGGTGTACAATTTGAATGAAGAAGGAGGTAGGAAATGATATCAGGCAAGATTGGATGTCAAGGGGTATGATCAACAAAAAGGGATTGATTTTAATGAGATATTCTCACCAATTGTGAAGATGAACACAATTAGAGTGGTTTTGGGTTTAGCAGTAGTGTATGATCTTGGTCTAGAACAACTTGATGTGAAGAATGCATTTCTACATAGGGATGTATAATAGGAATTGCATATGCATCAACCTAAAGGTTTTGAGCAACAAGGTAAAGAAGATTTATATTGTAGGTTGAGGAGGAGTTTGTATGGGATCAAGCAAGCCCCACAATAGTGGTACTTTAAGTTTGATTCTTTCATGGTTGAGAAACACTTCACACACTACAAATCTAATTCATTTGTTTATTATAAGGTATTAAGTAATGGTGAATTTTTTTTATTGCTACTCTTTTTTGATGATATGCTTGTTACTAGTACTAGTATGAGATTTTTTCATGATTTGAAACAAAATTTAGCTCAAAAGTTTGCATTGAAATATTTATGGATAACAAAGAGGATGCTTGGAATGACCATAATCTAGGACATACATAAGAGGGAAATCAAATTGTTACAAGAAAAATACATTGACAATGTTTTGGACAGATTTAACATGAAGGGTGATAAGCTTGTGAGCACTCCACTTGCTGATCACTTTCATTTGTCATTTGAAATGTGCCCCAAAATACCTCAGGATTAGGAAAACATTAAGGGCATTCCCTATTCATTGGAATTTTAGAGTCTTCTATATGCAATGGTGTACATTTGTCTCTAAGACATTTCCCATATAGTGGGAGTAGTGAGCATATTTATGAGCAATTTGGGTAAGACTCATTAGGAAGCAATGAAGTGGGTATTAAGGTATTTAAAAGGCACTTCTAATCATTTTTTGTGTTTTGGAGGTAGAGATACATAGCTGCGAGGTTATGTTGACTCAGATATGGTTGGAGACTTGGACAAACGAAGGTTTAGAACAGGTTATGTGTTCACTTTTTTTCATGGCGACAATTAGCTAGGTTTTACAGTTGTAACAAGTGGTTTCTCTTTCCACTATTGAGGTTGAACATATTGCACTCACTTAAGGTGCAAGGGAGATGATTTGGTTGTAGCGATTGTTAGGTGAGTTGGGTTTCAAATAAGATGTTTACACTCTCTTTTCTGATAGCAACAACGCTATTCACTTGGAAAAAAACTCAACCTTTCATAATTAGATCAAGCATATTGAGTTGCGCTATCAGTTCATACAAAATGTACTTGAAGAAGGTAAGCTAAAAGTGGAGAAAATTGACACAAAATTCAATTCAGTAGATGCATTAATAATGATTGTACCACGGGAGAAGTTCTAGTTTTGTAAGACTTCTCTCAACATTGACAAGATGTAATAATAAGGGTGAAGTGGGGGAATATCTTTGAGTTTGTAATAGACGTTGAACTTCAAGTGGGATATTTTTGGGTGATGAAGCCTAATGGTCACTTTGTTTTTTCCTCCAAAATTTATATTATACATTTTTATTCCTTTATTTTTGAAGACTTATCCATATTGGATAATGTAATTGTATATTCATATATTGTTGATGTGATGGTGTTGTTGTATTGTATTCAAAAATTGAGATATTAATGAGAATTCCCCTACTTAAAAGTGGATGTAGCCAAATTGGTGAACCACTATAAATCTATGTTTTCACGTTTGCATATTGTCTTTTTTTGAGTTTAATTTTCTACAATATTTTTTCATCTTATTTGCAATAAATTTATCAACAACAGTTGCTACAAGATAATATGCTAAAATTTTGATAGAGTATTAGAGGTCTTATCATTCCCTTATTTTGCATCCAATGCGCTTAAGGATCTATAAGCAATATTGTGTAAATATTTTCATAACTAAGGATCCCCAAGATGTTATGTTCTAGATTGACCTCATGTTATTTGTAAATCTATTTTTATTCTTAGCAGTGTGGTTCCACACAGCTATAGATGATGCACTGGTAGTGCAAGGAATAAAAGGATTAGATTTGGAAATAATGAGAATAATTGATTTACATGATTGGGTATTAATATTAAAAATGATTTAGGGTAATCATAAGCTTAGCATTGGGGATGATCACGCTACCCATAAAGGTAGGGCCCATGATTTTTCCTACCCTTATCCATATCATGTCAGGACATATTTCATACAATCTTGTCCTAATAATACCATGGATTCATGTTATGCGGGATTCCCATCTACTCATCACCATGAGATGAAGTTTGAATATAATAACAAGATGTATATGGTAAAAATCAAATGAAAAAAGTTATAATTCACAAGTCCAAGCCAAATACAACACTTTCATCTTTCTTAATACTTTGATCCTAACTTCAAAGGTAGAACTTATACATGTTGAAGATAATCATGATTGTATCTCATTGATAAAAAATCTCTTAGATGATGATTTGGGTTCATTATATTTTACACCCTCCTTTATGGGAGAGTACAAAATCTCACAATCTACTCGTAGGAGTCTTTTGTCTCACTTGCTCAATCTTGTTGTACATTAACAAATCCAAAGACATCATCTGATGATGGTGATGGGGGATCTTTAACCTCCATCCCTCATGCGTGGAAGATTCCTAACTTTAAAAAAATTAAAAGTTTTTGCATTCTCATGAGAGAACTAGTTTTTGCCATGAGCATGTAGATAAGATTTATTCATCTGAGTTAGAAGGATGTTATGGTCTTGGATACAATTTTTTTTCTAAAAGTGGATATAATAAAAACATGGAACAAAATGATAAGGACCAAGTGAATTCTATACCTTACTTTTCTAAACAGGGTCTAGGTTTCCAACCTTCATCCCCATCTTCATCTAATGCTTTACCATCTGATGTATTTATGACATCTTATGGTAAGAAAGCAATATTTTATTCACAAGAGGAAAAAATTTCTCCTAATATTGAGAAAGTTGATATTGTTTCAATGCTTCTCAAAGTCCACTTGATTACTCTTCCTTTGAAAACATTAAAGAAATTTTATAGAAATAACTCATTTTGTGAATATCATCGAGTGTATAATCATATAGATACCAATAAATGTTAGGCATTGAATAATAAAATATAAAAAATTCAATGATTTTGGTGCTCTCCTATGTGTGGATGCACCTAATTTTCCTTCTAAACAATTTATTGATCTCTTCTATTGTCTTTCTCATCACTATGTGGAATTTGTAGCTTCATCATGTTTTCTCATCACCATTCATGGTGGTACAATCTTAAGTGCAACCATATTTTCCATGGCAAAAACATGATATTCTCCTACATGGTTGTCCTTGTCTTTACACTTGAGGGACAAGGATAAATAGTTTTGGGAGGTGTGCATTCTCCTTAAGGATCCCCTCTTCCCCTGAACTCTTTAAATTACCAACATAACAAGTATGTTAACATTTTAAGGGGAGCATATCCCCTAGCCATTTCATAGATGCATTGAGAGATTTGACTTTTTCACATACCTCTTAGTGGTGGTATTACTATAACACTCTTTGAGGTGTGGTTATCAATTCATCCCCTGTTATGTTAATAATTTGTTCATCCCTAATGAAGTTAAACTTTGTTCACCCCATAATGTCATATTGTGCACTCCCTAAAACATGGTTTGCATAGTGCTAGCATAATGAAGTTTTCTTTTCTATGATTTTAGAGAATTTTTAGCATGACCACCTAGCATAACACAACTTTCTTGCTAGTGTATTTCATGAGATACCTAGCATAACACAACTTGATATCTTTATGGAACTCATCATATTACATGGACACCTAGCATAACATAGCTTGATAGCTAGTAGATCTATGTAGCTCATGGGTGATTTAACATCATTATGAGAGCATTATTTTGTTTAATTATAATATTTGATGGATGATATTTTTTTTTTGAGATAAGTTTAAGACCGAGGTAGCTTTACCTTATCAACTTGAATCTTCTTAGTACTACCCATGTATTTTTTAATTTGTGATTATTGTATGTTATGTGTTTGTATCATGCTTGCATCGTGTTGGAATTGTGATTGAATCATGATTTATTTTCATGTTATGTTGGGATTATATTATGTTGTGTGTATTCATCATTTTTACTTCATGTTTTCCATGCTACATTTTACTTCACATGTTTTTTCATGTTCCCTTATGTTGGTTTTCCATGGGATATTGAATACTAGGGGCTTGCGCATTCCCCTAGATTCAACACCACCCTATCTCTCCAATATCTACATAGTTGAACCCCTCTTGAAATATTCTTCTTTTAGTGTGAGTTTGAGCATAATTTCATACTCTTATTAAAGTGGGGGCTAAATGTAATATGGTAAGTTGTCACCCTTGACAATTTCACACTACCTTGACACCCTTTTTTTCCTATCACTTTAATTATAATAATAATTTACCAATTTTGGGGGTAGATTAATAAAATTTATTTAATTCCCTATCATACCTATAAATTCAAGCAAAAAAGTGTTATACAAGGTCGCCAAGGGTACCCTTGTCAAAAAGAAAAAAATTGAAAGCTTGAAATTTTGATTGGCAGGATTTTATGATTTGAAAATGACCCCAAGTTGGCCCCTACCCAAAAGGATTAATTAAAATCCATATTTAAGCATTTTTTCCTCTCTTTTTGAGCATGAAAGGAGGAAATTTATGAATGGGAGAAAAATACTTCTAAAATTAGTCAAGGGCAGTCCAGAGTAGATTTGTTACTACTATTGCAACATTATTTTCAGCCAAGCATCATGTCAATCCTTCATGTTTTTATGTAATTTAATTCATTTTTTTTTAATCATTTGTTTTGTGATTACTAATACTTGTATGTCTTCAAATCAATTCAATCCAAATTGGAAACAATCCTTTAGGTGATGTGTATGACTTCAACCCTTCAAGGAGATTAGATATGAGTGGTGAGATGAAACAAATTGTTGATTCATCATTGATTTATCGTTTATCCTTTATCCCTCAAAAGGATAAGGTCTCTTTCTCATTAATTTTACCATTTTGGAGATATAAATACCAACAAAAGGTTTGACCAAGGAAATCCCCTTTATGGTACAACCCTTCCTCTCTCTTTGAATGTGCAGGTTATAGATCTAAAAAATATTGGAGGAAGATTGAAGACCATTTTCTCATTGATGCATTAAAACCCTACAATTTGACAAGTTATGGAAACTCAATTATCTCAACAATTAAAAAATATATAATAGTAAAATCTAAAAGGAAGAATCCTTGGAATGGGGACCTAAGGATTGTGAAAGAAAATTTTAGGTTCATATCTACAGGCACGGGCACCCTAGCAACTCTTGTCTAGAAAAAAATGCTTCAAATTAATAGGTATGTACCTCTATGTTTTCCTTTCTCCTTTTTGGAATCCAAATATGTTTCTCATTTTCTAGTTTACCAAAATTGATGATAAAACACTACATTTCATTAAAATTGCATTTGATTAGAATTAGGGATCTAGGAGTTAAAAGAGAAGCATAATGAACAATAATGCATAGATTGTATTTAGTTGACCCAAATGTAATGAGTACAAAGCATTTCTTATATAGGCAATCCACCTATGAGGTGAATTGACAATTTCCCCATAAGGTGACAAAAATGAGATGAAAAGTGTCCTATAGGAGAGTATGTGCAGGATAATCATGGAAAAAATAGACCCTTAAGTGGAAAAAAAATTAGAAATATCAGAGTTAGGCAACTTGACGTAAAAATTTGAATAATTTATCTATATTATTTCAAAAATATGTAAGAATAGAATCTGTAGCAAATTGAATGTAGTTACTAAACTACTAGGTTTATTTTAAAAAGAAAAAATCTATTTAGTGACAATTTGAAATTTCAATGTAGTAGTACTTGAATTTCAGGGAAAAAATAAGTAGGTGTCTGTCTGACCACCCTAACCACAATAAAATGATAATTATTTGTTATAATATTTAAGACATAAATAGAGGAATCATGTCCATATGTGATGCATATTTTTTTGTAATTTTTTTCCAAGTAAATATTTAATTATGAATTTTTTATTACAACTTTTAAAAAATATAAAAACTTGTATGTCTGACCACCTTAACTTCTTCAAAACTTCATGAAATTCATTTTTTCTTTTTTAATCCTATAGTATGTGAAACATAGAATGTGATGCATGTTTTGGATTCAAAAAATGTGATACCATTTGAAAGCTATAGATGTTTTTCAATCAGCCTATCAATCAGGACTTTAGTTGCAATTCAAATAGAAAATGAATAATAATTATTTATTAAAATCAAAGTAAAGCATAATTTATATTGGTGGAAATATGAGAATCTCCTTTAAAAACCCTCTCATTTCATCAATTTTTGGTAAAAAAAAGTTGTCAACCACATACCCTACAAATGCCCATCATATCACCACTTTTTGGTCCATCATGATCTTGCACATACCCAGGAGTCAACCTTAGGAACACTTGGAGTGTGCAACCTAACAACCACTATGAAAAAGTCATAAACCTTGTGTGGCAAGTGTTGAATGAGCTTTGAGGTGAGATTTAAATACTTCCAACCTCAAAAGGTGTGTGCACATGAGGTTTACCAAATAACTTGGTAACCTCTAGAGGTCCCAATGGTTGCACATTCAATTACATAAGAAGTTGTCTAATCTCATAAACATAAGAACATATGTCTAATCTCACCAATGTAAGTAGATTAAATATTCACACTAACACATTTCAAAACCATAAAAGAATTTAGATCCAAGGTTGATTGAATCATCTTTCAAGTTGCAATTCAATCTCATACCCTTATTGATCCACAATTATAATATTTTTAAGTGAAAATTAGTCGATCCTAGTTAAACCCCAAGATCACTTTTCTTATATTACAATATGCAAACCCTGCAAACATAATCATTGCAATACAAATATTTCTACTAGTGTGTGTATCTCTTTCATTTTTTCTACACTCAACGAAAGAAAAAATTGAAGAGCCTCCATGCTTTTTCAAAAAAATAATGAAGTATAATAATAACAAATGACCACCAACATAGTGATAAAAATAGCTCCATAGAAACCTCAAATCTAGTGTCATGTAAATGTGAACCTATAGGAAGAAACAAAAGACCATATAGAGAGAACTTTCAAATTAAAATCATGTAGCATGTCCTTATACCAACACCTCTAATTATTTAAGTTGTGATAAGGAATATCCCGTTCACAAAAATGCAAATTATGCAACCTTACCAGCATCCAAACATAGACCATCAAAGATGTATGCATCTCCAAATAAAGGAAGATCAAACCATATAATTTATTCTCAAGTTATTGATCTCAATGTCATCCTTCACACTCATCAAATAGGATCTCTAGAACTAACATTCATATCTCAAGACTCATTCTAATGAGAATACAAAATAAAATTAACTCTTTCCAAATAGTCCCCAAATAATCCCTTTAAAACTAGCATCCACAGTTCAAGAAAAATTCCCATTTGAAAATAAAGTATGAAAAAAATGCATATGAAATTAAGGTGGGAAATAGCTATTAGATGATTCATTGTTGAGAGGACAAAGGGACGGGAATAATATTTCCCATCCAAGATGCACTAAGCCACAAAGAATCTCTTTAGTACCAATCTCCTCAACATGTCCATGTTGATATCATGTCCAACTCAAGTGTAGGCTCTTCGTTCTTCTTGTTGAAACCTCATCAAAGAGTAACTATATCAAAGTGTGATCTACAAGAACATGAGATATCCTAGCCTCACCCAAATTTCAAATAGGTGTATAACTAATCATCTCATGCAAACTAAACTCCAATGCAACACCACATTAATTATAAGTTCACAAGAGAAATTATCACACTACTCATTAATAATATTATCAAAAATCACCACCAATACTCCAATATCAAGAATTAGTATCTCTCCATGATTTCATGATCTAAATCATTAAAATAATATTATAAATGAAATTTTTAATCCTAATAGCATTTTTATCATCCTAAAACTCTAATTTACAATCAACATTCCACAATGGCATAATAACATTCATCTTATAAATAAGGATCATTTGTCAAATTGATAAATCATAACCAACACCTCAACCAAAGAATCCAAGAGTCCTCCATGGAGAAACCATATGTCAAATTTTCTAATCACATGAAGATACCTATATCTTGTCAATATAACTAAAGATATCAAAGAACTCTCATTTATACCCTTATGGAGAGGATTCTCTCCACTTGTGCAATATATATTTTTAAAAAAAGTTTTTTATATACTTATTAATTCTTAATTAGCCTCATTTTTTATTATAATAATATACTTGTAATTTTTATTTGAAATGATCCATATTAAAACCAAAATATCAAAATATATATCTGGATTGTAGGCTCTGAGCTCTATGAAAGGGTATTTTTTAGAATTTTGAAAAAAAAAAATCTAACTAAAGAAATATTTGAAATGAAAGAAAATGGATGATTTATGGCTTAGGACATAGAGCAACCTATTTCACTCAATTTCATTGAAGGGAAACCTTAGAGATCTCAATCTAAGATATGCAAAGGAGAAAGAGATCTTGAAATAAAGCTACCCTAGGGTCTGATTATAAGCTAAAGAGGGGTTCGCCACCAAGCTAGGGCTTGGAAAAGCTAATGGAATGCAAGACCTAATGCTTAAAACTAATATAATGCAATACTTCACTAAATGACCTAGAAAAGCATGTAAAATAGAATATAAAACTGAGAGATGAAAGGTGTGCACCTGGAAACTTGAAGAGGACTAAATGAAGAATTGAAATGCTAAAAACATTGATTTTAATGTTGATTGGGACTCATACAGTAGACTTGGAGATTTATTCCTAGATTAGGGTTTCTAAGCAGAAACTAAAATCTGGTAGAGATATGATTGAAATTCCTAAAATATGTAAATTTGACTAAACTAGGACTCATATGTCAAAAGTGGCATATTAGTCCAATTAAGGTTTTCTAAAAATTCATAGTCTAAAACTACTCTTCAATGTTTACTCTATCCTTTCCACTTGATTTCCAGATCTAAATCTTCAATTTGTAACCTGTGGATGTTCTCCAATGGTTTTCAGTACAAGGTGACAACTTTGACAACTTTGAACATTTGACGAATTTCTCCAAACTTGCTCATCAATGTGTATTCAACCTAGATTTTCAAATCACACACTAAAGAGGGGGGAAATATTGTTTTGTTAGTAGAAAGGGGTTTTCCTTGGTCAAACCCCACTTTGGTAATTAAACCCTTAAATGAAATGAAATAGGAAAGGAGAATGATGAATGAAAAAATATAATGTTGCATCTCACCAAACCCTAGCAATAAAGTGTTGCAAACATGTATGAGATGGCTCCAATGAATGTGATAGATCTTGAATTGAACACTTGCTTGAATCATAAAACCCTACATGACAATTGTTAGCTCAAAAATAAACATGATGCATGATGACTTTGACATGATGCTTGATACTTAAAGAATTATGCTCTAAATCACTTGATAATCAGCTCTTGAAGACCCTTGAATGCTCTTGTAAAATCTTGAATGCTCTTGAGAACTGAAATTCGCTCTAAGGATGCTCATTCAACTTGATAGGTTAAAAATGAGTGAAAGAAGGTTGTATTTATACTTGTTTATGCCTAATTTCCTAGAATTACAACACTACAAGCCAACATCAGATCTAGGAGAATAAAATCCCACCAATAATTTGAATTAAATTTAATTTTGCACCACATAGGACTCATACACCAAAAGTGGCGTATGAGTCCTATTAGGCTTAATTATGGGACACATTTTAAAAAATGCTTAGAAAGGTGCAAACTCTAGATCGAGTCCTAAAACCCTAGGTGGGACTCATACACCTAAAGTGGTGTATGAGTCCCATATCACTAAATTTGGGCCACACAACCTAAAAGCACCTGAATTATGATTGAATTCAAGTTGATATTTTCCATTGATGTCATTGATCAGTATCTTTGGCTTATCTCTTGTTCCAGTAGCGGTGTTACCGATATAGATTTTTGGTCTGGCACTATTCGGTATAGTGTGGGATATTTATGGTGACATCTCCAATATTTTGTGTAATGTGCTCACCTAAATTCATCTCTCATGCAAGCAGAATAAAGTAGATATGCATATCCGATATATATATGTATGAAGTGGCATAAAAAAAGAAGTAGAAAGTGATGAAGAATGATATGCAATGTGTGGTAACAATCTACTGATGAATATTAGAAATTGATATAGTGTTTGTGCAAAAGATCTTTGTGCTTCAGCAAGAACTGTACTCATGCATATGTAGATACAATTATAGTAGTTCATTTTTTGTAATACATACTCTAGTTGTAAGTCATCTTTCAGTTGTTATAGTTGTTTTTTGTATCTTGGGTAGTGAGCCCACTAACAATGAGCCACCTTTGTATTTTGTATCAAGTTACTTAATAATTGAGAGTTAACACTCTCTATGGTTTTTCCCTTCTTGGGTTTCCACATAAAAATCTTAGTGTTATGTGTTGTTGTGTTACATTAATTCTATTTGGTACTTTTAATTATGTTATGTGGTCAACTATTCAAAAGTTTTAATCTTTTTAAAGGAATACTAATTCACCCCTCCCCTCTCAGCATTCTGGATGTTCAACAATTGGTATCAAAACCAGATCCTTTAGAAGAGTCTAACAACTCAAAGGAGATCTAGAAGGTTGAATATATGGTACCCAAATCTACCATGGATCAGAAAGAACTCATGTTCATTCTTGAAGATGAAAACAAGGCTCTCTCAAAAAATATTCAAATGGAAAATGATTGCATTAGTAACTTGAAGTATTAGATCTAGAAATTCAAGATAAGGCACAAGGAGGTCAGTAATGAACTCAAGCTCGCAAATAGTACTATCCTTGATTTGAAAGTTAAGAGTGAAGAAGATGAAAAGACCAAGGAAATTTTGAATAACATAATAAAAGGAAATTATGATGAATGCAAGAAGTTGGAACAAGAAGTTGCATCTCTTAAATTAGATTTAGAAGAATCAAAGAATCAAGAGGTCAAATACAAAGAAAGTTCAGAAAATCTTGATTAAATTTTAGTAGCCTAAAGACCACTGACAAACAAGGATTAGGTTATGAAATTGGCGAATGCTTGCACAATAAAAGGAAAGAACTTGATCTGATAAAAGAAGCTAAAATTGAATCCGGCAAAGAGAACAAAGGGAAGTCTTTGGAAAAGCAATAGGGAAGTAGAAAATCTTTTTTCTTTTAATGGTCATTTTTTCAATTGCAATAAATTGGGTCATAAAGCATTAAACTACAAAACTAATATGACTCAAAGAGACAGAACTTACTCCAATAGATGCCACAATTGCAATGGTCATGGTCACAAAGTTGATCAATGTTGGAAACCAAATAGAAAAAATAATTTCAGTGGTTACTACTATGCATGTTATGCATATGGACATAAGGCTAAATAGTGATGGTCAAGACAAATGAAGAAAACCAATAGGTGCTATAACTACAATCAAACTGGGAACATTGCAAGACTCTACAAAAGGATTACAAGGATTACAAGGAGCTAAGGAGAAGAAAGGAGCTAACTTGTGTCCTAGGGTTTGTGTATCTGCAAGAGGTATTTTTCTTAAATTTCGCTATTTCCCTACATTTATAGTTGTGGTTGCTCCCACTTTGGTCAATGTAACATCTTAGCCTCATCTTGAATTCAAGAAATATCTAGGTATATCAATCAAAAATGATATGGATGGCTATTTTTCAAGAACCACACACGGATTCATTCCTTTGGAAGATGTTAGGGCTTACATTCATTTGAACACAACAATTTACTTGATTTATGGATAAATGAAATCAATGGTAATGAATTCAATGTCAAACTAGAATACAAGGCTCTAGTGGAAAATAAACTACATGTTTGGAATGAGATTCAACTTCTTTTTTATAATAAATGGGTGTGTATGGCTATGAGCAAGTTTCATGAAACTTTTTTGTGGTTAGATGAAGCCCACCTAATGAAAAAAGAAGTTATGAATGTTTTTATTAGGTTGAATGACACTAGCATTCTTCCAAATCCAAAGGCAATTAAAAACAAGGAGGTTGAAAACCTAACTTAGGATGTTTTTGACTGTAGGTCTCTGGCAGTTCATATAGTCACAAATGTAGTTGTGAGGCATGTTGCAAAGGTTATTGGAAACAAAATCTACTACACCAACATAAATAACATCATATTTTCTATAGTCTTCTACACCACATATGATATGGTGGTTAATGGAGTGGACTATGATTTATGTGAACTCATCAAAGTACAATTCCTTGAGAATCTAAACCAGTGCAAGTGAAGTAAGAAGAAGGTCGCATTCCGGAATGGAAATCTTGCACTTTGTCTGCTATTCTACTTCATGTGTGAAATGCACGATCTTGTTTCGATAGTATAGGGTCATTCAGAAAACCAATTGCTCACTGAATTGTTGATTGAGTGACAATGTATTCAGATTCTAATGCACAAGAAATGGAATTTACCTCATTTTTCTCTTCATTGCAGTACAAGATGCACAATTGATCTCCCTAAATTTTTAGTTACCAAATACAAGGATTACATTACATTCATTATCACTATTGGTAAATGTATGATGGAAACCATTGTTCTAAGAACTCACTGGTTGCCCGAATGGTGGTATGAAGTATCAAAAGATTATATGGAATTCCTTGTAAAAAATTTGTTAGAAAGTTTGGTAGATGCCTCTCAAAAGAGGTTTGACACTACAAAAGAAAAATTCATAGAAATATGGGAAGAACAAATGTCAAAGGAAGTTAAAAAGAGAGTTCAGAATAGTGTGAAGGAAATAAAGGAAGGAGGTATAATTGAGGAAGGTCTTGAATCACTCAAAAGAATTACTTGGAGTGCAACCTGTAGCTCATCTGGTAGTCCCATAAAGGCAGTTGGTCCTTTGGAAGGAAAGAAGAGTCCATTCTGTAAGAGGAAGAAAGGACTTCCTCCTCCTACTCCAAGCAAGAAGGTGAAAGAAGTGAAAGCGTCTAAGTTTAACATTGTTATTGAAGAATCTAAAATAGAATTTGAACCAGAAAATTACCATATTATGGTATGGGAGAAGAAATCAAAAGAGGTAACCCGAGATACTCCTGGTGTAGATACTTTGTTTAAAATTCTTTTTGAAGGAAACTTTAAAGAAGTTGGTGATTTATACAACACTGCCACATCCAAGGGAAAATAAAACATTACACAAGTATTTTTTTTATTGCTCAAGATTAGATGGGAATGTAGAAAATTTTTAAGAGGATATTCTTGATAGTCTTTGGGTTGCTTTAAACACAATCCAAGAAATTGCTAGGCAAATTGATAAGGATATTGTAAATGAGGCTATCTCTACTGTTTCAAAACTTGTAAAAGAAGAAAGCTTAGCAAGTTTTAAAGAACTAAATCAGTCAAGGCTGAGGACATAGAAAAGGGAACACAACCTCATGGAAAACAAAGAAGTTGCACAAATATTGAAAGAAAAATTTATTGATAAGCTCACAAGCATGGCAAGAAAACTTGGGATGTTGATCAATGATGGCTCTGCTACATTTTCTACCCCCACTTTCTCTCATGAAAATTTGGATACTGAAAATGTTGTAAAACTTGTACTAGAATATACAAATGTAGAAGTGTATAATCTTGATTTGAATCCTCCAAAAATTGAGCACTCTCATTCTTCGGATAAAGGTGTTGCTCTAGTGAATGTAGAAGAAGAACATGAAAAATAAGTTGAAAGAGAAGAAGAGAAAATTGAGAAGGAAGGAGAGGAAACAAGAAGAAAAGAAGAAATAATTGTAGAAGAAGTTGATACTGGTAAATAGGAAGAAAACCATGAGCAAAAAGAAAGTAAAGAACTGGTAGCAAGGGAAATTGAGTAAATAGAATAAACTGCAAGCATTTTTACTGGTACTTGTTTCGATGATGCCTTGAAGAGTTTACTTGCTTCTCCTATTATGGTCTAGCCTATCAGCTCTTCCAAGGTATTTCTTGATCTTGAGAAAATTATCCCTATTCAAAAATTTCAAATCGGGGAATCCATTCAGGCCTCGGCCAAAGCTCACATGGTTAAGGAATTTATGGTTAAGGAATTTCTAGAAGAAAATGATATTTTTATTGAGGAAACCATTGCTACTCTCCAAAGCATTATTACAAAATGAAATTTAGATTAGTCTGGAAGAAATACAAACAAATGTCGATCACTAGTCAATGTTGTAAAGTACCTCTCTACCTATATGAATGAAAAAATATAGAGGGAAAAGGAAGTTGAAAGGAATAAACTCTTGCAGGAATTAAAAGATTGGTGTGCAAGTTCCTTCTCAAACCTTCAATAGCTAATTTGGCATGGTGAAGACCTTCTTGAAGAAGGAAACTCTTTGTATGTGTACAACCTATAGTGGCTAGATGCCACTACTAAAATTAGAAAGGATATTTACTCAATTGAGTCAACAATCTAGCAGGCATAACAATCTTTCAATCTATTTGAAGATTTGTTTGGTTTCGGGAGATCCTCAATTAAGGAACTAAACAAGAGATACTTTGAACTACAACAACAGCAAGACAACATCATTATGCCTTTAGGAAATCTCTGGGAGATGTGTGTAGATAGTATTTCATTGATGAATCATGCCCTCCTGAAGGCACAATATGCTACTCTTTCTGAACCTTGTTCCATTATATCTAGAGAATATCTTCTTGCATCTATCCAAGTTCAAGCACAAATGCTAACTGAATCAATTTTGTAGTGGAATGATAATAAGGGTAAGTGGATCGCCCATCTTTAGAAAATCAAGCAATCCTTCTCTAGTGGTGCATTTAGCACATCCTAACTAGTCTTCACTCAGCACCCCTTGTTCATTAATGTCAAAAGGGGGAGAAACAAAGAGAAAAATAATTTTTTTTTAAATATAGAGATAGTCATCTTAGGGGGAATTTTAGAGTTTATCTCTTTTCAATTTTTGGCTTTCTGAAATTGAATTTTTATTTGCCATCAATGACAAAGGGGGAGATTGTTGATATTTTTCATTGATGTCATTGATCAGTTCAATATTTCTATCTCTAGGTTATCTCTTGTTCTGGTAGCAGTGTTACCAATATAGGTTTTTGGTCCGACACTACTCAGTATAGAATGGGATATCTATGCCAACATCTTCAACATTTGGTGTAACATGCTCACCCGACTTCATCTATGATTCAAACTGAATAAAGAAAATATGCAGATCTAATATATATATGTTTGAAGTGACATAAACAAAGAAGTAGAAGATGATGATGAATGATATGCAATGTTTGATAACAATCTGCTGATGAATATTAGAAACTGATATAGTGTTTTTGTAGAAGATCTTTGCGCTTCAACGAGAACTATATTCATGCATATGTAGATACAATTATAACAGTTTTTTTTTTTTAATACATACTTTGGTTGTAAGCCGTCTTTCAGTTGTTATAGTTGTTTTTTGTATTTTGGGTAGTGAGCCCACCGATAATGAGCCAACCTAGTAGTGATCCAACTCGGTAGTGAGCCACCCCTCGCAGTGAGCCACCTTTGTATTTTGTACCAGGTTACTTAATACTTGAGAGTTAACCCTCTCTATGGTTTTTCCCTTCTTAGGTTTCCACATAAAAATATTGGTGTTATGTGTTGTGTTGCATTGATTTTGTTCATTACTTTTAATTACGTTATGTGGTCAGCTATACAAAAGTTTTAGTCTTTTTAAAGGAATATTGATTCACCCCTCCCCTCTCAATATTCCAAAGGTTCAACATAATGTTGGTTTATGTCAGGATTATCCTTGAAAAGATGCATTAATTAAGGCTTTTGGATGCAAAATAAGGCCAATTAAAGCATAAAAAAGACCAATTATGTAATAAAACCCTAAAGTGTGAAAGTATGTTATAAAACTTTGCTACACTCTAAATAAGGCACCAATAAGCTTATTTAGTTTCTAATTCCCCTTGAGTTTGACTTTGTTTGGACAACTACTTGGATTGTATCTAGGCCTTATGATATTGTTTGCTATAATTTATGGTACTGTTTGTTGGACACTATGATATTGATGGATGTTATTTAGATATTACGATACTTTGGTGATTAGATATGGTGACTATTTGATAACACTATGATGCTTAGTTTGATGATATTGATGACATTGTGATATTTGATGCTTCTTACTTATATCATGGTTAGCAAACTAGTTAATTGCTTATGTGAGTAGTCATGGATATGTCGTTATGTGTTTGTTGGATATATGTGTTATCATGGTTTGTGTTAGAACTGTAAAATTTTGAAATTTTCACAGTCAATTGAATTCATGAGTTTCCAAAATAAGTCTTCATCATAAGCATAAAGTTCCCTCCTCATGGTGTCTTGCTTGTTTTTTGTCATAAGATCCAATTGAATCCATCTAGTCCTTCACATTCCATTGTATTACCCATATCGGCAAGACATAGTGAAAGTCTCCCCAACTTATGTATTTTTCGCTAATGTATATTTGTTGCAGATTATCGACAGGACACTTCTTTTGTTTCGGGGACAAAGAAGATTCATATCGGCATAAGAATAATTTTCAAGATGAGGTCATAGTGAAATATTGTCTCTTGCCAACTAGTGTATGAAAAGATACATCGGCATAGGTTGGGGCATCGATGTAATGTCACGACAAATCCAATATGTCATACCGACTAGCACATAGAAGGGTCATTTCGGCCAAACTGATTGGTATTGACATTAAGTCATAATGAAATCATATTGTCTCACCGATTGGCTCACAAGCAAATGTCTCGGTAAGAATCATATGCATCGGGGTAAGGTCTTGGCGAGTGGCTCCTGTCTTGCCAAACCAAATACAAGGGGACTCTATCAAAGTACTTCAAAGTAAGGTCTTGCAGTCTTTCCGACTCAAAAGTTACACCGATAAAGTATGCATTGACAGGAGCAGGGGTCATCGGCATAAGTTTCATTGAAATTTGAAATTTACACTGACAGGAATGGGTTCGGCAAGACATTTGGCATCGGTATGAGTCTTTTCAAAGATTCATTGTCTTGCTAATAATTTTTTTTTTTATCGGTAAGATTTATTTTGTCGGTGAAGAAACTCAATGGTCACACCAAGGTGCGTTTTCTTCGGTGAAGGGGTGATCTTGTCTCAATGACGGAAAAATGCATTGAATAACATATCTTGGTATAACATAATGAACTCTATGAAACATCTCTCCGACTTGGTAATGTCACAACGAAATGAAACACTGAAGTGATAGTCATCAGTATGATTCCAAATGTCAGTAAGACCACAAAATGTCTTGGTGAATGGTGTAATAAATGTTGCAAAAGGACTTTGCCCCAGATTTGAAAATATTTCATCAACAAGACATTTGATGCGACAGTGCTAGTTTCAAACATGCCTTCATTTGTGCTTCATTAATGGCACGACAGGATGTAACAGCGAAGGTTTAATCAATGCTTCAGTGTTGAATTGATTGCAGAAGAACTAGCAAAGTGAATAGAGAAACAAGATATCCTTTCAATCTAAGGAGCTCGAGCAGAATATTATAAGTAATTGCTTCTTAGCCTTCCACATTTTTGATTCTATAGTTTTGAAAGAATGGAGTCTGCTAGTTCTGGAAAAGCTAAAAGTAGGAAAATTGGTGAGAGTATTCAATCAAGGGGAAAGAAACAAAAGGTTGATACAGAGCATGAGGGCGCTGAAAAGAGGTTAAAATAGGGCCTTATTGATTAGCTACTTGGTTCAAGGCCTAAAGCCATAAGGTCTGCACAACTTAGGGGAGAAGTTGATAAATTGGATGACAAATGCAAGTTCATAGGTGACATTTGGACTGCCATAAGAGGGTATGAACTATTCCATTTTCACTATCATAGGAGAAATCGTTTTGAACCAGTTTGTAATCCTTGGAAGTTGAATGTAGGGAAACTGGTGTGCCCTAATATATTTATAAATACAAAACTAGTAAAATTGGTTGCAAATCATTATGATCCAAAACATAAAGCTATATGTGACCCATCTGGAAAACCATAGATATATGTGTCAAAAGAAGCAATAGGTGAGGTTTTCAAATTAGAAGGGTTCTACAATGAGGAGATTAGTTGTGAAAAGTTGGAGAAGGAATTCTCAAGAATGGATATGATTTATAAGGGCTGGAGGTTGCCAATTCATAGGACTAAATAGGATAGTAAGCCATATCCTTTGCAAGATAGTGAGGTGCCTCCTTATCATGTAGACTTGTTTGAGCCCTATATGAAGTACACATATTTCTCAGTGTTTCAGGTGTTGGGAATGGATGCCCCAGAATTCATGTCAATTGTGCCAATGATTATCACAGTAGATATCCAGTATCACAATTCCAGGGTATTTGACTATGCCTCATACATTTCTATGGGGCTTGATTTAGGATTGATGGCTATCAAGGGTGGATCATCTATTGTTCATCTTAGACACTATTCATTGTTGATGCACTTGGTGCTATATTTTAGACAAGAGTTAGGAGTATGGCCTCTAGAAATGATAATTTCTCAAATTGGTAAGGAGGGTGAATCATTTCCTGTTCAATTGTGGACTGCTATTTGGGACAGTAGGTTTGCTAATTCTAGTTTCATTCATTTTGAGGAACATTTTGTGAAAAAATTGTACAGATTGTATAAATATCCTTGTAATTATTCATTATCAAATGAGATTAAGAGATTCCTTTAGCCAAAAGACTTCAATGGGCCAATTGATCATAACTGGGGAGATTGGTATTGTTTGGAGGGAGCTACAATGATCAGAGTATATGGATTTGAAGATGCCCCTTTCATTCTACCAAGGATAGTTCCAAATAGAGTTACATATTTGGAAATGTTCAGATAGATGGATTACTGCAATGTGATGCATTTCAACTCTTTTGGGAAGCAGGCTTTTATGCCTAGTACATTGTGTTTTGGTGACTTCACTGTGTTTTCTAAGGAAGGATACAATTGGATCCTTGATAGATTGTTGCATTATAATATGAAGAGAGGACCACCCAGGAAAGACTTTGATCTAGAGGGATATATTAATTCTTCTAAGATGAAGATTAACTTTGGAGGGTATCAGCATGTACCATATCCCTTTGATGATATGATTAGGAATTTGGATGAAGATGAAGCTAAAATGGTAGTTGAAAGACATAACCAAGGGCTTTTGGAGGCAGAGCAATTGTCTTCTGGAGGAGAGGAGACACCAAAAGATAATGTGCCACAGGGAAAACCAGAAAAGGTATCCAGGTTGAGGACTCATCCGTATGTTTTCCCAACCAGAGAATAGAGTATTGAAAGTGGTGATGTTGATGTAAGGCATATGGAATATTGATCATTTATCTCAGATGATGAGTTTATAAATTCCCCAGAATTCAAAGCATTCTTGTATAAGTGGAAGGGGAAGGAAATAAGGGAAAATGTTGACGATGTCACTTTAGGAAATGAGGAACAATTGTTGAGTCAGTTGAGAAGGTGTGTGGATGATGAAATGACAAATATGACCCCTGAAAAGGGGAGGAAAATGTTGGAAAGTGCTGGTGTCATGATCTTTCTTGGACTTTATTTGAATTCTGCATTATTTTTTGATAGTTTCTTGAAGGAAAGCAATGCTACACACAAGCTTGATAGGGAAAAGGTAACAGAGGTGTATCCAGGCTCCAAGTACAATACTGATGAAGGGTCACTGATGATTTGGGCCTTATACCCACCCCATAGGAAATCAATGGTAATTGACATAGAGAAGGCATTTGGCCATGTCGTGACCCTAAAAGTTGGAGAGGCTGATTTTGTGGCTAGTACAGAAATTGGGGTCAATATTGCAAAATTGAATAAGGCCCAAATTCAGATGTTGATAAAAGAAAGAGAAATGCATAAGGCAAATAATGAAAGAATGTTGAGAGAAAATGATAGATTAAAAGATTTGGTAGGCATTTCAATGGGGCCGACCAAGATGCTCACTCAAGGAGAAAGCTCTCAGGAAAAAGATCATTGGGTAGGATCAAGTGCTTATTCCCATGGAAAGCATGATGCAATTGCAACAATTGTCAAGAAGAGGTAGGATAGTTTGATATCTTGGTTAAATAAACTGTGGGGAAAATACTCTCATACTCTTGCTGCATTAAAGGAACTTACAAGGCTGGATGGATGAATTATGAAGAAATTTCATGAACTATCCCAAAGTGATGTTTCTAATAGTGTATCACTTGAAGCTGCAAATCATATTGTAAATTTTCATCAAAACTTCTATGTTGAGATATAAGGGGATGAACAAGGATTGATAGAAGTTGCCAAGAAAATTGTGATTACATTCTCTGATGATAAAGGGGAATTGAAAGAAGCCACCAGATGGAAAAGTGAATGTGATTCAATGTTGAATGAATTCATGAGGCTAGCTTCTGCAAAAGATACAACATTGGATGAAGTGAGAAAACAAAATGAGGAGATGGTCAAGATGGAAATCATGATCTGGAATGTTGTTGGAGATGCGGACACATACAAGCACTGGGATTATTTAGATCATCTTGCTAAAACTCACTTGTGGCTAAATAGATCACAATTATCCTCTAATCTTTTTGTTTTGTATATATGTGACATTTCAATTTTTGAAAGGATGCATCCTTTCATATTCTCAATGTATAAATATCCATTTTGAAAACAAAATGAGGGAGCGATAAGTAGAATAGGATAGAGGATAGAAAATATACAGTGTAACACAATGTTTTTCCAATATGAGACTATGTTGCATGTTTCAAATCATAGAGATATCAGTTGAAATCTAATAATATGGTGCAGTTATTTCTGGTATCAGTTGTTTATGGTGTTCATTGAAAGTATTATTGAAGTTGTCTCCAGTATGGTGTTTTCTAGTTATTTGAATTGGTGTAACAAGTTTATACCTAGTTTTTCAGTGCACATTTGTTAGCTCTATATGGTCAATTAATTGTTTCTTTCCAATAAAGATTAAATTCTTTAAATTGATCATAGTAATTAGAGAATGTCAATTGGATCACTAAGAAGAACTCAGTAGTCATAACTTTGCATGTTTATACAAGCTATAAACCAAATTAAATGCTAAATAACTTGAATTTCTGTTAGAACAAAGTACTTGTTTCAGATTTCTCTTGACTCCGCATACCCTATAAGGAACTAGTCTCTCCACTTTTATTTCTTAGTTTCATTCATAATTTTTACATTTGTTAACTGAACATATTAGGATTTAGTCTTGAATATTGGTATACAATTTATACCAAATTTTGTTTTATTTTATCTACTTCCATCTACCATTGTGGACAAATCACTGTAGGAAAAGAAGATCAAAAGTCAAGTCTACCCAATTCACATTGGTACACTCGCCCAGGTCTAGCAGCACCTAAAGAGTATAAAGCTTTAACTATTTGGCTTTGTCTGTTACCCTAAAATGTTTCAAGAGATTGGTAGCCTCTTGAGGTATTTTTACTTGTGTTTTTAAGAGCTAATAGTTTGATAGTAGTTATTATGTTTGGTGAAGGGAAAAAGGGTCACATCACTCACTTGTGAGTCCCCTGTGACATTGTGACTTTCCCTTCACAATGTGACTAACTATTTTCTTTATGTAGATGTTTAACCCTATGTTTTGTTGCAAGTTGCAGGTACAGGGCATTGACTCCTCCTGATTATCAGGTTTGAGCATGCTAGAGCCTAATGGAGTTGTTGTTTTGAAGGTAGCACTGGGTCCCCCACATTAATCCATCATCCTCATTGAAGATGAATGCTTGTTGTAACATCCCGTCTCTAAGTCAGTTGTGTTGGTTTGTCTCTATTGTTGTTGTTTTACCTACATTTCACTTTTGGTTAGTATTGTTCAACTGTGTTATCATTGGGTCATGCCCATGACTTGTGCTTTGTTCAATTATTTCATTAGATTAAAATTGTCAAAGTTGTAGACTTTGACTAATAAAAATAAAAGTCTTTATTAAAGCAAATAATTAAATTAAAGTAAAATGATGAAGGTATTTATTTAATTTTAGTAAAATTAAGATTTATTGTCTAAAAAAAATTATTTATTTAAATAATATATATATAATTACTAATATGTTTGTCTAAAAAAACTTCATGAAAGAAAATTAAAAAATAAATTAATAAACTAATGGGTTGATTATTTGACCATTGTATGTAAATTTGAGAAAGGGTTAAAAGTTAAAAGAAAGATAAATTAAATAAAATTTGAAAAGAAAGAAATTGAATGGGTTGATGAGTGGAATGTAGTTATGTGAAAATAATAAAAAAAAGAGAAGTGGAGTTAACTGCATAGGGGAAATTGGATTATTTTTCACAGATGCAAAAACTGATTCTTGAATGTTTGCCATGAACAACCTTTTGGGGGGTTTTTTCTGGAAAACTTGTTAAAAGATTGGAAAATTTGGGAAATTTGGGGTTTTACAGGGACAAAGGGATTCAAATTGTTTAGAGTTGAAAATTGGAGTGGAAGCTTAGTAGAAGTTGGAGTTGTAGCTTGGATTTGGATCTTCCAAAAAGGTTTAGGTTGATTGCATGAATCATTCTAGGTTCCTCCATTTCCCTTTCTATTTACATTTCGATCAAGAAATAAATGTTAGTCTGAAGAAATTGTAAATCATTGATTCTAGTTTAATTAATACTCAATTTAAAAGAAAATTAAAATAAAATGAATCCTCAAAAAAAGAATAGTTGGAAACAGTATTTTCTGTAGACTTATATTTTCCTCTGTTCAAGCTTTTTTGTCTTTTGTTGAAACTATAGATAGTGAGGGATAATTAGTATTTGGAGTAAATATCCTAAAACTCAAAAGAATATTGAGTAAAATGTTTATCTCTTTATAATTCTTTCATTATTTATATATGAAACATAGATTTTGGGACCCTATGGACTACTCTTACACTTCTAGGGTTTTTCACCTAAAAGGAGAGCGATATGGCCAAAAATGCTAATGATTCACTCAAATTAGAATGTATGCAATGTTTTTCAATGTAAATGAACTTAACTAAATGGAATTTACTAATATGAATGATTTAAAACGAATGCAAAAGTGAGATTTATGCCTTGTTTGAAAACATAGTGTGATATGCAAATAATGAAGAAAATGAATGCAATGTGTAGAACAGAAAGAGATGGGTCAAATGAGAGTGCACCTAGGAAAAATTTGATGATTCTAGAATGTTGTTGATCCTCTCTAAGGTCACTAATTTTTCACAATCAGACTCATTTTCCCAGGGTGGCGAATCAGTCCTCCTCCTAGTGAAAAAGTGTTGGGAGCTGGTTTATGTCTGTTAGGATCTAGAATCTGACAAAATTTAGATTTTTAGTCGAAAGGTGGGACTCATTTGCCATAGCTAGAGAATCATTCCTTTCCCAAATTTCTAAAAAATTAGGAGACAACTCTGCAACACCAAATCTGGAAATGTCTGCTTGTCGGGTTGTCGAAGTCAATTCTGCAGAAAATAGACAAATAACTCTCTCCAAGTTTGAATTTGACTCAAGTTGACTTGAAGCACCTAATTGACTTGGAAATAAATATTCAACACCTAATAAACTTTCAAATCTACATACAAAGAGCTGCAAACAAACATACAATAAGGGAAAAATTATTGAGCGTTAGTGAATAGGAGTTTGCCTTAGTCAAACCCCACTTTTGGTAATTAAACCCTTGAAAAGATAATGAAATGAAAGAGAAAGATAAACTAATAACATGCAATTGCTATCAACTTACCTAACCCTTGATGATGCACATCTGAAGCAATGTTAATGGCTGCTTTAGAGTACTTCAATAGTGCTTGAATTGTTGATGTAAAATGCTTGAATGCTTGAGTGAATAGATGGATAAGTGAACTTTATAAATTGGGGTTAGAATGAGATGAAAATCACTTATTTATATAATTCTTGTTCCTTATTATTCATTCATACCTCATCATAGGCTGTCATCAAGTGATTTTGAATAAAATCCCTAAAATAAATTTAAAATATTTTGAATTTGGGGCCACGGGGGACTCATTCATCACCCACGGCAAATGGGTTCCACCTAGGACCTAAAAACATGTGTCAAGAAAAATATTGTTTTTAATGCTATTTTTCAGGATAACATTGAAAAATACACTTAATTACAACTTATGTGGGCATAAAGAGACCAAATAAAGCATGGGAAGGGTGTAAATAGTGAAAATATGTCTAGAAGAGCATGAAAGCTTGTTACAAGACTTTACAACACTTCAAAATAGGACTTTTTGATGAGTAAAAAATTGATTTTTAGGTAAATTGCATTAAATAGAGTCTATAAAAATGTAGAAATGTCTTACAACACTTCACAACACCTTCACAAGACATCGTTCTTTGAGTTTTAGTACCTAAATAGGAAAGTTCAAGCCATGTTACAACATAAAATCAGAGCAATATAGTTCCAACACCATGAAACAAGACCTAAAAGGCCATGAAAATGATAAGGGGCCATTTTTCTATGACACAATATAGTTCTTTGGTCTCCTTCAAATACTATATCCATACTCTAATTCAACACTTCCCAGCTTCCTTGTACATGGCGCTGCTTTTGCAAGTCATCTCTCTCTATTAATTGTGGTCTTATCTTTCTCAACATCTAAGGTCTCTATTTCATAGATTCTTTTATTGTAGATGGTGTCACCTTGTTATTTCCAACCTTCTTATAGAATCTGATTCGTGTACATGCTTCATTCATATTCTCCCAGTTGCAAGAGCATTATATGTATTCTCTAGTAATTAATAAGGTGTTTTGAATTGTTGGTATGTAAACTCATTTGGTTTGGGTTTATTTTTCCTTTTGATGTCATGGCTTTTCCATACATTGGGAATATAATGGCTTCCCCAAATAGTGGTCAATTTTCTCTTTAATATTTTGTAGTCACCTAAGTATATGGTGGTTAGCTTCTAAACACCACTCTAAAATTCATTATATGCAGATTACTACTCTCCTATAGAAGCCATTTCCTTTTTTTGGCTAAATAAACTAAATATATTTTAAGGTTGCAATGCTTTCTTACTTATATCCATCTAACTTGGCCAACTTAGGTCACCAATTCTTTGTAACTAGAAATAAACACACCATTAGATGTACCATCTATTTTGCATACAATTTGAGCTAGACATGAATTGCATTACCTCCCTCTTCCATTTAGTGTGCACCATAGAGTGTGAATAATTCAATCTTCCACCTCTAGTTTTGTATAATCCTTGTTGAGGACATTGGCCAAGCTTGTTGATCTAATACTTAGCTTAGATCAAATGAATCTATTTCAATATAAGGAAACTTTAGTTTAAACAATTTTTCAGCATGCGTATATTTCTTGCACCAGAGACCTCAGCCTTTAAATTCCTCCAATGTCCAATATATGAGATTTGGTTTTGAATAGGTTGTGCATGTTGGCTGCCAATTGGAAGCATTTTTACCCATTAAGCATGCATATATTTTTACTAGCGTTTATAGCAGTTTGTTAAGATATTTGATTATGAGATATAGTGTGTATTAAATATATAATATATATATGTATGTATGTATATTCATATATTAGAATACTTACTGTTATTTGTATACTTAATTTTCTATAAGATATATTTTTAATTGTGACTTACTTAAATGGATTGCTAATATATATATATATATATATTTATAAACATATATATATATATATACATATATACATGTAATGATGAATCTATAATAGCGTACAATTGTCCCTATTTCTATGTTATCATTAGTTGGAAAAGAAAATAATTGCTTTAAGGAAATGTATGTAGTTGGAAGTAAATAAATAAAATTTAGTCTATTTGGTAGAGGTTGTTGTCAGATTGAGTATTTTATTTATAAGTTTGCAATGATTGTCTTGCAACCCACTATGTACTCCATGTTCTATGTCAATATTAATTTTCTAGTTGAAACAAATGATTGATTATTGTTTTTGGTAATAAATGTGTGTGTTTTGCAAATGTTTAATCCCATGTGTAAGTGCATTTTAGGAGTTATCTAGAGGCTAGGGGTAAACTAATTCCTTGATGGGATTCTTTGAGTATTTTTGAGTTGTTGGTTTTGAACTAAGTGAGTTTATTATGGTTTCCAGCCTTGCTCTTGTGCCCACCTTGCAGTTGTATTATGTGAACCTGTGTGTAGAAAGGTTTATGTCACCTTGTTGTATTTTGATTGGTTCTTTTGTTTGAGCAAGTGGATTGATATTTAGTTTTATTGGGTTACTATCTTGTCAGTAGGGGAGTGGCTTCCAATGGGGGCCAGTGCACAAAGTGGTGCTTGGATAACCCATGTGGAAATTTTCTAAACAAGTGATAACCTAAAACAAACAAGGAGAGTTGGGTAGCTATAACATTAAACAAGATAAGTCAATACCCTACTCAAGGCTCAAGCGCTTGTATAGGCTTGAGATGAGATGATAAGGCTTGGAATGGCACAATCAACTACCTCATCTCCACGAGAGGTATGTTGATTCTACATAAGTTTGCATGAAGGGCCAAAGATCGGTAGAGGCTACTAGGATAACCCAAGATGGGGGTCGGGACCTAGGAAGATCTACCTAGATAACCTATGAAAACCTATGTGATGACACTTCCCTTATGACAACAATGTATCACTTTGTCTTTTGTTTTACCTTGGATATTTTTGTGCCTCTCAGTGCATAGTCTCTTTTATTTGATATTGTTCTACTTTCTCTTGTGTGTCATGTCATCCTTGTGAAGTATTTAATCCTTTGTCATTTAGTGATGGCAACGCCCTTTTCTACCTCCTAGCATAGGCAGTGGACCTTTGGGTCCACACAGTTGGGTGGAATGTGTTTCATTATCCATTGGGTTGCCTTCCCTTATACGTGTCATGGTGAATTCTCTCATTCCGAAGACTTCTGTACTATATCTAATCTTTGGATTTATGATTTGTGTATTGGTATTTGTATTGTATCTCAATTACAATATCATGTATCATGTTGTTAAACACTCCTCACATGTAATGAGGAGGCATTATTGTACAAAATGTAACTATAAAGATGGAATTGATGTAACTCTATTATGTGATGAATTATTGTATTCAATGATATTGTACATGTTAAGTGGAATGGATGTAATTAGTTAATATTCTATGTTTATAGTATGGTTGTATCTCATGATTCACTTGATTATATGTAATGAGTAGATGTAAATCTTAATTGACATTAGAATTTGGTTATTATTGTGATAGTGTGAATTTACTTTCTAGAATACGAACAACAAACAAAAGAGTGCAAATAACAATTAAAGACACCGTACACCTCAATATTAGCCTAAAGATTAACTAAGCAAGGAAAAATGAAAGATTTTACCATGTTGAGTTCCCCTTTGGTTGGCTCTTCAATCTTCGATGTTGTATGCTCCTTGGATGGCAATAGATGCAAGCTATAAGATGGGATGAGGGTGGAAAGATGAGTGAAAATGGATGTAAATATGGAGAATTGGCTAAGTATGGCTCAAGGAAATTTTTTGCAAGATTTTGGCTAGCATGAATGATGTCCCCTCAAAATGAGAGAAAAGAGGGGGTATTTATAGAGATTTTGGAATTCTCTAGGGAAATGGATGGTCAAGATTGATTTTTTGCAAGATTTTGGCTAGCATGAATGATGTCCCCTCAAAATGAGAGAAAAGAGGGGGTATTTATAGAGATTTTGGAATTCTCTAGGGAAATGGATGGTCAAGATTGAGCCACCAAGATCGAGATGTAGGGATAAGGTGAGTTAAAAACTCACAAGCCCTCACATCCTGACATGTGGCATGTGAAGTGGCTTGAAAAGGATGATGTGTACATGAGGTGGAAGGATAGTGCATGACATGGAGGTAGTACATAGTACCTTTGGATTGGACAAGATCTCATAAAGAAGGTCCTTATCCCCATGTGGGTGAGAGGACATGTGAGGAATTAAAAATTCCTCAAATATCCACATGGGGATGAGAGAAGGAATTTAAAATTCCTTGAAATGCATTGGGGGATTAAATGTGAATTAAAAATTCACATGGGGAAAGGGGTTGTCTTCTCCAAAAAGGAAAAGAATTTAATAGAGTTGAATTAGGACACATGACATGGAGATTAGGTTGAGCTAATTAAGTGATTAAGGTTGTGCAAGGACCTAATTAGATAACTTAATGATAGATTAGAAGAGGGTTAGATTCCACATGTGACTTGATGTGACAAGTAAAAGATCACATAGGGAAGAGAAAAATGAATTTAATATTCCTTGGAAGGATAAAAGGAATTAAAAATTCCTTGAGGGGTTGATTAGACTAGTTAATGAAGGATTAGAGGATGGTTAGGTGGCTAAAAGAGATTAAATGCCAACTTGCAAAAGTTGGAGGATGTGACACATCCTAATCAAGTATTAGGCATGTGCACATCCCTAATGATGAGATTAGGAGAATAATTAGGATTAGATAAAAATGATGGAAGATGTGACATATGAGGAATTAAATAAATGTCATATTTATTTAATTCATTTGATGAAAGGGGGAAGGTATTTTATTATTTAACTAGATACCTTAGGGATTAGAAGAACTTTAGAGGATATTAATTAAATAATAGCAATATTACTTAATTAATGCAAATAAGGGTAGGCTTAGATGAAAGGGGATAAATTTGGATAAATTAAGTGTCCAAATTTAGGTGTCTACATTTATAAAGCTTTATGATTTTGTCAATTTAGATAATGGGAACTACATAATGCAGTTGTGAACCTTAGAGGACATAGGATAGTAATTAACTTTATGTTTATTTTCAATCATGCAACATCATACTTAAAAAAAAATTGTTTCATTTTTAGTTGCTAGAGTCTTGTCCTCTAGGGTTCATTGCAAGGGGCATTGCATAGTTCAAAAGGGACCAAGAAATAATGTGAATATGTTAGACATATTATAACACTAAATCAAATCCATGTTAAGGAGTAATTTTTCTGTCATTACAATATTCTAGTGAAGTGGAGAGCTTGAAAAAATATTGAAGAGGGGGGAGTTGGTTTCCCACTAAGATGCCACCTAAATGGTTTTGGTCGAAACCTTTCCAACCAGAAAAAATTCAATTGATAAGGTTCCAAATAAAACCTTTTTTGTTGAAATTTCACATATCCATATAAAAATATATATATTTAATTTAACATGAAATATATTGTTACTAATTGTTGAATTCATTTCACACTCAGAATGACATCTACTCCCCTCGTAGGGATATCAATCATTTTAAATCTAATTGATAATTTCCCATTGATACCTTCAAGTGATGATATTTACCACCACATGAGATTTGTTTCCCATCAACTATAATGACTTGAAAATTAGAGATTGGATAAACAAAATGATTAAGCTCATTATCTTTAATATTCTATCAATAAAATTATATGTACTACTAGTATCAAACAACACTTTCACAATTTTATTTTTATTGAACATACCAATTAAGTCATGTTATCACTATTATATTTGTATTTTATTAATTAGGTCATCTTATGGATTATATATTGTTTTCTAAGTTGACCTAGGTGATATCCTAGGTATAATTATGGTATATATAGGAGGTTTAAGTTAGTTACTATCATCATGTTGAGTATTGTGCTCTTGTTAAAGACTATTGGAAGTTGAAACATAGAAAAATAGGGTGCTCATAGGGTTTCCAAAAATGGAAAGGTGGATCATGTACCATAGAAAAAGGTATTTATTTCCTGATTTGGGAATAATTGATGATAAATTAGACTTAAGGAAGCCTTTATTTAGTGTTGTGAGGTATTTTACACATCCACACTAGGTCTTGGACCCTTGCAAATTTAATAACATGCATTTATTGATGCCTTGTAAAGGTATTGTAAAGTGTTGTAAAAGGATTTCACACCTCTTTAGACTTAATGAACCCATTTTCCCTTAATTCATCATTATAAAATGTATTTAATTGCATTATCACACCAATCTAGAAGGCTTGTGAATTCAACATAATTCTAATCTAGTGTTGTAATGTGTCTTACACTTTCACATTGAATTTTGTGTCATAAGCCCTAATTGACCTTTACATCATCATTAATAGGCCCCTATTGACCCATATTGTGCATCCAAAGGCATAATTTGATCAAATACCTGATGAAATCATCATAAGAACTGTAATTCCTCATTCCCCAACAACCCAACTAGAAAATGGACTTGTCTAGGACTAATTTTCCATCTATGGTGAATGAGTCCCTACCAGGTTGGACTGATTCATCCAAGGTGTTGAATTAGTCCCATTTGTGTCATTTTTGAGTTTTAAGCAGGAAAAACTAGAATTTAAGTTTATTATTCTTTCATGCCAACCTTAGGGATCCAATTAATAGGAAAATAAGGTGAATTGAATATAAATATAAGTCTCTAAACCCTAAATCATAACCATTATTCATTATTCATCCATCACTCTTCTATTTCAAGTTAAGCAAGTTAGGTTTTCATCATCTCAAGTCACCAAGATAGCATTTTTCAGACATTCAAGGGTAGATTCTTCATGTTTTTGCAATAATCCAAGATCACTCATCATGGAAAGGTATTAATAACTTCATTTAATATTCATTCTTCATGGTATTTCTTCATTTGGTTTAATTACCTAAAAGGTGTTTGACCAAGGCAAACCCCCATGCCCAAACATTCAACATTTCTCCTTCTTGTCTTGTGTTTTTATAGATTTAGGCATCTTGGAAGCTTGGAAATCATTAAGAATCAAGTTGAATTTTTTTTTAAGTTTTCTCTTCATTTTTTAAGGAAAAATATCAACAAAAAGTCACTTTCAGACCTAAAAATTAAAATTTCGGAGGCAGACAGCTGTCAAGAATCGAAGAGTAGACCGAGAGCTTCTGTTTCCACTTTTTATTTTTAAAAATTAAAAAGTGGAATCATTCACCATTAATGGAAAATGAGTCCCATTTCCAGGCCTAAAAAGTGTTCTTTGTAATTTTGGATACCCATTTGTCCAAAACGGGTTCCGGGACAGTTTCTCAAAAGTAGGACTAATTCACCCAGAATGGTGAATGAGTCCTAGTAGGCCAAATTTTTAGCATCGGTAACATTTCAGAAGTCAATTCTAGTATCCATCAAGTTCTCAGGTGCACACCTTTAGTTTTATCCATTTCTGTTACAGTTTGTATTTATTTCTAGGTATTTTTGCATATCACAATGTGTTTTCCAACAAGGTGCATCTCATTAGTTTTCATTTAGTAATCAATATCTTCCTATAGTTTTCTCTATTTAAATCATCTCATCTAGGCACATTTAATTCATATTTCCATTATACTTGCATTAGTTTGAGTGAACCACCTAGGTTTTTTGCCTATCTCTCTCCTTTTAGGTGAAAAACCCTAAGAGTGCAAGCGAAGTACATAGATCCAAAAAATCTATTGTTCAAATTCAAAGAGGGGAAAGGGGTCCTAATTCTCTAATTTCATTAGGAAATGAGATACCCATAAATAATTGACTAACTACCCTTAGGAGAATCAATTATATGAAGGAATCTTCAAATTTCATTTTTGTGTCAAGACAAGGGTCTAGATCAAACAACACTTTGGGGAGAAAGATGAAAAATAGAAAATCAACTCTAGGATGTAATATATCACTTGTATTTATTAGATTAAACAAAAAAATGAAGGAAACAAAAAAAAAATTTGGAAAATTTGGAAGAGATAAATGTTGTGTACCTCTCATAAAATGATATTTCCAAAAGTTGACTAAAGACTCATTCACCCTATGGTGAATGGGTCCTTTGTGGGGATTTTTAAAATTGGTTTCTAGGTCCTTTGCTCCTACATCTACACATCTAGATTCCTAAGTTTAATATTTGGTCAATTAGAAATAAATTTGATATATGAGTTTCCATGAGATGACAACAAAGGTGACAACAAATGCAACTTTACAATTTTGCAACTTTGAGATCTTCAACTTTTCCTCAACCTACAAATTTGCAACACATGAAGAGAGGGGAAATTTTTTATTTTTGGGTGAATGGGGGTTTTCCTTGGTCAAACCTCATTTTTGTAATTAAACCTTGAACTAAAATGAAAAAGCATGAAAGTAATAATGAATAAACAACTCAATGCCACAACTTACCAAACCCTTGATTAAACCTTTGAAGGACTAAAATGTTGATGTTGATCTTGCATGAAATGGCTTCAATCAATGTGGATCTTGATACTTGAATTTTTTTTTGAATCTTTGACTTGAATGCTTGGATTAGATCTTGAAACCTACATCACAATGTTAGCTCCAAAAAAATGCATGATTGAACATAGCTTTGACATGATGAATAGATCTTGACTACTGTAATAAAATGAAGTTTTCTCTTGCATGTCTTAATCATCAACTTTACTATAATTTTTCTCACTTGAAAATATTAGATGAAACTTAGTGAAATAAACTTATATTTATTGATGTGTCCTTAATTTCCTGAAATTTAAATTTCAAAAGCCAAAATCGAAATATAGATTTGGAAAAATAAAATACCACTAAAAGCATAATTTAAATTTAGGTCCTAGGTCTTTAAGGGAGGACCCATTCACCCATGGGAAAATGGGTCCTAGGTCCCTAAACCTAGGACATACATTTCTCAATGCTAAGTGTTATGTTAATTCATTAATGAATGTTGGGTTTCCTCTTTGGAAAATGCAATTAACAGGCTTGGAAAATGAATTAAAGGGGCCAATTAAGGAAAATTAATCCCAATTAATTAAAGAATCCCTAAATAAGAGTGAAAGTGTAAAGGGGTACACTTTACATTACTAAAATAAGGTACAATTAAGTCCAAATTAACAATAATTCCAACCTATAATGAGATTTTGTTGCAAGAGGAAAAATGGTGGAAGGCGCAAAAGAAATTTCTAGGGTTCATGCGGTTAACACTAATGGATTTCCTCAGAGTCACACGGATGGGTTGTTGGAGGTTGGAACAGCCAATGGAGGTGGTCAAGGAAGCAAAGGCCCTATTTCCTCATTAATTATGTTTGATGTGAATGTCCCCTGTGCGTTTGGACCTAATGGAGAAAAGATTAAGGGCTCCAGCTCTACAACAAAAGCCAAGAATATTGTAGGTTCTAGGCATGGATTTAGCAGGTTTATCCCTATTAATAATGCCATTTGAGTGAAGTTGAAGGACAAGATAGTAGAATAAATAGAGGAGAATGTTGTTGACCTCTCCATTCATGGGGTGATCTGTCAGTTTAAGGGTTTTTGGCCTAGCCTCCCTTAGCTGCACTCCTGGATCACCAATGAATGGGAGCCTCTGATTTCTAGTAAAGTTCATATTTACCCCATGGCTAAGGGGTTTTTTGTAGGTAAGTTTGACAATGCTCAGGATAAAAATATAATTTTTTGTGACAATTATTTTACCGAGGAAGACAAATATTTGTTGATGATTAAGCCGTGGTACTCAGATTTCAACCCTGCTTCTAAAAATTTTAACAAGATTATGATATGTGTACAATTTCCTAATCTTCCCCTCCACCTCTAGAATTATTCTCTTCTACAAGAGGTGGGTGAAGACCTTGGTGATTTTTGTTGGTGGATGATGAATCTTCAAACATTCTTCATTCCACCTTTTCTTGTATCCTGGTTGAAATTGATGTTTCAAAAGGGTTGCCTACTGAGGCTTTACTAAAATCTTCTACAGTTCTTGGGTTCAATCTTTGGATTATGAAGGGATTCCCTTTCGGTGTAGAAGATGTTTCAAAATTGGACATGTTGCCGCACAATGTGGATTTGAGAAAAAAGAAAAGATGGCTACTTGGTGTAAAGGTGCTTCTCAATAGCATTGTACAGTTGAGAATAAAGCTGATCAAAGTAGGATTTTTTCTGAGGTGGTTTCTTTTGAATCATAGGGTCTTGGGATCCCCCCTCTAGACATATCAAATGGTGGGGTTGCTAAGGCTACCCCTAATGAGGAAGTGACTTGGTCTTAGGCTGCCATTTCTGATGATAGTGCCTCAACTACCATATCTAACAGCTTTTCAGATAATTCTTTGTCTACGCAAAGGAATAAAGATGAAACCCCTAAGATTTTGGCTATAGGCATTCATCTTCAAGAAAATTGTGAGCTGGAATGGCATGGTAAGGCTGTGCAAGTGGAAGAAGGCTACCATATCTAGCAGCTTTTCAAATAATTCCAAACTAAGTGTGAAAATGTATAAGGGATACATTTCTCTACACTACATTTAGCCCCCACTTTAGTGAGAGGATAAGCACATGCACAAACTCACACTAAAGTAGACTTTCAAAAAATATGTATGTAGCAACAACAAGATTAATCAATCATACAACATAAAAAGCTAAAAGGAAACGTAAAAACAAAAAAGGATGTTCAAGCAACAACTATCCAATGCGATGAAGAACACACCTCAATTGTTTTTCCAAAAGAAAAAATGGTGGATCAAGCCTTATCTGTCCAATGCGATATGGAACATGTCTCAATTTTTTGTCCAAAAATGTTCACAAGTGTCACATATTGTCCACTATGTAGACAACAAATCATGCTAATGGAACCTTATTCTATCCACTAGGTGAGCTCCCAAGGGTGGAAAATGATAGAATCTTATTAGGCTCCCAAACTGTACCAAATCTATCCCTTTGAAAACTTCAATAAGGCACCACAATACAAAAACTTTGAGCGTCATAAGGCCTAAGAAGTTGTGTTATGATAAGAATCTATGAATAAACAAGGTAAGGCTCTGCTGGCAAGAAAAGTGTGTTATTCTAAGTGGCCTTGAAAAGGGTTTGAGCATCACAAGGTTAGAAAGCTATGTTATGCTAAAAAATTATGAACAAAATTTGCAATTAAACATGTTCAAAGGGATTTTTCTTAGTTCGTGTAAGGTCTCCTCTTAGGTAACACTGTGCCTAATGTCTCCAAGAGAGGACATGTGAAGGATAAAAGATCCACAGCTTAGGGAATGCAATGTGTAACATCACCACTAAGAGGAAAGTCATAAGCCAAGAAATATCACTCTTAGAGGACATCAAACCCAATGACACCACCAAGAAAAAGATGGATCACAAGAAGAAAGAAAATTATACAATGAAACATAGGAAATGTCAAACATTTCAAAATAATAATTCCAATGTATACCCCCACTTTAAAGAAGATTCTAACACCATTTCTATGATAAATTTACTTTAAAGTAGCAAACAACCAATGCTAAACAATAAAAAGACATGAGACCTTATTCGGAAATCCATATGCCAAGTTGTATGTTTCCAAATGAAGCCATATCATGTAAAAGAGAGGAAGGGTTTTCCCCCAAAATGAAATCCAAAAAACCATAAGGGATCCATGGATTCAAGGTCAGTATGGACCATGCTATAATGTGATTATAGAGCTCAAAAATGTCATCATTCCACAAATATGCATAGAATAGGAAGAATGACACATAGAGAGAAAAAACAAAGAAAAATATTTTGAGTCAACATGGAAGAGACTTAAATGTCTCAACACCTTGCATCATCCCGGAAAGGAAAACTCAAGATAAAAGAAAAGATAAATGTTTATGACATAAGAAGAATGTAGATACAAATAGAGGAACACACATCAAGAGATACACCAAATAGAATAGTATGGGAGATCACATTACACACATGTAATCACATAAAGAAAATGAAATAGAAAATAAGAAAAGACTAGTAAAGTACATGTGATTCAACCTATAGTAGTTCATCTACATCCCAATCTTGATCAGTATATGTAGAAGGAAAATAACTAGGAAAAGGGACATCAAGTGCCAAACTAGGACAAGGCTATCTAACCCCTTTCCCCAACTAAGTGTAGGACAAGGATGACCCAAGATGATTGATGAGAATGAGCTCCTTACAATAAATAAAATGATTTGCAATGAATGTTATGATGCAATCATGAGTATGTTTTGACCCTACAACTATTACATGGCAAGGAGAATAGTGCATTCTTTTAGTCAAGATGGATCCCTAGGGGATCAAAATTTCTTCAATAATTCTTATAAACGACAATAATTATCAATGTGATGTCTAAAGAATCTATGATAGGAACAATATGGTTCATTTTGATTAGTTTTCTTTTTAGTTAGATTTTCATGTTTAGGTGATAATTTGATTTTTCCCCAATGTAGAATAGTGTAAAAGGAATTTCTCAGTCTTGGATATTTTTAATAGGTCATGGAAAGACTCGGGAAGATCATACATCTCTTGTAGCTTAAATTTTTATGTTCATGCAGTTTTGGCTTCTTCTTTTTTGGTTTGATAATTGTTTGGTCATGAATTTCATCTTCTAAGTGCAAGGCCTTTCCTTTTTCAACAAAGGATGTGTTAGGAGTAGTAATGTGATCAATATTTTTGCTTTATTTTCTCTTATGCATGGGAAATGTATTGGAAGTTGGTTGAGGAGGAGGAAAATTGTTATTAATGAGAAGGATTAAGGTACATATAAACTCTATTCCTTGTTCATGCTTAAGCATCTTTTGTATGTTCCCTATGAGAGGAATGATATTAGTAGTAATAGGTTTGGTTCTCACAAATTCTTGCAAATAGTTTAATTCTTCCTTTATCTTTTGTGTGTTTTGAGAGACATTAGTAACCATTCTTTCAACATCATTCACACTACTTGTAGGTAGGGAGGTCATTTGAAATAAGGTATGAAGACTATGATCTCCATAGTGGGTTGATTAGTATCAATACTATGAGTGAAAGAGTTGGAGAACCCAATATCCATAGTGAATGGTGTATTACGGGATGATATGAGTCTCAAACTACATCTCATGATAGTATTTTCAATAGAATACCAAGTTGTGAAGCTCATTCAAGTTTCACAAACTCAATGTATACCCAAAATGGAAACTAGGAAAGATGTAATCAAATATCCTAAGATGTAAAGCACAATGTGAATATGTAAAGGAAATTTTCATATTTCAAACAAGATAATTTATTTATTATGGGTAGGTGCATGAAGATGGGTAGCGATTATGTGACCACTTTTTAAAAAAAAAACTTGAAAACTCATAATGCGAGCACGTTATAACACGCTCATGTTATGGTTTGGTGTGTCGAGCCTGAGGCTCGACCACCACAAGCCTATAACATGAGTACATTATAACGCACTCGTGTTATGACCTAATAAAAGAAAAAAAAAGAAAAATGAATTCTTTTTTATTTTTCACTGTGTTTTTTTTGCAACTCGTGGCCAAACTCCCATTATTCTGCACTCGTGTTCTACGAGGAGAAAATTTGTGGATTTCTTCATTAATGCTTGCTATTTCATCACCAAAATTCCACCACATCAATGAAGAAGTGTGAGAGATAAGGATTGTTTTCTTTTTTTTTTGAATTTGTTAGTTTTAGGTTGTATTTGATTTTTATTTTTTTGAATTTGTAGGAGATGCAAATCAACCTGTAAACCCTCAACACCCTCCTGGTACTCAAAAAATTTTAATGAGTGAAATTAAGAACAAAAAAACCAAATTGAGGCTTTAATTAGGAGGTTGAGTGATCCAAATGGTTCAACCATGGAAAGAATGACCCTAGCAACTTCATTGAAAGATATGTTAAAAAATTTAGATTTAATTACTAAATAAATAACTGGATGGCAAGATAGGAGGCAGGCAGCTAGGGCATATTACACAGATAAATTATCATATCAAGGTGTAAAGGATTTAAAAATTACAAAAGGTGATTTGTGCTCATTATTCACTGACCCACGCACAAATCAAAATCTTACCCTCAATGCGAAGAGGTTTCTTGCTACACCCTTAATATTATTGTACATCGGGTTATGAATAGTTGGCTTGTGGCTATCTTAACTCTCTATTAAGTCATATTATCATTAGTATATTGTTATTTAGTTATTTAGGTTGGCCTAAGTCTTATATAGGTGTGTCTAAGTCGTCCTAGGTGATATCCTTGGCATAAATAGGTATATATAGGAGGTTGTGAGTCTTATTTCATCATCAAGTTGTGAAGTGTGTTCTCATTAGAGATATTTGGAGGTTTTCCCCCTCGAAGTGGATTATTACTCTCAGTTATTATCAAGTATTTGCAGCATATTTCAGATCATATTCTTCTATTGTGCAAGTTATTTCATAACAAGTGGTATTAGAGCATGATCTTGGCACCATAGAGGCAAGGTTTTTCTCAATTTTCAAGGCAATTTTGGGAAGAGCATATCTTTCAGATTTTGGTGAATTTTTTTCTGATTTTTAAAGGGTTTTTGAAGAACATATTGAAGAAGCTACAGCCTAGATTTTAGAAGAATTGGAATAGAATTAAGAAAATTATTGCATAATTACGGTTTCTACACTATTATTTTTTGGAATCTACATATCTCGCACATATTGTTGAATTGGAGTCTAATTTTTATTGGGTTTTTGAAGACATACTAAAGGAGATAACAGTAAAAATTTGAGAGAATTTAAGTTTCATTTGTGTGATTTATTTCAATATTAGTGGTTTCCATCATGACAGGGCCTGCAACAAGGGGTAAAAAGAATGTTGTCACTCCGGGGAAGACTCCTGATAAGGATGGTGAAACAATCGAGGATATTACTCATAAGGAAGAAATCAATAAGGTCAAGGAAGAAATTTCCTCAATTAAGATGGATATGCCAGACATGCAAAACATGTTAAACACCTACATAGCTGAATCAAGAAAGGAGTTCTCAAGCGGCCAAGGTGAAAATTCTAGGTCAGCTACTACTGACACAAGCTTTAGTACTCCTATGGGATCTAGAAATTTATTTCCAAAGGTGGATATGTGCAAGTTCGATGGTAAGGATCCTCTAACATGGATAAACCAAATGGAGAATTTTTTTGAAGTACACCAAATCCCAAATGGACAAAAGGTCACGATGGCTTCCTTATATCTAGAACTAGATCAATTCATTTTGGTATCGCTGGCTTTACACTCATCGAAGAAAAAAGGGGCTCACCATCTCATGGTCAATTTTTACAGAGGAACTCCAAGAAAAATATAGCAATAGTGTCACAGACAACTTCTTCAGCCAGCTAGCTAAACTTCAACAAACAGGATCAGTTAAGGATTATATTCAGCAATTCCAAAATCTATCCTTAAGGGTGGATACAATTATGGAGGAAAACTTGAATGACTTATTCTTGTGTGGTCTCAAGGATCACTTTCAACATGAGGTATGCATGTTTAGCCCTAGTTCCATAAATGAGTCTTTTATCTTAGCACGCAGGGTAGAGGAGAAATATTTGATTCCTAAGAAGCAAGGGGCTAATGTGACAAGACAGAAAGGATATTCAACACAACCTAGTAAGTTGACTCCACAACAAATTGAGGAGAAAAGAGCAAAAGGTTTGTGTTTCAATTGTGATAGCAAATACAGTCATGGACATAAATGTAGTGAAAAGAAATTTTTTTATATTGAAGGTCCCAATGAGGAAGAAGAGGAGGAACCCATACTAGAAGATGAAAGGGAGTCAAATGAGGAATCACATGATTCTCAACCAATCATTTCTTGTCATGCACTCTCAGGTTTTAGTGCTCCACAAACTCTCAAGGTGGTGGGGTTCCTAAAGAAGCATAAAGTAACAGTGTTGATCGACTCAGGTAGTACTCATAATTTCATCAACAAAAAGTTAGCTACTCGTCTAAATTGTTTCATATATCTAGCTCCAGAGTTTCAAGTTTTGATTGTAGATGGTGGTACAGTTAGTTGTTCAGGGAAGTGTCATAGCATTAAATTATCCATGGGAGATTATCAACTTGATACCCCAATGTATGTGATATCCATGGGTGCAGCAGATATTGTTTTGGGAGTACAATGGCTTACTACATTAGGAACAATTGAGATGAACTTCCAAGAACTATTCATGAGATTTCAATCAGAAGGAAGGCTAGTAGAGCTAAAGGGGTTGAAGGAAAAATCTCCACAAATGGTAAGCTCTCATCAAATGCAAAAGTTGCTTAAGAAAGGAGTGGATGGATTTGTGGCCCAACTATGTTCATTAGAAGTCTCTCAATCTATTACTCCTACTCATCTAGATTTGCAAGCTATAATGGATCATCTGCTACGCCCTTAATATTATTGTACATCAGGTTATGAATAGTCAGCTTGTGGCTATCTTAACTCTCTATTAAGTCATATTATCATTAGTATATTGTTATTTAGTTTTTTAGGTCGGCCTAAGTCTTATATAGGTGTGTCTAAGTCGGCCTAGGTGATATCCTTGGCATAAATAGGCATATATAGGAGGTTGTGAGTCTTATTCATCATCAAGTTGTGAAGTGTGTTCTCATTAGAGATATTTGGAGGTTTTCCCCCTCAAAGTGGCTGTTATTCTCAGTTATTATCAAGTATTTGCAGCATATTTCATATCATATTCTTCTATTGTGCAAGTTATTTCCTAACAAGTGGTATCAGAGCATGATCTTGGCACCATAGAGGCAAGGTTTTTCTCAATTTTGGAGTCGATTTTGGGAAGAGCATATCTTTCAGATTTTGGTGAATTTTTTTTTAATTTTTAATTGGTTTTTGAAGAACATATTGGAGAAGCTACAGTCCATATTTTAGAAGAATTGGAGTAGAATTAAGCGAATTATTGCATAATTAGGGTTTCTACACTATTTTTAATTGGAATCTACATATCTCGCACATATTGTTGAATTGGAGCCTAATTTTTATTGGGTTTTTGAAGACATACTAAAGGAGATTATAGTAAAAATTTGAGAGAATTTAAGTTTCATTTATGTGATTTATTTCAACATTAGTGGTTTCCATCATGACGGGGCCTGGAATAAGGGGTAAAAAGAATGTTGTCACTCCGAGAAAGACACCTGATCAGGATGGTGAAACAATCAAGCACATTACTCATAATGAGGAAATAAATAATTTCAAGGAAGACATTTCCTCAATTAAGAGGGATATATCAATCATACGAAGCTTGTTAAGCGCCTTTATGAATGAACCAAGAAAGGAGGTTTCAAGTAGCCAAGAACTAGAAGAAGAAGAAGAAGAAGAAGAAGAAGAAGAAGAAGAAGGAGAAGAAGTAGAAGAAGAAACAGAAGAAGAAGAAGAAGAAGAAGAAGAAGAAGAAGCAGAAGAAGAAGAAGAAGAAGAAGAAGAAGCAAAAGAAGTAGAAGAAGAAGCAGAAGAAGTGAAAGAAGAAGAAGAAGAGGAAGAAGAAAAATAAGAAGAAGAAGAGGCATATGAAGAAGTAGAAGAAGCAACAATAGAAGAAGAAGAAGCAGAAGATGAACCTGAAGAAGAAGAAGAAGCACAAGAAGACAAAGAAGAAGAAGATGATGATGAAGATACAAAGGAAAAAGAAAAATACAATAAAGAAGAAGTTCCTAATCAAGCTATTCAACCAATGCAAGGGAACCATGTATTATTCCTCACCCCTTCCTTTTTGACACATCAAAAGGTTCAAGTAAAGGAAGAACACATTCATCGCCATCAAGAGCTTTATGTAAAAGGAAGACACAACTTGGAGCTGAAGTTAATTTTCCAGACACACATGAAAAAGTAGGTGACATCAACAATTCCAAGTTACCTCATTACAAGGGAATATTTTCTAATTGAAGATGCAACATGGGAGGAAGAGGAGTTCATTCAAAAGAATCCAAACTTGATTAGCATTGAGGACAATGCTTCTTTGAAGAAGGGGGCATGCTACACCCTTAATATTATTGTACATCAGGTTATGAATAGTCGGCTTGTGGCTATCTTAACTCTCTATTAAGTCATATTATCATTAGTATATTGTTATTTAGTTGTTTAGGTCGGCCTAAGTCTTATATAGGTGTGTCTAAGTAGGCCTAGGTGATATCCTTGGCATAAATAGGTATATATAGGAGGTTGTGAGTCTTATTTCATCATCAAGTTGTGAAGTGTGTTCTCATTAGAGATATTTGGAGGTTTTCCCCCTCGAAGTGGCTTGTTATTCTTAGTTATTATTAAGTATTTGCAGCATATTTCATATCATATTCTTCTATTGTGAAAGTTATTTCCTAACATCGTCACTCAGTTGTTCTTGGAGATATGCCTAAAGGACTTCCTCCTAAGAGGGATCGTGATCATGCCATCAAGTTAGTCTCGAGGAGCCAACCACCGAACATCAGGCCTTACAGGTATCCACACATACAAAAGAGTGAGATAGAAAAAATTGTTGAAGAGATGCTAGAGGTAGGAATCATCAGGCATAGCCAAAGTGCTTACTCCTCACCGGTGGTGATGGTATGTAAGAAGGATGATTCTTGGCGCATGTGTCCAGATTATAGAGTGCTCAACATGTACACTATTAAAGATAAGTTTCCAATTCCAATCATTGATGATTTGCTAGATGAATTAAATGGAGCTATGTTTTTTACCAAGTTAGATCTTAGATTTGGTTATCACCAAATTCGGATTAAGGAGGAAGATATTTGTAACACGACATTTCGGACTCATGAGGGTCATTATGAATTTTTGGTGATGCCATTTGGTCATACCAATGCACCATCTACATTCCAAAGTTTGATAAATTCCATTTTTAAGTTCTTGAGAAATTTTGTGTTAGTATTCTTTGATGATATATTGATTTACAGCAAGACTTGGGAAGAACATTTGCAACATGTGGACGAAGCATTACAAATACTTGAAGATCATAAACTCTATGCTAAGCCATCCAAGTGTGCTTTTGGTCTTACAGAGGTGGAATATTTGGGACACATAGTTTCACATGAAGGAGTAAAGGTGGACCCTAACAAAATTAAGGCTATCATGGAATGACCTATTCCAAAAACCATTAAGAAACTGAGAGGATTCTTGGGATTGACAGGGTACTATAGAAGATTTGTGAAGAATTATGGTAGTATAGCAGCACCTCTCTCACCACTCTATTGAAGAAGGATTCTTTTCATTGGAATGATTTTGCCAATACAACATTTGAGATTGAAGGAGGCTATGTGTACAACTCTAGTACTTGCCAGTCCTGACTTCACCAAGGAATTCATTGTGGAATGTGATGCTTTTGGAAATGGGATAGGGCTGAGTGCTCATGCAAGAGAAAGATGGAGCCAATTGCTTTTGAGAGTCGTCAATTAAAAGGTAAGAATCTGCTAAAACCTATTTATGAGAAGGAAATGATAGCAATACTCCATGCAGTGAAATAATGGTGGCCTTATCTATTGGGTAGAAATTTCAAGGTTAAGACAGATCATGATAGCCTAAAATATTTTTTGGAACAATGACTATCTTCTGAAGAGCAACAAAAATGGGTCACTAAGATGTTAGGATATGACTTTGAGATTGTATATAAGAAAGGGAAAGAAAATGTTGTCGCAGATGCACTATCGAGGATGAGAAAAGATGAAGCCTTATTGTGTGCCTCATCTATTAAACAAATTGATGGGTGGAGGAAGCCAAGCGAGTGGAAAAATGATGTTGTGACAAATAATCTCGTAGTAATTAAAAAGTGATCCTAGTAGTTCAGATAAGTTTTGTTGGAAGGGAGATACTCTTTGGTATAAAAAGAGCATTTGTATCCTCTGCAGAAGAGTACAACATAAAATCAAGATTCTCACAAAGTTGCATGAGTCTCTAGTGGGTGGTCATTTAGGAATTTTGAAGACATATCATCGAGTCAAGCAAGATTTCTTTTGGGAAGGGCTAAAGGGTGATGTTCAAAAATTTGTGGCTAAATGTTTGGTGTGTCAAAGGCATAAAGGGGAGACAATTAAGACACCAGGTCTCTTGCAACCCTTATCTATTCCTAGCCAGCTTTGGGAAGAGATATCCATGGACTTCATCACAGGGCTTCCCAAATCTAAAGGTCATAATGTCATCATGGTGGTAGTTGATTGGCTCACTAAATATGCAAAATTTCATTGCATTAGCACATCCTTTTACAACAAGTGCAGTGGCTAAAGCTTTTTTGGAGAATATCCAAAAGCTACATGGTACACCTAAATTTATTGTTAGTGATCATGATCCTATCTTCACTAGTCACTTTTGGAAAGATTTATTCTCATGTTTGGGTACTCAATTGGCTCTTAGCTCTTCATACCACCCTCAATCAGATGGGCAAACAGAGGTTGTTAATAAGTGTTTGGAAGGATATCTATGTTGTTTCACTTCAGAGAAATAGTCCTAGTGGGTAGATTGGCTACCACTTGCAGAATGGTGGTATAACACTTCTTTTCATAGCTCATCAAAAATGTCTCCATTTTTGGCACTTTATGGATATCATCCTCCTTCCATCACATCATCAATTAAGGTGTCCCCAAGAGTTCAGGCAGTAGAAGACCACTTGCTTCATCAACAACAAGTACTTTCAGGACTCAAGGAGAATTTAGCCATGGCACAAAATCGAATGAAACAATAGGCAGACCAACATCGTAGTGAAAGAAGTTTTGAAGTTGGGGATTGGGTCTTCTTGCGATTGCAGCCTTATAAGAAAATCTCACTAAAGCAGCAAAGAAATAATAATAAGTTGTCTCCAAATTATTATGGTCCATACCAAATCATGCAGAAGATCGGTAGTGTTGCTTACAAGCTTGAGTTGCCACCAACAACAAGGATACATCCAGTTTTTCATGTTTCCTATTTGAAGAAGGTAATTGGGCATAATATTCCCACTCAAACAACACTTCCTGAGTTGGATGAAGAAGGGAGAATCATTTTGGAACCAGAGTGCATTAAGTCAAACATGCACAAAGAAAACAGGAATAGAACTATCGAGTATCTCATCCAATGGAAGAATTTACCAGTTGAAGATGCCACATGGGAGGACAAGGAGTTCATTCAAAAGAATCCAAACTTGATTAGCATTGAGGACACTTCTTCTTTGAAGAAGGGGGGCATGCTACTCCCTTAATATTAGTGTACTTCAGGTTATGAATAGTTAGCTTGTGGCTATCTTAACTCTCCTATTAAGTCATATTATCATTAGTATATTGTTATTTAGTTGTTTAGGTGGAAGCCTAGGTGATATCCTTGGCATAAATAGGTATATATAGGAGGTTGTGAGTCTTATTTCATCATCAAGTTGTGAAGTGTGTTCTCATTAGAGATATTTGGAGGTTTTCCCCCTCGAAGTGGCTTGTTACTCTCAGTTATTATCAAGTATTTGCAGCATATTTCATATCATATTCTTCTATTGTGCAAGTTATTTCATAACATTTCTTATTCATTGGTGCCACCACCAACAAATTAGGAACCATTTTTTATGATAGGTGGTACTTGGTTTTTTATCACCCACTGTGCAAGAATTGTGAAGTCTCATAGAATTTCCTTAGGAAACTATACACTGAGTTCATCTTGAATAAAATCCCAAATTATTTTGATATGAGGGACTTCCAAGGGAGAGGTGGGGGCTCGGCACAAGATAGACTTGGTGCATAGTCGAATCCTATGTAGAAAGTGAGACAACCTCTTGCTAGGCTGCCTCATGAGCACATTGTCATGCCTTCCATCATGAAGGAGAGTTTTGACATAGAGACTCTGCAGGCCATCAACACTTTGATGCATAGTTTCATGGAGCATGTGAGTCCTCTTCTACAACGGCATCCAAGGGAATCTTTGAGAGGTGGGCTTCAATCCCATGTGTGTCAATATTGTAGGGTGACTTGTTCATATGACCCCACCGACACTCAAGAGGCTACTACATAGGATCTGTTTGCAGCTATGGAGATGAAGAGGGCAGCTGACATTTTGCATGATGCATATGGCATTGATACTGAGGTAAAAGATAGCATGTTCATTGAATCTAATTTATTAAATTTTGATTATGAAATGCAAGATTAACTAATTTAGTTTTAATATTTTAATAAACTTGCAGGGTCACACTATTGATACTAGATACACCGTCCCAACACCTACTTATTTCTATAGTACACCTATTGGTGGCATATGTAACTAGTAAAAATTATAAAATTATTACATGTTAATAGCATTGTTTTATTAATGGTATTTTAATATATGATTTTGTATTTTGAATAGGCTAATATTAGAGGTTTCTAGGGAACACCTCTTGATGCCACTGGATTTACCCAAACCTACATGCAAGTAATAGAATAAAGAGTTTAACTAATGAATTGTACTTAATATATTTGTGTAGTTTATATTCATATCATTGATTATGTTGTATTGCACATCATTCAAACTCAAAGCATTACTTCACATTCCATAACTAATAACTAGATGTTGATAGATGACAAAATTTCAACAAAAATATAGTTGTTTAGAAAGTCAACATAAGTAGTGATGCAATTATTTCACATAACATAAGTAATAAGTCTAGGAGCAACTTCCAGTTGAATTTTCTTGTCACCTTTTTGCATTTTTATAGCATTGATTGACAACTTTTGTTAATTTTCTATAACTTTACAATTTATGCCTAAAATGACTACCAAAGACCATTACAAACTCAAAAATGGCTATTTAAGCCTTATTACATCATGAAAATAGCTATACAACGTCAAAATCCTAAATTTTCCTCATGGAGGCATGCTCTTGTAAAGGTGCACTTGCACCACTTTTTCAAACATCTCACCACATTTCACATACATGTCTACCAAAGCATTTTATCAAACAATTAATTTCCTCACTGCTATGGCTAAAAGCTTAAAAAAGGTGCTTTCCAACAACCTATGGATGCTTGGAAAATTTTTATCAAAGCATAATAGTAAGCAATAGCATAGACAAGGAAATTAAATGCCTTGAATAAATGTGGTCTGATGGTGATGGAATGCCATTCCATCACCATGAGATCACATTTCTTCGAAGAATTTCTTCGAACAACTCACCACCTTTTCTATGATACAATATTTTCCATACATGTGTACCAAATAATTTTATCAAACTACTCACTTCCTTATTGTTATGGCTAAAAGCCTAAAATAGGTACTTTCCAACAAACTATGAATGCTTGGAAATTTTTTTATCAAAGCATAATAGTAAGCAATAATACCATAGAGAAGGCAATGAACTATCTGAAAAAATTCCTAAAAGAAATTGGGTCTTGTGGTGATGGAATGGCATGATGTGCATTTGTTTGTAGTGGAATTCCATCACCATGAGAGCCCATTTTTTTGAGGCATTTATTCAAATAGTTCACTGCCTTCTCTATGCCACCACAATTATCATACATGTCTATGGAAGCGTTTTATCAAGTAGTTCATTGGCTTGCTGCTATGGGTAAAATCCTAAAAACACATTCTTTTGAACAAGATATGGATAGGGAAAATAGTAAGCATGATAGTTGGAAATATATAGTTTAATATGTACTCAAAATTTTGTTCATTATCGCATACATCATAAGTCATGATGTGGATCGTTATTGTATTTTTTGTGATTGAATAATTTGTTATTTTATTTTTAGATGTTGGAGGTGGAAACACCTCAAAATTTTATGAGGGAAATGGAGATTAGTTTTTCATCCGCTATACAATCCTCGATGGATCTGACATGGCAGGTATGAGGTAAATTACTAAATTTCAATTTTCATTTGTTGTTATAGATGTTAGTTCTAGTGAAAAATCAAACCATTATTGATTCATAGTTTAATTTCTATTTTGATGGTTTATACAAGGCTTGTCCACACCTCAGCATGGGCATGTGAATATTTCCCTTGTGGAGAGTGATCGTGAGATGGTAGTAAGTGATTATTTTGTTAAATATATCATTTTTTATAATGTAATTTCTATATATTAATGTCTTTAATTCTTATTTTAATAGGTAAAAATTCACCAAGAACTAAACACTAGGAGGAGGAGTAGGAGCACTCCTTGAGCACAACACAAATGAGTGACAAACTTATCACCATTGGATCAACAAGCAAAGGGGAAGATTTATTTCCAAAGCATGGAGAGAAATGAATTTTGATTCCAGAGCCCTTTTTTGTATGCCTACATGGAAAATTTGTACATATTTTGTATTTGATATATTTGACATTATATGCCTATATGGCTATTTTGTACCTATACTTTATACTTATATTGACATATATTGATGCATGCGTACATGGCTATTTGGTCAATACAAATATTTTTTATTAATGGTTTCCATATTTGCATTATAAATTAATGGTTCAATAGATATGGGTTATGTGTATTCAAGTGTATACTTTACAACTTACGTGTATACTTTATGACTTATGTCTGTTCGTACATATACTTTGTATTAAGTTGTGTATACTATGTATTTATGTGTATACTTCAAGGCTTACATGTTTGTGACTACTTGTGCTTCCCTTATTCACATATAGATGTTTGAATTATTCATGTGTATACTTATTAATTGGTTAGCCCTAGCATTGATCATTGATATCCTTCATGGTTTGTCTTGAATAAATTAATTGATTGATGCTAAACAACTTTATCTAAAAGCAAAAAACACGTTTTCAATTGGTATTCCATGAAACGATTCATAAAAAGATTCCAATATATTTAATCCTTTGATTAGAACAACTCAATTAAGCAAAGGATACATAATCTTCACAACACTTGCAAAACATAATATTCAAAGTAGATGAAGTAGTCAACTTCTTATAACATTATCTATGTTACCAGGTTCTTCTATTTTAGCCATGGTTCTGGTCCTAGTTCACTCCTGGTGTGGGTCCTAGTTCGGCTCACCTATGGGTTCGATAAGGGTCCTTCATTTTTGGGTTTGGTTCACCCAAGAAGAACCCAAGAGACCCAGGCAGAACTAAGATAGAACCCAAGTGAACAGAGACAGAATCTACATGCCTAGGCATCCAAAAAGTTTTTTTTGAACATTTTTTTAATGTTTTATGTAGTTTGACTTTGACCCACACCCAAGGCAACCTGAAAAGTGACCTCTAAATCACTTCAAACACCTTAACTACCTCATTCTTACTCATTTATTTTGTAAACGAGCATTTTCATTCCAAGAGGTTGAGCTTTCATTTTTTCTTGTTAGATTGAAAGAGGATTGTGACACAACTTTCTTTTTTCAAAAATTGCTCTACATCATTGAACTGAGAATTTATCATACATTTGTAGAGAAACAGAGGGATACTACAAACTAAAACAAATTAATATTTTGTTCTCACTGACTTGATGTACTCTGCAACATCTCCCTTCTCTCATGTGAAGAGTTAGAACTACTTGGCCATACATTTGCATCATTCAATAAGTTTTTCTCTTTTTGACAATGTCAAAAGCATGGCTGCATACAGATTAGGAAAAATACTTTTCCTTTTAGATTAGCAATGCATGGAAGTTTCAAAAAGTATCCTTGCTATTACAAAAAGATATGTTTTTATACACTTCAATTGTGTAGTCACCCTTTGGTTCTTTGAAAGAAAAATCTACCTATGCCACTGTTACACTGCACAACTAAACCATATTTTGTATTCTGGAGCTATATTAAGCTACCAATCTCAAGACCAATGTAACCATGATACAAAATAATGTTTGAGACTGGAAGAAGACATCAAAATGGCTAGTGTACTAAAAAAAATCTTATGATTTCTAAAGAACACTGATAACTCTACTCAATTGTATTTTGTTTTCAAAATCATACAAATTCAACCCTAGCATCAATAGACTCTCTATATCAAGCTACCGCAATTCAAGTTTCAATGATGAATATTTATCATGCATGTTTTAAATGAAATTCAAGCTTAAGGTGGTTTTGTTGTTTATATGATGTTATGTGATATTATAATCCTAATTCATGCTTCTAGGCTACATATATATATATATATATATATATATATATATATATATATATATATATATATATATATATATATATATATATATATATATATATATATATATATATATATATTACATTTTTTTTGTACCAACGAATCTAAAATGAACCGAACCCCCGTCCAAAATATTTTGGACGAACCGAAAAACTAAACCCCTGAACCCAAACCCAACCTCTTCCAACACTCTTCATTTTATCTGTACAAACTTAATTGAATAGAAAATTATGTTTCCCCCTGACTTTACCCACTTTTACTCCCTCAAACCTCTATTTTTCATTCAAAACCCATGTTTTCCTAACTAGGGAATTGTTGTGCCCTCAGCACACACATCCTATTCAGAATAGGAATCCCCTCTTTCCTTCACCTCTCTGGGTCAGTTTTGGTGCCACCTCATTTTTCCTACCCCCTATTTTGGTGTCCCATATGGTTAGTGTACCGTTAAGGTCTTATCTCAAGTTGATCATGTTTCATCCCTCACAAAATTTTCTAAGTCTTAGGTCCTCATGGAGTTCCCTTAATAGTTCTTCTACTAGCATCCTTGGTGCCTTCTGGATCCACCCTATCGGATTTCTTTGGCTGGGTTTCCTTGTTGCATTCATTGTTTCCAAATGGCCAAAGGCCCTCGGCGTTCCACCACACGGAACCCACCTTCCTGTTCGCCAATTCCTATTCTTATAGTGACTAATTTTAAATGGCCATCCTCTGTTCTCACTGGGCCCATGATTTTGGATCTCCCTTCTCGGGTTTCTGTCACACGCTTGCTCTTCCCGAATGACCATCCCTCACTAGAGTTCTGAACATCAGACTCCGAGGTCCTCTTCACCGATGGATTTCCACTTAATGTTTCAAGTGATCATCAGCTCACATCCTTCTAACCTCTGAGTTCCAGATCCCTGGCCACCATTTTCAAATTTTGAATCCACCAACCTTTTGGCCATCATATGAACATTTATTAAGGTAATTTAATACCTCTAAAATCTATAAATAAGCCAATTTGACCTGCCATTTTCACATGTCAGGTTGGCAAAATAAGTTCAGAGTGATCCAGAGCGTTTGTCACCCACCACCCTCAAGCCTACATCCATCCTCCATTGTTTCTTTGCATATTCAACTTCATTCACCAGGCTCTTGTCGTAAGTTCACCATCTACCCTCTTGTTATGATTTTTGGTGATTGTGTTAAAGTAATGGATGAAAAGGGATATAAATGCATTCATTCAATAAATGAAAATGAGGTTTAGAAACCCATATGCTAAAATTTTAAGAAAACCACCAAATCACCCTTGAATCAACTTTGGAACTTCACTGCCCCAACATTGTTCTTCATAAAGAGCGCTAGCACCCTCTAGGCCCAAGACTCCCCTTTGCCACCTATAAAGAATCAAACTAAAAACAACCTAAAAATGATGAAGATTTATTCTTAGGTCTGCAAACCTGGAGTGCTCTTACTGGTTTTCCATTTGGACTTAATGAAAATTGAACTCCCTACTTCTTTCCATGCTTTCTGGGCCCGCTCCTATAGGATTCCATCCCTAGGACACCATCCATCTTCCACCATTTCTAAAAAACATCTTGGTTCCATCCACTCGATCCCCAAGATCCACCCTTTAGTCTACCACCTGAGTTAGAAGATGAAACTCCCATATCCTTAGTGCTTTTCGGGTCCCAATCCACGGACTTCTGTTGTAACATTATCATTTCACATGGCTATAAAATGGCTAATTTCTACCCTCTGGGTCCCAAACATCCCAATGCTATGTGAATAAAATGATGAAAACTTAAGTGTCCTGACCTTTGTTGGGTCCCCTCCGTTGAACTTCCACCATCGACACTCTATTCCATCTCGGTCATTGCAAAAAAGAAGACTGATCCCATTCTTCCAACCTTCAGGGCTCGGTACCTAAATTTTTGATAGAACTCACAACGAATAAAATATGAAAGTGAACTTTAAATCTAGGTCTAGTCTGCCAGGTTTCTCCCATCGGACTTCCACTCACTACTTGCCATTTCAAAATGAAAATCCTCAAGTGGTTTCCTTTCTCCTTTGGCCCGAACACTTAATCAATCAAGGAGTATTTCCAACTATCTTTCAAGCTCATAGGTCTTGGACTCCAGAACTTCATTCTTGGAATGTTGTTTCACCAGAGTCGTTCCAAACAAAAAACTCTAGGTGGCTTTCCCTCCTCTTGACTCTGAATTCCCCAATGATGGTCTAAATTCCTTCCAATATAGAAACAAACTTTGACCCACATGTTCAAATTGGATGCTCTTTTTTTTGGACCTTTCAAATAATCTAAATTTGATGATGGAAGAAATCATACAAATTACCCTGCCCTGTTTTCCCTTCAAAACAACATTCTAGCTAGGGAAGTTTGACCCCTGGGACCTGGACAGTCCAAAGTCCCTTCAGTAAATTGCTAATGACCATTTAGAATAAATGTTAGATTTCTTGATTGTTGTATTATCCAATCTAACTCCATTTGCAGGGATTTGGCTAACCTTTTATGTTTGCAGAATATATGGAATTGGGTGCAAGACCCTTGGGGGTAGTTGTAGAGAAAGACAAAGGGAAGAAAATAGGAAAAACTCCTTGTTGAAAGGAAGATAAAGACCAAATGAAATACCAATTCCAAGGGGAACCGTTGAAATCTAAGGTCACCACTAATTGGAAGGAGGTCTCTGACACCAGTATAGGGCACGTGGACATTGAAAATTTCATGCAAAGAGTCAAGATCAGCCCTAAGACAGAGAATGCCATATTTATTAGAGGTAGCGGGATAGCCAAAGCTATAGGTTTTCCTCCCTCTCTTGCCACCCAGGAACTAGTAATGGCTTGCAGGGAGGCATACTAGCCGAAAACCATAAAAATTATGGACAAGGATGGAAACATGTTAGCTTACATGTCAGGAAGGGTGATAACTAAGACCTGTCGTATCCCTACCTTTGGGGAGATGGAATTTTGAACCATTGGTAAATGCAAGGAAACATGGGATGAGGACGCAATTAAATGTAAGAAGCTTTCTTATAAATCAATATTGGCTCAAAGAGAAGAGAGGTAGTGCTACAAAATTTCCTTAGGAGCTCTTCTATAGTGATTTCCATGAAGACTACCATGATCTAGTAACCATGCTAACTAGAGTAATGGGCCTCCCTATTGTGTCATACTTTCAAGAATGGATGGTCTAATTTTTTGAACATATTCTCCATAGAAAGGAGGATGATACCATAGAGACCATATTTTACTAGGGAGGGATAATAAGTGATTGCTTTCATGAGCAATTCATGAACATCAAGAAGACCTCCAAGTTTTACATGACATCCTACTTGGTCTATTCACTAGTTGAACAAAGGCAATACGATCGCTTATTTAGAGCTCCAAATGAAGAACAAGGCAGGGAGTTGAAGGTCTATGATAGGTAACCTCAGTTCCAGTACAAGAAATACAAGAAGGATTACTATAGGGTTAATGATGCTTTCATAGTTCATATCATCAAATTGATTGGGGGTGACTTTGAGAGGCGAGTCTCCCATAGTTCCAACGCATTTCTAAAAAAATATGTATTTTTGTTCATTCAATATCCAAAATTCACATACATTCGCACTCAAGGCTTCTTATAAAGACTAAACAAGTTGCCCCAGTATCCCAATGACTAGATAATATTGCTAGAGCTTTCTCGATAGTTGCAACATGTGCACACCCTCTTGAGCAACAAACACTTAAGAGGTATCTCTTATCCCCTTTCTTTCAGTCGAGGGATGTATGAGCTCCATACCTCATAGTGTGTAGGTAATTCAGAAAAGGAGTTGGTCAAGTACCATTTCAGACTTCACACTACCCACCTATGGATGGATCCTTATGGACATATAAGGAAGGAACTTGGACCTAAGTATGCACATTTGCACAATATTGAGGATTTCTAGGCAAACTGGCAAGATGACAAAGAGGTGCGAATAATACATTATATGCAGATGACCACATACTTTTTGAAATATGTGAACTTGGTCCCAGTGCCTAATCAGATAAAAGAAGATAAGAGTAGAATGATAAACCCCTAGTATGATGTAGTTGCCAATCTGCCACTACCAATAATCGATTGGGACCAGCAAGAGGTCGATGACCTTCACATTATAACCAAGCCTATTGAGGCTCACACAAAAGAATGGGTTAATGGGAAAGTTTCCTAATTGAAGAAACAAGGGGTCATCCTGACTTATGAAGGGGTCGATAGTGAGCCAAGTGGAATAGATGGTCAGGTAGCTACTACATCAATAGGAGAAACTTTGAAGTCCCCTCCTCTCACTCACTCAAGAAAAAGAAAGGAGACTAATGAGCAGCAGTCCAATCCAAAAGTGTATGCTACAAAGGCCTTGGAAGGTGAGTCTTCCAAGAGACATAAGAAATTGGGCAGTGTCGCTAAAATTCCTATTATACAAGAAGATCCACTCCATGAGGGAGAGGAAATTGAGGTTGATCAACCAAAGTCCCCACCAGTTGCCTCCATTATTGTTGCTCTTTCACTAACTTCCCAAGCCATGGTGGCTACCTCCCCACCTGTGGTGGACATCTCGGTCCAACTTGACACTTCTTCACCAACTAGACCCATTGTGGTGGTTGATTCTTAGGCCACTACCTCTCCACTTTCATCTACTTCAATGTCACTAACCACATCTTTCTCACTGGCCATGACAATAATACCCATGCTAGCACTTTCACTTCCAGAAGCATTCTCACGACATATGCAGAGTGTCCCCTCTAAAATCTCTAAAGTATTGATGAATCTAACCATCGAGGTTGCCCTGGCATAAGCTCTTGCCAGTGTTCCCATCTCAAAGCCTCCAAATGAACCACCAGAGATGAATGCCACAATGGAAATATCTGAGGAATGGGAATGACAAGAGAGGGAAATTGCAAAGGCATTGGAAGAGGAAGTGGTCGACTATCATGAGCATCCAGAACATCAACATTTGCAAATTGATAAAGTTGTTTGTAAAGGAGAGGAGATGGATCCTTCCAAGGGTGATGCAGAAGGGGGTTCTGGTACTGAAATTTTACTAACATTTGATACTAATTTTGAGGAGGAATTGGCCCAACAATTAAGTGATGTTGGAGAAGAAATGGAAAGACCACCCCCTAATTAAGAAGGGTGAAAAGATGAAAAAGTGGAAGAAAGCAGTAAACTTTCAGCCAATGCACAAGAAGAAGGCCCCAAGCCTGATGAAGACCTGCCTCTATAAGAAGGAAAAGAAAAATAGGAAAGGAAAGAACATAAATATGTGCCCCCTCCACATGAGGAAGAAGGAAATAAAGAAGAGGACAAGCCTAAACAAGAGGCTAAAACCTACAAGGATCCAAAGACTAAGCAGCCTGAAGGGCATGAGAATGAAGATGAAAAGGAAGAAGGAAATACTGAAAGGGAGGATAGCCCTACCAAATGCCTACCCACTAAATCCCCCATCAAATGCACAGTGTTTATCTAGGACTTCGATGAAGGAAAAGAAGATACAACAATAGAGAAAGAGGCTCCCAAGGATAAGGAGATTGACATTAGGAAAGATAGAGAGGAGGGCGATCAAGAATCACCTAAAGAAAAATCCTCAATGTGTGACTAGTTGGAAAGACAACATGAGAAGAAAGCTCCTACCTCGAGCGATCCAAGTGCAAGGATAGAGGCCATATTAGCCCAAACATATATCAGTACTAAGAAAGAAAAGAAGCCCAAGGTTAGATCCAAGCTGACAATGGATGCTTTTGGATCTAGAAATATGCAAGTAGTCACACCGATGGTGGGGAAAGAAGGGATAAGCTATAACATCTCCACTATCAACTTGGGTACAACCACCAAAGAATAGAGAGTGGGTCACCTTTAGGAGTCTATTGCCACCATGGTGCATCTGATATAGCAAGATAATATCTCAAAGGAAGAACTCAAAGCACAGGTGGCTAATCTAACAACCTACATCTAGTAGTGGTCATTAGTAGAGGAACTATCTACCAAATCTTTTGCTCTACCATAGTTGCTATCTAAAGAACAAATAGACAAGCTCAAGAAAAGAAAGAACTTGGATAGGACTATAGAAGGCCGGTTCTGGTAGGTCTTGTACATTGGAAACATGGGCATCAGTCATGCTGTTAGGACAACAAACAAGTTCTTGGATGTACAAAATTCTCTTGAGGGCACAAAGAAACTCTGCACTAACTTCCTGAGGAGATATTAGTCTACTTACATGAAGATTGAGGCTATCCTCAAACTGTCAAGCGAGACATGGGAGAAAGAATTTGCATTCAAGAAGGATGATCATTGGCTAATGGATGTGTGGAAGCAGGATTTTGAAAACTGAAAAGAAAGGTTAGAACAAGTGCTTGACAAGGTGGATCCAGATATCAATTGGGCCAAGGATGTTTGGGTGGATTGCAGTCAATATTTCAAGCTAATGATGGGGCATGATATGTGTGTTGTCCAAATTGATTCGGAAAAGATAAAGCCTCATTTCCAAAAGAAGATTGAGGATGGGATGTTGGGTGAGATCACTACTGACTTCATGAGTTTTTCCACCTGATCCTTCACCCAATCTAAGCTATTCAGAGATCACACAACAAAGTATGACGGAGACTAGGAAAAGCTCACTGATAGATCCAAGGAGTGGAGTTACCAAATGTTGCTATCCAAAATTTTGGAAGTTGATAAGCTCTACCCACTAATTTTGAAGTTCATGGAGAATGCTTCTTTGAAGAAGTAGGAAGGAAACCCTATTATTGATGACAAATTTTTGAAAGAATAGCTACAACCAAGGCAATCAATAAAAAGACAGAATGCTACAGTGTTGTAACTAGAAGACAAAACAGGGATAAGGAGAGGAATTTATTTTAAAATTTAATATATTTGGGGGGTAGATAGAACCCTAGTTTATAGTGAATCTTGGCCACACAATGAAAATTAATCTTGGCCATTCATTCTACTTTTTGGACACTATAAATAGGGGGTCTCCTCTCATTTTCAAGAGAGAGTTGTGTTGTTGTACTGGCATGCTACTGAAATTATAATAGAAATACATTGACTTTGGTGGATTTATGAGTTTCTTTGCATGTTTCATGATTCATCTCCCATAGTCAGCTAATTTGGTTAGATTTAATTTTTTTTTTCAGTTAGTCACAAATTGCTTTAATAGATTTGGTAATATTGTTCTATGGTTGTGAAGATTTTTGTTGTGTAAAGTTAGTATGGACTTAAATTAAAATCAGCTCCAAACTTTTGTCTTTATTCATGCATGTTTATGGTGAATGAACAATAGAACATTTGTAGTCCTTAGAAGCTAGCACAAATCTCATGATACTATGAGTTTTCTGGTTAAGTAAGATTTTGTTTTAAGGGTATGTGCAAGATCATCATGGAAAAAACAGGCCCTTAAGTGGCAAAAAATTCAGAAAAATCAGAGTTAGGCAACTTGACATAAAAATTTGAATAAGTTATCTATATTATTTCAAAAATATGTAAGAACAGAATATGTAGAAAATTGAATGTAGTTTCTAAACTACTAGGTTTGTTTAAAAAAAAAAAAATCTATTTGGTGAAAATTTGAAATTACAATGTAGTGGTACTTAAATTTCGGGGAAAAAATAAGAAGTAGGTGTCTGTCTAATCACCCTAACCACAATAAAATGATAATATTTTTTTATAAGATTTGAGATATAAGTAGAGGACTCGTGCCCCGATGTGATGCATATTTTTTTGTAATTTTTTTGCAAGTAAATAATTAGTTATGAATTTTTTATTACAAATTTTAAAAAAATATTAAAAATCATATGTTTGACCACCTTAACTTGGTCAAAACTTCATGAAATTCAATTTTTATTTTTTTAATCCTATAGTATGCAAAGCATAGAATGTGACGCATGTTTTGGATGAAAAAAATGTGATATGGTTTGAATGTTATAGATGTTTTTCAATCAACCTATCAATCAGCACTTTATTCATAATTTGAATAGAAAATGAATAATAATTACTTATTAAATTCAAATTAAAGCATAATTTATATTGGTGGAACGCTGAGAATCTCCTTTAAAAACCCTTTTCATTTCATCAAGTTTGGGTAAAAAAATAGTCATCAGCCACATACCCATCATATTGCCACTTTTTGGCCCATCATGATCCTGCACATACCCTTAAGGAAGTTGTCCATAGTAGAACCTCCATGATCACTGTTCATAGTTAGTTTCAGATCTAGGAACCTCTCTTCTCCCCTACTCTTTTTCCTTTTATTTTAATAAGTAACCTATGCTAAGGCTCATTGCACATTGTAAAGTTAAATCTTAAGATAAAACAGGAGTTCATAATTGTTGTTCAAACCTACAGCAAACTGCACTTCAACTTCTCACCTCAGGAACTACATTCTAAGATTCACTTTGTATCCAGCTTTGTAAGTCTACCCTATGATTACCAAAAAAATAACATCAAATATCAATAGAGGAATTTCATGCAAGTCATGACCTAACACCCGAGAGACCTTGGGGTGATTTTCATCAACTTGTTGTTGGAGATTTACTTTCAAGAGAGGTAGTGCGTTTGTGCACTGTTTGTGTTGAGAAAGTGCTAAAAACACCCATCAAAAAAAATAGCACTAGAAGGAGGGATGAGTGAAGCTAGATCAAATTGGATTGTTCTCCCCTGAAAGATTTCAAAGTGTTTTAAGGTCTACACCAAACAAAGGGGAATTTCAAGAGTTGTAGCCCCCCACAATGGCTAAATGAATTAGAGGAAGGGACGTCGCCTCTTCCTCGTCCTCCATCCCATCCACCTTCCCTCCACTTTCAACTTCCTCTACCTTTCATCCATCCTCCACTTAGCCACTCCAAACTGCCTTTAGGCCTCATCCTTTTGGTAGTCAGGGAGTAATCTCTTCCCCTACCCTCCAAGTCTAGGGTGTAGTCCCAGCTGCCCCTGCCTCAATGCAACCCCAAGTTACTATTCCCCAATAACAAGTACCACCCCCACCTCCCCTCATGACTTGGTTGGTGCAAAATAATTCTCTATTGCACTTCACTACTTATCATGATATTCCCAAGAATCCAAAGAGTTTCTACACAAAGTTCAATCCTTGCGATCCACAAAGGATAGCAGAAGAACACATCAAGAAATTTGAAACATCAATCAAGGATATACAAATTTATTGTGAGGACGTTGCATGTCACCTCTTTCCATACTCATTGGGGGAGGAATCCTTTTATTGGTATATCAATTTGTTGAGGGGGTCCATTACCTCATGAGACCTCATGATGAATGCTTTCCAGTACAAATAAAAAAAATTGATCAGCCCTTCGAAGCTGTACCAATAGTTTATGTCCATCTACAGGGAAATTAATGAACTAATCGGATCTTTCAATGATCATTTGCATCACACCTTTATGAGAATTTAGGATCCATACGTGCACAATGATGTTGCAGCCCTGCCCATCTATTATGTAGCATTAGATAATCTCATGTCAGCATTGGTAAAAAGGATGCGCTTGTCACTCACCATGCTAGTAAGTGCCTATGTAGAAGTTGTCATCACTAGTGTAGATTTGGGGCAAAAAATTTATGGTCCACTACCCTCTTTAGGTCTAGTGGCTCATCCAATGCATATTTAGGGGCTTAAACAAGCATTCACTCATCAGAAACCTCTTATGAACTAGGTGCCTCAGCTGCCCATCATCCCACACCCTAGATAGTCGATGAATCATGCACCTCCCATGCCTTCTTACTTGCATCCTCAATAACTACAGACCTACCCTCAAGATCCCCAACAGTAGTAGGTGTACTCTCAATAGCCTCAAGCACCATTATACTTGTTGGGACTAGAATTCCCTCCAATGCATCAAAATCAGCTAATGGCCCTGCATGTTTTACTCCAAAATCAAGTACCATAGCCAAGTAGCACTAAGAAGGACAAACTTGAGGAGCTGACTGAGATGATGCACTTGAGGAACTAGAATAATCAGTTGCAAGCCTCCTAGTGCAACCTCCAGGCTAATCTTAATCGAGATAGTCGAGATAACATAGATGGTAGGGACAATCATGAAGCAATCACCTCTTCTGGACAAAATTATGATAGAAGGAAGAATTCAAATCAAAACTTTGAGAGGATACCTTCCCAAAAGAAAAAACGAACGTGGAATACTAGGCCCAATAATGGAGGTATTCCTACTCCTCTTGATCATCCTACCAACAATGAGAAGGTGACTAGTGGAGTATACCTTGCTGAAATAGCCTTGTTCAGATGGTGCCAGATTCACAACACAAGCAGACACTCTGAGTTGGATTATCCTCAATTCCAGACAACCACATAAATCTTTCAAGTGGAGGTCTAGAATGTTGTTGACAGTCCCAATTGTAGGGACATTGTCTTATTTGAGCCTTACGACTCCTCTTGCCCCATAGTTAACCAAGCTCCATTCGCACAGAGTGACTAAAATGAGCCAGAGACTGAGGCTTCCCCACCAAGAATGAAGAAGTGCAAGAGGTAAGTAATGAAGAAACCTTGTCTTAGCTTTTTGATTCAATAGAAAATGGTCCAATAGATGAGGAAGAACCATATGTAGATGAGGTTCACATGTTCCACTAGAGAACAACTCCCTACTTCCTTAGGAATAGGTAGGCAGGTAGACTTTTTACAACTTCTACCCCGCCAAATAATTTTAGTAACTCGCTCGACCCTAATGCCAGCAATAACCCTGGGCTTCCCTATGTGGCCACTCAATATCTTAATAAGGATAGGCCACAAATCCAACCATAGAATCAGTCACAAAATAAGTCACAATGTCAATCCCAAAACCAGTCCAATCAAACAAAATTCCAACCTTCTATCTCTTCCATAGTTCAAGCCTTTGACTCTAAGATTGAGCAAATGGGTGAGTACGTAGCAGAAGAGTTCAAGAAAGTCAAGATCAGCTTGTCCTCCTTTAAATTACTTAAGGTTCCTATAGTCAGAGATGTCTTCTTCAGAGTTCTTAATGGAGCCTCGTCCTCTAAGGAAACATAGGAAATACCATCCAAAAGAGTGTCTTTCGAAGACTCTCCAATGGAAACCGTTATACAATAGATCCACAACAAGAAGACAGGTCCACCTCAACACTAGTTGACAAGTAAGTAGTTGGTTAAGGAGTTAGATCATAATGCTAGGAAAATCCCCAGGGATCAACCCTCCAGACAAGCTAAAGAAAACTAGTGATAGTAAAAAAGCTCAAGTAGGTCAGGTAGGCATGCCTATGGGCCTCTTTCAAGGAAAGTTGAAAACACCACCCTTCCTCACTAGTATCTGAATATTCAGGAAAAATCTACACAATTGTCTAATTGACTCTAGAGCATCAACCAATGTTATGCCCCTAGTTGTGTGAAAATCCCTTGAGATTACTCCCACACCTTCAAAGAAAAATTTGACTCAGTTGGACAAAACTGAGGTAAACATCGTGGGAGAAATGAATTGAATTCCCATGCAAATTGTTGTAGACCCAAGGGTGCAAAAAGTTATTGACATTCAATTTGCAGATATTTTGGACACATATGGAATCATCTTGGGATGATACTTCACCCGTGCATTGAATGGATATGCTACCATATATTTTTCTCACATGTGGTTACCATGGAAGGGATTTCCAAATCAGATCTGAATTGATCGGGAGCCCCACATGAAATTCATGATTACGGAATACAACAACTTGAATGAGGTGTTGTTTGCTAAAACGGATCTGGGAAATTATTGGTACAATGTAGCCCTCTAATTGATTTATCCCATACACCTCAGAGCACAAAAGTGCTGGTAGAAGTTGATGATGAGGAATCCCCTAAAAATGACACTTTGGGATTGCTAGATGGGTTTTGAAATTTTATCGAGAAATGCATACAAAATCAACTCAGTCTAAGGGAAAGAATGAATTTCCAAGAGCTCCTACTCCCAAATTAGTGCAATGTACACAATGCTTCTCATTTTGAGTTTGATTGTTGTTTGTGCCAAACAGCAGTGGAACACATCAAGAGATTAGCTACTCCTAAGAAGGAAACATCAACGGAGCAGCCCGCCCTCAATCATACTAGAAAAACACCTACTCTGAAGTTTGTAGATGTCAACCCACATCTTAAAGGTGATGATCACCTCACTAGCCCTGGCATCAAAGAGCCTTCCAAATTCTAGACATTACGCTTCGATGGATCCAAGTCAAAGTAGGGAGTCAACGTTGGATTCAAACTAATTACCCCTACGGGTAAGACTTATTTTGCTGCCCATAGACTTCAATTTTATTGTACCAATAATGTAGCAGAATATGAGGCTTTAGTCCATGGTCTTCTAATGGCCTTAAAGAAAAATGTTAAAATGCTACAAGTTTTTGGTGATTTTGAGTTGGTAGTCAAACAAGTCAAAAAATTGTACTCTTGTAATGACAGAAGATTGGAAAACTATAGGCATAGGGTTTGGGATCTCTTAGAAGGACTGGAAACATTTAATATACAGTTGATCCCTCATGCTCAGATACATATAGTTAATGCTTTAGATCAGGTAGCCAACATGTTACAACCCCTATCCTTGTCAGGCCTCAAGAAATTTATTGTTGAGTTGACCTCTACATCATCCATTCCAGATAATGTCACTCACTTTCAATTTTTAAATTATGACAATCATATCCTAGAATTCATCACCAGTTTAGATGTGTTCACAATGCAAATCATTGATGAGGCTAATCTGAAAGAAGTTGAATTAGACATAGAAGGAGTTATTAACCTCAAGACCAACATGATTCGTAGAGATATGGTTCAGCTTGAATACATTTTTGACCTAGACCATATCAAAGACAAGGATCACCAAACCAAGAAGGATTCCATAAGCAACTAGTGTTACACAACCTCAACATAGCCGAGGAGGTCAAAAATGTTTTTATTGGTGGGGTGTGCACGCTGGAAGAAAAGAAGGGAATCGTCGATACCCTACGGAAGTATCACGATGTGGTGGCATGGAGCTACGAAGATCTAAGACTTATGATACCTCCATCATCATGCATACCATCCCTCTCAAGATAGAAGTGTGGAAATTCTGCCAACGACAGTGCCCTATCAACGCCTTGTTGGAGCCCATCATTTACAATGTGTAGATACTACTTTCAGCTAGAATCATCTTCCCAATCAGACATTCCACATGGGTGGCCAACTTAGTCCTGGTCAGAAAGAAGAATAGGAAAATTAGATTGTGTGTGGATTTCCTCAATCTAATTAAAGCTTTGGAGAAAGACAACTGTCCAATGTCTTCATTGAATGAGGTGATGCAGATCATCAATGGCTCACAAATGATGTCTTTCCTCGATGGGTAATCCAAATACAACCAAGTTATGGTACAATACTAAGACCATAATAAGACAACATTCACCACCAAGTGGGGGACCTTTGCTTATAGAAGAATGCCCTTTGGGCTCATCAATGTCGATGCCACCTTCCAACGCACTATGGAAATTTCCTTCAAAGACTTGATTTGGAAGTGCATAATCATCCATATGGATGATTTAACTATATTATCAAAGAGGTGGAATGATCATGTCTTTGATTTATGCAAAGTATTTTAGAGGTGCCAAGAGTTTAGAGTTTCCCTTAACCCAAAGAAGTCCATTTTTGGGTTCATCGAAGGGAGATTGCTCGGGGACATCATTTCAGAGTAGGAAATTTCTATAGACCCTAAACACATCCAATCTCTACTAAAGATTCCACTGCCAGGAAGCAAGAAAGAACTCAAATATTTTTTCAGAAATAATAACTTCATGAGGAAATTCATCATAGGTTTTGTTGAGATTGTCAAGCCACTCAATGCCATGCTGAAACAAGATGCTAAGATCGAGTGGACCCTCAAAGAAAAGAAAACTTTTGAATAGATTAAGAGAGCAATTTCTGAGGAACCTGTGCTCATTAGCCCAGACTATCTAAAGCCATTCTACATCTATTCATTTGCTTTAGACCACTTGTGTGCCAACATCCTAACACAAAAGGATGATGAAGGAAATGAGCAACTGATTGCCTTTATGAGTGCTCCCTTGAAAAATGTTGAGTTCTGGTATCATAATGTAGAAAAGCAAGCATACACCCTTCTAAGAGGAGTGAAGAAATTTTGGCATTACATCTTATTCAATAAGGTGTTTTTTATAGTTCCTAACCCAGCAATAAAGACATTGCTTATGCAAAATGAGGTGGGAGAGCTAAGAAAAGAGTGGGTTACCTTGCTATAGGAGTATGGCATGGAAATTAAACCCATGAAGTTAGTACGAGGGCATGAAATTACCCAAACAATCACAAAAATAGTAGTAGAAGTAGGACCTGAACTTATAGTGAAGCAATACCAGCTGGAGGATGTCTCCCCAGGGGAATGGTATGATGACATAGTCTACTATCTAATGAACCACAAATGCTTGTCCCACCTACAGGGAGTTCAAAAGCATACTCTTAGGTTGAAGAGTAGTAGATACATGCTACAAGGATCCATTTTATATAAAATGAATCATGAAGGTGTCTATCTGAGATGCTTGGGAAAATATGAAGCAGATTGAGTCTTGGAGGAGTTTCATGACAAATTTGGCATTGGAAACGGATTTCTCCCTTCAACTTCTCATCAAATCATACAAGCAGGTTACTATTGGCTAACAGTCTTCAAGGATGCTCATAATCACGTTTGCTCATGCTACGCATGCCAAACAACTGCTACCAAGGAAAAGAATGTTGATATCCCACTGTAACCAATTTTGGAGGTGAGGCCATTTGTGCAATGGGGTCTCAACTTCATTGGTCTGATAATCCCACCATCATCTGTAGGACATAGTACATTCTAACTACTTCTAATTATTGCACTAGATGGACATAAGTCATTGCATGTAGGCAATGCACAACTGAGGTAGTTACAAATTTTCTAGAAATTTTTATTCTAAATCACTTTGTTTGTCCTTATGCATTGGTGTGTGACAATGGACCTGCATTTTCTTCACTTAAATTTGCTAGTTGGATTTCGATTATGAAATTTCCCTCATATTCTCATCCAACTACTACCCTCAAGGCAATGTACTTGCTGAATCCATGAACAAGAATCTGATCAATGTGATTAAGAAATTGCTTGATAAGAATCCCAAAGAATAGCATACCCAACTCCATTTTCCCCTTTGGTTAGATCGCACATGCCAAAAGGCTTCCCTTGGTGATTCCCCATTCCACCTCATCTATGGTTTAGAACCCATATTTCCCATCCATCTAAAAATCCCTACCCTCTAGTTTATCAGTGACTTTTATGGAGGGGATCGTAGAGAAGTCTACCTAGATAAGTTATTGCATCTAAAAGAAGTTCATGACCTTGCAATAGAAAAATTTTCCAAACATCAGGGCATCGTCAAAAGATGGTTTAACCATTGAGCTAAACTCAAGGCCTTTTGAATCATTGATGTAGTCTTATGTTGGGACAAGGCCCATGAAAAGAAAGGGGGACATCACAAATTCAACAAGCTTTGGCTTGGCCCCTTTCAAATAGTTGAGATCATGGGATACAATACTTTCTACCTAAAGACCTTAATTGGTGAAGACATCTTGTTGCCTGTCAACGGGAAGCACCTAAAGCATTACTTCCAAGCCTGAGCTCTTTTGAGCTCTTCTTTCATAAATATTTGTATATAGGTTAGTATAGGTTTCTTTCAGTTTGTTTGTGTTTTGTTGTTTTGTCACCTCATTTTTCTCGTCTCCTGGTTGTTTTTGTTTTTGATGAGGGTGTTTTGTTTTTGTTGCAGTGGCCATGCTCATTCAATGAATGGGTCACTTTGTTGTCTATCATTTGTGTTCTTTGGATAAACATTCAATCTCAACTATTGGTTTTTGACCCTCACTATGGAATGACTTCCTCATTTGAACTGTCTTCTCACTCAACCCTTGGTTGAATCCTTTTATGTTCATCTCAGATCCTACACAAAATTCATAATAATCATTTCTAGAGTGTTGTACAGTGGCTATTATAACAACTTCATAAGTGGAAAATCTTAAGTCTACTCCAGTGACCACTATGGTTCCTAAACCCATAGTAGCTTTAGTGCTTACATGGTTGAGCAAAAGAATAAAATGTGAAATGAAATATAAAAAGAGAGAAAAGAAAAGAGAAAATTCTAAAATCAAACAACCGTATGGGCATGCAGATAACTCTATCAAGGCTATGGAAGCATGGCTAGTAGTAGACCAATATTCATGGGGTCACAATGACAACTCTGTTAGAGCTATGGATGCCTAACTGGTAGTGAGGCAATGTCTAGGTTACTTTTGGTGTTCGATGATTCATGTAGCTTGCTTAGTTTGATTAGCTGCCACTCATCATGGTTTCCATGGGAAAGGAATGAACTCACTAAGAACACACACTTCTGAGATGTTTCATAGGTTGACCCAACTAAGGACCCTATTCTCCTAGTTCACTTTTGGATGTTGGCCCATAGTTTGCAAAACTAGAAATTTTGGGTTCTGAATGGATACTTATCCTCAAAATTCTCAGGAGTGTTCCCCTATAGATTCACCCTTTTTTATGTCCTCAGCACATATGCCCCATTCGGAATGGGGACCCTCTCTTTCCTTCACCTCATTTTCTGTGCCCCCCCATTTTGGTGTCCAATATGGTTAGTGTACCATTAAGGTTTTATCTCAAGTTTACCATGTTTCATCCCCAAAAAAAATTTCTATGTCCTAGGTCCTCACATAGTTCCCTTAACAGTTTGCCTCTGCTAACATCCTTGGTGCCTTCTAGACCCACCCTATTAGATTTCTTTGGCTAGGTTTCCTTGTTGCATTTTTTTTTTCAAATGGCCAAAGGCCCTCGACCTTCCGCCACTTGAAACTCACCTTCCTATTCGCTGCTTCCCATGCTTGTCATGGATAAGTTTAAATGACTATCCTTCATTCTCACCGAGCTTGGGATTCTAGATCTCCCTTCCTAGGTTTTTGTCACATGCTTGCTCTTCCCAAATGACCATCCCTTGCCAGAGTTCTAACCATTGGACTCTGGGGTCCTCTTCGTTGATGGATTTCCACTTAGCGTTTCATGTGGTCATCAACTCACATCCTTCCGACCTCCAGGTTTTGGACCCCTCTCCATCATTTTTGAATTTCAAATCCACCAACCTTTTGGCCACTGTACAAGCATTTATTAAGGAAATTTAATGCCTCTAAAATATATAAATAGTCCAATTTAACCTACCATTTTCACAGGTCAGGTTAGCTAGAGAAGTTGAGAGTGATCCAAAGCCTTCGTCACCCGCCGCCCTCAAGCCCACAACCATCCTCTGCTATTTCTTTGCAGATTCAACAACTTCATTCACCAGGTTCTTATAGTAAGTTGGTCATCCACCCTCCCAGTATTCTTTTTGGTGATTCTTTGTTGAAGTAATGGATGAAAAGGGATAGAAATACATTCATTCAATAGAGGAAAATGAGTTTTAGAAAACCCATATGATAAAATTTTGAGAAAACCATCAAATCACCCTTGAATTGACTTTGGAACTTCACTATCCCGACATTGTTCTTCACAGAAAGGGATAGCACCCTTCAGGCCTAAGACTCCCCTTTCCTCCCAATAAAGCATTGAACTGAAAACAACCACAAAATGATGAAGATTCCTTCTCAAGTCTACAATCCCAGGGAACTCTTACTAGTTCGCCATTTGGACTTAACAAAAATTGAATTCCCTACTTTCGTCCATGCTTTCCCAACCCACTCCTACGGGATTTTGTCCCCAAGACAGTGTCCATCTTCCATTGCTTCTAAATGACATCTTGGTTCCATCTACTCGATCTTCGAGATCCGCCCTTTAGTCCACTAACTGAGTTAGAAGATGAAACTCCCACATCCTTATCACTTTCTAGGTCTTGTTCCATGAACTTTTGTCCATGGTCTTCTGTTGTACCATTGTCATTTCACATAGCTATTGGATGGCTCTTTCTGCCCTCTAGGTCCAGAACATCCCAATACCGTGTGAATAAAATGATGAAAACTTAAGTGTCCCTACCTTCGTTGGGTCCCCTCCGTTAGACTTCCACCGTCAGGACTCTGTCCCATCTCGGTCATTGCAAAAAAGAAAATTGAGCCCATCCTTCTGACCTCTGGGGCCCAATACCTCAATTTTTGATAGAACTCACAATGAAGAAAATATGAAAGTGAAGTTTAAATCTGGGTTTGGTCCATTGGGTTACTCCCATTAGACTTTCGCTCACTGGTCGCCATTTCAAAATAGAAATAATTGAGTGACTTCCCATCTCCTTTGACCCAAAAATTTAATTGATCAAGGAGTATTGTCGACCATATTTCAAGCTCGCAAGTCCTTGAACTCCATTCCTAGAATGTGATTTCGCCAGAGCCATTCCAAATGAAAAAATCGAGGTGGCTTTCCCTCCTCTTGACTCCAAATGCCCCAATGATGGTCTAAATGCTTTCAGATCTAGAAACAAACTTTGGTCCACATGTTCAAATTGGACCCTCTTCCCCGTGGACCTTTTAAATCATTTAAATTTGAAGATTGAAGAAAGCACATGGATTTCCCTACCTTGTTCGCCCTTCAAAACAACATTCTATCCAAGGAAGTTCAAACCCTGGGACCTGGACTATCCAAATTCCTTTCAATAAACTACTAATGACCATTTAGAATAAATGTTAGATTTCTTGATTATTGTATTATCCAATCTAACTCTATTTGAAAGGTTTTACCTAAACTTTTATGTTTGCAGGCTTGATTATGCTCACCTTGCCTTTGTTTGCAGAATATATGGAATCGGGTGCAGGACCCTCAGGGGTAGTTGTAGAGAAAGAAAAAGGGAAGAAAATAGGAAAATATCCTCATGGAAAGGAAGATAAAGACCAAATGAAATAATAGTTCTAAGGGGAACCATTGCAATCTAAGGTCACCACTGATTGGAAGGAGTTCTCTAGCACCAATATAGGGCACATGGACATTGACAAATTCATGTAAAGAATCAGGATCAGCCCTAAGATAGAGAATGCCAGATTGATCAAAGGCAGCGGGATAGCCAAAGTTGTAGGTTTTCCTCCCTCTGTTGTCACCCCCAAACTAATAATGGCTTGTAGGAAGGCATACCAGCTAAAAACCAGAACAATCATGGATAAGCATGGAAACATGTTAGCTAACATTTCAAGTAGGGTGATAACCAAGACCTTCCATATCCCTACCTTTGGGGAGATGGAATTTCCAACCATCTATGAGTGTAAAGCAATGTGGGATGAGGACCTAATTAAATGTAAGAAGCTTATAAATCAATATAGGCTCAAAGAGAAGAGAGGAAATGCTACAAAAGTTCCTCAGGAGCTCTTCCATAGTGATTTCCATGAAGACTACCATGATCTGGTAACCATGCTAAGCAGAGTAATGGTCCTCCATGTTGTGTCCTACTTTTAAGAATGGATGGTCTACTTTGTTGAACAAATTCTCCATGGAAAGGAGGATGATACCATGGAGACTACATTTTACTCGGGAGGGATAATAAGTGATTACTTTCATGAGAAATTCATGAACATGAAGAATACCACCAAGTTTTACATGAAATCCTACCTGGTCTATTCAATGGTCGAATGAAGGAAATATAGAGGCTTATTCAAATCTACAAATGAAGAACAAGGTAGGGAGCTAAAGGTCTATGACAGGTACCCTCAGTTGCAGTACAAGAACTACAAGAAGGACTACTACAGGTTCAATGACACTTTCATAGGTCATATCATTAGATTAATTGGGGGTGACTTTGAGAGGCAAGTCTCCCACATTGCCAATGTGTTTCTAAAATAGTATGCCTTTCTATTCATTCAATATCCAAAATTCACGTAGATTCACACTCAAGGCTTTTCAAAAAGACTGAACAAGTTTCCCTAGTGTCCCAATGACCAGATAATATTGCTAGAGCTTTCTCAATAGTTGTGACATGTGCACACCCTCTTGAGTAGAAAACACCTGGAAAGTTATCCCCTTTCTTTCGACCAAGGTATGTACGAGCTCCATACCTCACAATGTGTAGGTAATTCATAAAAGGAGTTGGCTGAGTACCATTTCAGACTTCACACCACCCACCCACGGATGGATCCTTATGGATATATAAGGAAGGAACTTGGACCCGACTATGCACATTTGCACAACATTGAGGATTTTTGGTCAAACTACCAAGAAGACAAAGAGGTGTGGATGAGACATTACATGTAGATGACCACATACTTTGTGAAAAAGGTGAACTTTTTCACAGTGCTTGATTAGGTAGAAGAAGGTGAGAGCACAGTGATAGACCCCCAGTATGATGGAGTTGCCAATCTTCCACTACCAATAATCAATTGGGATGAGCAAGAGATCAATGACCTCGACATTATAACCAATTTTGTTGAGGTTCACACAAAAGAATGGGTTAATGGGAAAGTTGTTTGATTGAAGCAACAAGGGGTCACCCTTACTTATGAAGGGATCGACAGTGAAGACAAGTGGAATAGATGGTGGGATAGCTATTGCATCAACAAGAGAAAATTTGAAGTCCCCTTCACTCACTCGCTCAATAAAAAGAAAGGAGACTGACGAGCAATAGTCCAATCCAAAAGTCTATGCTAGAAAGGCCTTAGAAGGTGAGTCTTCCAAGAGACATAAGAAATCAAGCAGCATCACTAAAATTCATGTTATACAAGAAGATACCCTCCATGAGGGAGAGGAAATGGAAGTTGATCAACCAAAGTCCTCACCAATTTCCTCCATTACTACTGCTCTTTCACTAACTTCTCAAGCCATGGTGGCTACCTCCCCATCTATGGTGGACAACTCAGTCCACCTTGTCGCTTCTTTTTCAACTAGCCCCATCATGATGGTTGATTCTTCTTCAGCCACTAACTCTCTACTTTCTTCTGGTTCCATGTCGCTGACCACATCTTTCTCACTAGCCATGGAAATGATACCCATGCTTCCACTTTCACTTCCAAAAGCATTCTCATGGCATATGCAGAGTATCCCCTCTGAAATGTCTAAAGTATTGATGAGTCTCACCATATAGGCTGACCTAGCATAGTTTCCTACCAACATTCCCATCTCAATTCCTCCAACTAAACCACTGGAGATGAAAGCCACAATAGAAATATATGTTGAATGGGAATGACAAGAGAGGGAAGCTACAAAGGCATTGGAAGAGGAAGTGAATGACAACCATGAGCATCCAGAACATCAACATTTGCAAATTTATAAGGTAGTTCGTGAAGGAGAGGAGACAAAGTATTCTGAGGGTGATGAAGAAGAGGGTTTCAGTACTAAAATTATACAAACATTTGAGGTTGATTTTGAGGAGGAACTAGCCCAACAATTGAGCGATGTTGGAGAAGAAATGGAAAGACCACCTTCCGAAGAAGGGTGAAAAGATGAAAAAGTGGAAGAAAGCACTAAATTTCCAGCCAGTGAACAAGAAGAAGGCCCCAAGCATGATGAAGAGCTACCTCTCTTAGAAGGGCAGGAAGAATAGGAAAGGAAGAAACATAAATATGTGCCACCTCCATGTGAGGAAGAAGGAAATAAAGAAGAGGACAAGCCTAAAGAAGAGGTTGAAACCTACAAGGATCTAGAGACTAAGTAGCCCAATAGGCATGAGCAAGAAGATGAAAAGGAAGAAGGAGATACTAAAAGGGAGGATATCCCTACCAAACACCTACCCACTAAATCCCCCATCAAACTCACAATGTTCATCTAGGACTCTGATGCAGAAAAAGAAGATACAAGGGTGGAGAAATAGGCTCCCAAGATTAAGGAGATTGAAACTAGGAAAGATAGAGAGGAGGGTGATCAAGAATCACCTAAGGAAAAATCCTCAATGCCCGACTAGCTAGAAAGGAAACTTGAGATGAAAGCTCTTGCCCTGAGCGATCCAAGAGCAAGACTAGAGGCCATATTAGCCTAGGCATAAATCAGCACTAAGAAAGAAAAGAATCCCAATGTTACATCCAAGGTGACAATGGATGCTTTTGGATCTAGAACCATGCAAGTAGCAACACCAATGGTGGGGAAAGAAGGGATAAGCTATAACATCTCCACTATCGACTTGGGGACAACCACCAAAGAATAAAAAGTGGATCACCTTCAGGAGTCTGTCACCATCGTGGTGCATCTGATACAACAAGATAAGATCTCAAAGGAAGAACTCAAGGCACAGGCGGCTGATTTGATAGCATACATCCAATAGTGGTCATTAGTAGAGGAACTACCTACCACGTCTTCGGCTCTGCCATAGTTGATATCCAAAGAACAAATAGACAATCTCGAGAAAAGAAATAAATTGGACAGGACCATGGAAGGCAGGTTCTAACAGGTCTTGTATGTTGGAAAAATGGGCATCATTCATGTTGTTAGGATAGCAAACAAGTTCTTGGATGTATAAAAGTTTGTTGAGGGTATAATGAAACTCTGCATTGACTTCTTGAGGAGATATTAGTCTACTTACTTGATGATTGAGGCTATCCTCAAACTGTCAAGCGAGACTTGGGAAAAAGAACTTGCATTAAAGAAGGATGATCATTAGCTAATGGATGTGTGGAAGTGGGATTTCAAAAATTGAAAGGAAAGGTTGGAGCAAGCGCTTGACAAGGTGGATCCAAATACCGATTGGACCAAGGATGTTTGGGAAAATTGCAGTCAATATTTGAAGCTAATGATAGGGTATGATATGCCTATTGTCCAAATTGATTTGGAAAAGATAAAGCCTCATTTCTAGAAGAAAATGGAAGATGGGATGTCGGGCGAGATCACTACTGACTTCATGAGTTTTTATGCCTGATCCTTTGCCCAATCTGAGCTATTCAGAGACCACACAATGAAGTATGACAAAGACTAGGAAAAGCTCACCGATAGATCCAAGGAGTGGAGTTACCAAATGTTGTGATCTAAAATTTTGGAAGTTGATAAGCTCTAGCTACTGATTTTGAAGTTCATAGAGTATGCTGCTTTGAAGAAGCAGGAAGGAAACCCTGTTATTGATGAGGAATTCCTGATAGAATAGTTGCAACCAAGGCAATCAACAAAAATATAAAATGGTACGGTGTTGTCATTAGAAGACAAAATAGGGATAAGGACAAGAATGTATTTTAATATTTAATATATTTGGGGGGTAGGTAGAACCCTAGTTTTTTAATATCTTGGCCACATATAATGCAAATTAATCTTGGCCATTCATTCTAATTTTTGGACACTATAAATATGGGGTCTCCTCTCATTTTCAAGAGAGATTTGAGTTGTTGTAATGACATGCTACTAAAATTATAATAGAAATACATTGACTTTGGTGGATTTATGAGTTTCTTTGCATGTTTCATGATTCATCTCCCATAGTCAGCTAATTGGTTAGATTTAGTTCTTTTTTTTACTTAGTCTTAGATTTCTTGAATAGATTTGGTAATTTTGTTCTATGGCTATGAATATTTCAACTGTGTTGATGAATTTCTTGTCCATAATTTTTGCTATTTATTGCTTGTAGATGGTTGTGGAAAGTTAGTCTAGACTTATATTGAAAGTTTCTCCAAAATTCTATCTTTATTCATGCATGTTTTTGGTGAATGAACAATAGAAGTGTTGCCTAAATTTTCACCCTCTGGCTCAATCAGGCAAGGAAAATTGTGTTTAACAGATTCAAGAAGGCCAAATGGAGCATTCAGTCTAAGGGAAAAGCTCATGAATCTGATGCTAGGTCATAGGGAGCTCAGTTGGGAAGCCTGCCTTGTTTAGGTTCAGCATGAAAATCTTCTAAGGGAAGAGTCGCCAAGACCCCAGGAATGTCACAGCGAGTGGGATTCACCTGTAGATCCCTCTCAGCAAGACATCGGATAGGGGCTTAGCGACAAAACATTTTCAATTCGGTGGAGGTTCTTTTCTTTGACAAAAGGTCTCGGTGAATGCATTGGGTCTCGCCGACAAAACAATGTAGGATCTTTTTAGCATATGTGTGCGGGTTTCAGAAAGAGGTCTCATCGATCAAAGATTGCTTGCCGAAGTTAGGGGATCTCAGCAAAGCAAGCGAGCTTTGCTAGGAAGTCTCACCAAAGTCACAAGGTCTCCCCGATAATCAAAAGGAAGCAAGTTTTAGGACAGGTCTAGTCGACAAAAAGTCTCCCTAGCACAAAGGAAAGAGGGCCCTCAGTATGACTAAGGGATCTCGCTAGGAAGTCTCGTTGAAGTCACAAGGTTCACCTGAAATGAAATGGAGCTCAACAAGAGTCAAAGGGCTTGAAAAAAGGTCTTAGCGAATGGAGACGGTCTTGCCGATTAAAGGGAGGCCCCACCAAAATAATGAAAGGGCTTGCCAATAGGAGAAGTTTTGACCACCCGAAGAGGCTATGTAGAATTTACTCAGCCAATCAAAGAGATCTGAACGTAAATCATGGCAGTCTAAAGAACATCAATAGGATGAAAGGTGGTGTGTATTTGTTACAAGCTCAAGGCATTCAAGGTGTAGCTGAAGTAGCTCAAAAGGACATGATGGATCAAATGAATGCAGTAGCTACAAAATATCAGAGGGCTTCTATGAGGGTAACTCTTCACTGACACACACAACAGGGACACACAGGCTTCAACATTAATTCCAATCAAAAGATTTGAGGATAGATCTTTCTGAGCTCTGATATTTTGTAAGCCCTAAAGGGCCGTCACAGTCTGTATATAAGGCTTTTTTCCCTTTTGTAATCAGTTTGAATTATGCATTCAAGGGAGTTAGTGGTTTTTTTCATCAATCCTTTCTCAATTAATGTATGTTTCTATAACGCAACTAAAATCCTGAATACAACACAGAGTTTACCTTGGAAGCTTGTGTTCATGTTAGTATTGATTCTCATTTTTGTATCTTTCTTTCAAACATGCAAGTATTTAACTGTGTTTTATAATTATGCACTTATGTCTTAAGGTTGTGAAATTGATCTTTCCTTCCCAAGATGTGTATGTAGGCCAAACTTGTTAGGACTAAAGCATTAAATCTGAAAGTTGTTCTGAGTATGTGAAGCAATAGAATTCAAACTTTCAAGTGTATGTTTTTCCTATGTTCATTTCGTGATTTCTCATTAATAAGGTGTATCACGATAAGTTTAGTTCCATTCTCATGAACTTTCATTCTCCCTTTCCCTTCAAAGAAGCAGTAATTTAGGTGACACCAAAGGACGTCGGCCTTCTCTGGAGGTTCACTCCAATCTTAGGTGACCCACAGCCTTGGAGTGATCCAATGTTTCACTAAAAATCTCAATTTTACAACTTTGCATTAGGGTGCATTTCTAGGTAACAATAGTTTCTGGCATACCCAGTGGGACAAAAATTAGATTAAACTACTGGTTTAGTATGCAACTAGTGAATTCCAAACTTTATAGAAGTCCTTTGGCATACTTGGCAACTCCACAAAGAGGAAGAACTCCAGAGATCAACGCTTTATCTAGTTTATGAGAAAAGTTTAGACAAGAGGCAGCTCAGGCCCCTTCGAATATTTTCAGCTATCACCACCAAGAAGAAAAGGTAGAGCAACAGAAAAAAAGAGGAACAACAATTATCTATTCTAGAAGAACTCAGTCTACTCCATTAGTGGGATCTCATTTTGCTATACAAGTAAATCCAATTCAACTACCTCCAAGGGCTGGTCCAAGGAATCAACCCTTTGTTTCTTTTGATAGAGGAAACTGCTTGAATCTGGCACAACACAACGATATCCCAATGGCAGCTTTGAAAAGTCTGCCAATTTTTACAAGGGAAGACCAGACTACTCCCATTGAACATATGAGAGATGTGGCTTCGTTATGTGGATTCCATCACATAACCCAAGAGGATGTTGCAGTGAGACTACTAGCTGCTTCACTGAAAGGAAGAGTTGTGCAATGGTATAGGAGCCTACCAGTCAGTTCAATTGCAACATGGGACAAATTTGGAGATAAGTTGCATAAGCAATTTCAAGACAGGTCTGACAACTTGTCTCTATTGGAGCAATTGACCACAATAAAGAGGGCTCCACAAGAGCAGATGAATGACTTCAACTTCATATTTTAGAGAACTTGGGATAGAATCCCTACAACAATGAGGCCACCTCCAAAATACGCATTTTTATATTTTTTAAGGGCTTTGAACAGTGACATAGCTGTCATGATACAGTCAATGGGAGGGGTGTCTTTTCCAGATTCTTTCGAAATAGCAATCAGAGCTGAGAATAGCTTAATACAAGCTGGTAAGCTTGCTCCTAGGCCACCAATGCCAATATTTCCAAAAATTCATGTAAACATTCCTTTGTAAATACCTCCTTTCACACCTCTACCAGCTATACCAATGTTGCCAATTGTCGTTGCTTCAGGCTCATCACAGGAGTTACAAGAGATCAAAAATATTTTGTAGACTTTTGGTAACAAGCTGGTGAACTTGGAGAAACAACAGACCTACTCTAGGCCTTATCAACAACAGAATCAAGCCTCAAGTCAGCCCTTTCAAGGTCAACAACAACAATTCCATGGGAATAGACAACAGTACTAAGGAAATTATCAAGGTGCAAGACAAAATGTAAATACATGGCCTTTTCAGGCCTATAATCCAGCTCCAATTAGTGCTATCAAAGAGCTTGTTCCTATTCAAAACAATCTGGCTGCTGATTATGAATGGTGTTATCCATGTAATCAGCCACATAATCAAGCTACATGCTCTAATGGTGTCATCAATTAGGCACTTATGGTATAGAATGCCTCAAGTTCATAGCAGGGTGCATTTAATGAGCCATCTCCACAACACTACGATCAGTTTGCAAATGATGCTACCCTACTCAACTAGCAAGGTGAAGAATTTTGTGGGTTGAATGTGGACAATTCTTCAGTTGCAGCTAACACTAGGGCAAAAAAGAGAGAATTCGAGCTTGATCATGTAGCCAAAAAAGGAAAGGCATCAGTTGTTGAACCATCTGCATCTCAAGTGACTAGTGGTTTGCAAGGAAATCAACAACTCCCAATAAGGGAGCAACCACACTTACAAGTTGATCACACTGGCATAAAGGTACATAATAAAGTAAATCTAGTTGTACCTTTTAACATTCTTGATATTATGAAAAGGACAAATGTAACAATGTCTATGTGGGATTCATTAGTCATCCCAGGTCAAAAGGATATGTTACAGTCAGCCTTGACAAGTTTGAAAATGTCTGATCAATTTGAGTCTCCAATAGGTCAAGTTAGGACTATTTTGACCAATAACCCACAAGAAAATGATAACCAGCCTAGCAAAGAGATAGGAAAATAAGTCAAACCACCTCCCTTTTACATGTTAGTAATCATTGGTGATAAGTTAGTTCATAACTATATAGTAGATAGTGGAGCTAGTAGTTATGTGATGCCAAAGCAGATTACTAACAAGCTTGGGCTAAAGTATCAACCTTTAGAAAAAGGAGTAATCCAATTGGACGGTACCTTCATTAATACATTGGGCATTATTAATAATTTAAGTCTTACCCTTCATGCTTGTCCTAATTTTTCAGTTCCCCAAGACATATGTGTCATAGACCTTCCGCCTTTCTTTTCCTTATGCTTATCAAGAGACTTTATAGCCAAGATAGGTGGTTATGTGTTATCTAATTGGTCACATATGTTATTTAGAACAAGATATGGAACCAAGGTTACCATTAAATCTAAAAGGTTGGCCAAGGATCACATTGAGCCATATAACCCAAGTCCCATCAACGCTACTCCTTCTGCTGCAAATGCAAATTGTGTTGCTTTTACTGACAATGAGCTGGCTGTCGCGCAACAACTCCAATCAGAAGTTGTTCTTGACATGCGGCTGCATGGATGGGTAGTTGAGAATGTATTGGAAAGTCCTGAGGACCTCATTCAAGATGCTAGTATGGGCAACTATGTCATTCTTGAGCCTGACACAAAGATTCCAAACTTGGAGAAAGATGCAAATTAGTTGTTGCAACCACTAAACAGACTTTGGGAGATGTTCTTCGATGGTTCCAAAAGTAAGAATGGAGCAAGGGAAGGTGCAATGTTGATTTCTCCACAAGGTGATACGTACTACTCTGCATTCTATTTTTCTTTTGCATGCTCCAATAACACTGCTGAATATGAGGGCCATGTTCAAGGTCTAGAATGGGCGAGGAAGAGAGGAATAACTAGCTTGAAAGTCTATGGGGAAAACAAATTAATTGTTAATCAAGTAAGGGGCCTGAATGTTGCTAAAAATGACACATTAAAGTCTTATAGAAACAAAGTGTGGAACATGCTTGAGGATTTTGATGCCTTTAACTTAGTGTCTATTCCAAGAAATCAAAACAAGCATGTTGATAGGCTTGTAGCCATTGGAGGATAGTTTGATATTCCAAGAGATATTAGAAAAGAGAAATTGCAGCAGTATGTGAAGGTTGTTGTCAGACCATCAATTCTTGATAACAACATTCACTGGCAAGTTTTTGACAGTGATGAATAGATTCTCTCCTTTTTGCTCGAAGAAGATCAGTTCTCCATGGTGAATCAAACAAAACTCAAGTAGCAGTATGGTGATCAAGTCATACAACTAAAGACAAATAAGTTTCCCAAAGGCCTTGTTACCTTAGAGTCGATTTTCAATACTGATGATTAGCTTAAAAAGGGTAAAACCAGCTTGCAAATCAAACAAGAACACTATGAAGAGCTAGAGATCTTCAAAGATAAGCTCCTTAAGATAGGAAAAAAAATTTCACCTGAAGATAAACAAGCTTTTGTTGCTTTATGCCAAGAATTTCATGATTTCTTTGCTTGGGAATATTTAGATTTGAAAGGGTTTGATCCCCACATTTCTTAGCACACAATTGAGTTAGAGCCTAATGCTAAGCCAGTAATATAGAAACAAAGGCCCTTGAATCCTAAACTTGAGCCCCTAATGATTCAAGAGCTGACTAAACTAGTTGAGGGGGGTATTGTCTTTCCTATCAAACACACTTCATGGGTTTCTAACCTTGTACCGGTTAGGAAGAAAAGTGGTGAAATAAGACTTTATGTAGACTTTAGGGATCTTAACCGAGCATCTTTGAAAGACCACTACCTGCTGCCCTCCATGGAGAAAATTCTACAAGAAGTTGTTGGTTCTAAAAGATTTTCCTTATTGGATGGTTTTTCAGGCTACAATCAAGTACTGGTTAAAGAGGAAGATCAGTTCAAAAACACTTTCACAATTAAGTGGGGCACCATGGCATACAAAAGGATTCCTTTTGGTTTATCCAATGCTGATGCCACATTTCAGAGGGCCATGGACATGGCATTTCAAAGTTTGTTCAACAAGATTATACTGATTTACCTAGATGATATTACAGTATATTCTAAGAATGCTAATGAACATGTGTCACATATTAGGCAAGTTTTTGAAAAATGTAGAGAGTTTGGGATCTCTCTCAATCAGAAAAAGAGTATCTTTGTTGTTCATGAAGGGAAATTATTAGGACACGTAGTGTCAAAGCAAGGAATTACTATTGATCCTCAGAGAGTCAAAGCCATACTTGAGTTGCTGCTACCTAATCACAAGAAGGGTCTACAGAGCTTCTAGGTCAAATCAACTTTCTAAGAAGATTCATCCCTGATGTTGCAAACATGTTACAACCTTTAACAGCTATGTTGAAGAAAAATGCAGTCTTTAGTTGGATGAAAGATGCCAAGAATAGTTTTGAAAAGGTCAAGGAGGCCTTAGTAGTCACTCCTACACTGGTAAATCCCAATTTTTCTAAAAAAAAATTTGTATGCTTATGGTAGCACAAGTAACATTTATGCAATATTGGTTCAAAAAAATGAAGAGAATTTAGAATAGCCAATATCCTTTTTCAGTCAAGGTTTGGTTGATTATGAATAGAAATACTCCTTTGTAGAAAGGCATGTTCTTGCTATGATTAGAAGTCTAAAGAAGTTTAAGCCTTTGATTTCTCTTAATAAAATTCATGTTCTAGTGGCGTACTCAAGTGTGAAGGAGTTTCTGCTGAATAAAGACCTGAATGAAAAAAGAGCAGGATGGGTCACCAAGGTCATGGAGTATGATGTGGATATTAAGATCACCAAACTAGTTAGCGGTAAAGGTCTTTGTGAACAACTTGCTAATGGGTCAAGCGGTGAAGGTGAACTCGAAAAGGATGTTATCCTTGCCAATACAAATGAGCCTCAAAATACTCAAGATAATGTGCCTATGGAGATAGCTAATTGGGTTGAAGATATGACCCAACTTTTACAAACTGGCGAGTGTCCACCAGGTTTGAATAGAGCCAAAAGGAGATACTTCAGACTACAGTCCATACCATATATATTGGTCAATAATGTTCTTTTCAAAAAGGATCTGAACAGTGTCCTATTAAGGTGCATTCATAGCAGCTCGATCAAATTGAAAAAGTGCTTCATGACTTTCATGATGGAGCTACAGGGGGTCACTTTACTCCCAGAACTACTACCTGGAAAATCATGAGAGCTGGTTATTACTGGCCTAGCTTGTTCAAAGATGCATATTCCTGGTCAGGAAAGTGTGTCAAATGTGCTCTATTTTCAGGAAAGGAAAAGCTGCCCACTATGCCCCTGCATCCAATTCAAGTGGAACAACCCCTCATGAGATGGGGCATTGATTTCATTGGACCAATAAATCCACCTTCTGGTACTGGTCACAAGTGGGTGCTCACAGCTACAGACTATTTCACAAGGTGGATAGAAGCAATAGCTTTGAAAGAAGCAAAAGAGTCTTCAGTTTTTAGCTTCTATGAGGATATAGTCACTAGGTTTGGAGTGCTTGACTCCATCATATCTAATAATTCCCTTGCATTCACGGGTCTAAGAGTAACTAAATTTTTCGTTAAGAATGGCATTCATTTGAGCACATCTTCAAATTATTACCCTCAAGGTAATGGCCTAGCTGAGAGCACAAATAAGAACCTCATCAGAATTATTAAAAGAACCATAGAGGATAATCAAAGGACCTCGCATGTCAGTTTAAAGAATGCACTTTGGGTAGATAGAGTGACCCCTAAGAGGTCCATTGGTAATTCACCATATATGTTGGTCTATGGCAAAGAGGCAAGATTACCCCTATCTATAGAGCTTCCAACTCTCGACATTGTTCACCAGTTGAAGATACTTGAGGGATAGGACGCCATGTCTGTGAGGTATGCAGAGCTCATGGAGCTCGAAGAATCAAGGGACAAAGCAATGAAAGCTTTGGAGTATCATCAGCTCCAAATGAAAAGAACATTTGGCGAGAAGGCTACGAAAAATTCTTCAAGGTGGGAGACCTCATGCTTAAATGGGATGTTCTGAAAAGTAGACTAGGCCATCACACCAAATTTGAAAACATATGGACTGGTCCATTTATTGTCATAGGCTGTAAGGAGCACAATGCATATCAACTAACCATAACAAAAGGTGAAGTGCTTCCTATCCCAGTTAATGGGATACACCTCAAGCCCTGTTTCTGAGTTTGATAGGTCCATCTATTGTACATACTAGTTTAGGCTTTATGTTTTCCATAAGTGTTGTTTTAGCACAGTAAATATTTTTCATTTTAGTTTCCCTTGTCTTGCCATTTTTGGCAACCTGTTATGACCTGTGGATCTCAGGGAGTTGAGGCCATGTGCAAGACTGATATTTTTTTTTGTTTTTGAGCTTTCTAGTGACTCCATGCCCAATGGATAAGCCTAGTCACTGGTTCTCATGTTTAGCAGGCAAACATCCCATAAAGGTTGTCAGAATTATTGCCTAAATTTTCACCCTCTGGCTCAATCAGGTAAGGAAAATTTTGTTTAACAGGTTCAAGAAGGCCAAATGGAGCATTCGGTCTAAGGGAAAAGCTCATGAATCTGATGCTAGGTCACAGGGAGCTTAGTTGGGAAGCCTGCATTGTTCAAGTTTAGCATGAAAATCTTCTAAGGGTAGGGTCACTAAGACCCCAGGAATGTCACAGTGAGTGGGATTCACTTGTAGGTCCCTATCGGCAAGAAATTGGATAGGGTCTCAGTGACAAAAGGTTTTTAGTTCGGTGGAGGTTCTTTTCTTTGACAAAAGGTCTCGATGAACACATCAAGTCTCGTCGACAATACAACACAGGATCTTTTCGGCGTATGTGTGTAGATTTCAGAAAGAGGTCTCACAGATCGAAGATGTCTCACCAAAGTTAGGAGATCTTGGTAAAGCAAGTGAGGTTCACTAGGAATTCTCATCAAAGTCACAAGGTCTCCCTGATAATCAAAAGGAAGCAAGTTTTGAGACTGGTCTGGCCGACAAAAAGTCTCCCCAGCACAAAGGAAAGAGGGCCCTCGATATGACTAAGGGATCTCGCTGAGAAGTCTCACTGAAGTCACAAGGTCCCCCCAAAATGAAATGGAGCTCAGCAAGAGTCAAAGGTCTCGACAAAAGGTCTCGGCGAATGAAGACGGTCTTGTCGATCAAAGGGAGGCCCTTCGAAAACAACAAAAGCGCTCGACAACAGGATAAGTTTTGACCACCCGAAGAGGCTATGTCGAATTCACTCAACCAATTAGAGAGATCTTAAGGTAAATTATGGTAGTATAAAGAACATCAATAGGATGAAAGGTGGCATGTATCTATTTCAAGCTCAAGGTATTCAAGGTGCAGCCGAACTAGCTCAATAGGACATGATGGATCAAATGAATGCAGTAGCTACGAAATATTAGAGGGATTCTATGAGGGTAACTCTTCACTGACACACATAGTAGGGACACACAGGCTTTAGCATTAATTCCAATCAAAAGATCTGAGGTAGATCTTTATGAGCTCTGATATTTTGTAAGCCCTAAAGGGCTATCACAGTCTGTATATAAGGCTTTTTTTCCTTTTTGTAATCAGTTTGAATTATGCATTCAAGGGAGTTAGTGGTTTTTTTCATCAATCCTTTCTCAATTAATGTATGTTTCTATAACTCAACTGGAATCCTGAATACAACATAGAGTTTACCTTGGAAGCTTGTGTTCATGTTAGTATTGATTCTCATTTCTGTATCTTTCTTTCGAACATGCAAGTATTTAACTATGTTTTATAATTCTTCAATTATGTCTTAAGGTTGTGAAATTGATCTTCCCTTCCCAAGATGTGTATGTAGGCCAAACCTATTAGGACTAAAGCATTAAATCTCAAAGAAGTTGTTCTGATTATGTGAAGCAATAGAATTCAAACTTTCAAGTGTATGTTCTTCATGTGTTCACTTCATGATTTCTCATTAATACGGTGTATCACCATAAGTTTAGTTCCATTCTCATGAACTTTCCTTCTCCCTTTCCCTTCAAAGAAGCAGTAGTTTAGGTGACACCAAAGGAAGCCGGCCTTCTCCAGAGGTTCACTCTAATCTCAGGTGACCCACAGCCTTGGAGTGATCCAATGTTTCACTAGAAAGCTCAGTTTTACAACTTTGCATTAGGGTGCATTTCTAAGTGACAACAATAAATTTTTTAGTCCTTAGAAGCTAGCACAAATCTCATGATACTATGAGTTTTCTAGTTAAGTGAGATTCTAGTTTTAAGGAAGTTTTCCATAGTAGAACCTCCATGATCATTGTTCATAGTTAGTTTCAGATCTAGGAACCTCTCTTTTCCCCTGCTCTTTTTCCTTTTCTTTTAATAAGTAACCTATGCTAAGGTTCATTGCACATTGAAAGTTAAATCTTAAGATAAAACAAGAGTTCATAATTGTTGTTTGAACCTACAACAAATTGCACTTCAATTTCTCACCTCAAGAACTCCATTCCAAGATTCACTTTGCATCCAGCTACATAAGTCTACCCTATGATTACTAGAAAGATAACATCAAACATCAACTGAGGAATTCCATGCAAGTCATGACCTAACACCCAAGAGACCTTGGGGTTATTTTGAGAAACTTGTTGTTGGATATTTCCTTTCAAGAGAGCTACATTTCCTATGCACTGCCTGTGTTGAGAAAGTGCTAAAAACATCCATCAATAGGCATCATGTCATAACATTCTTTTGACCTCCCCTATCCTTGCATACCTTTTGAACACATGAAACTCCACAACTTCACCCTATTTCCAACCTATTCTAACTTATTTTCAAGCAATTTCTTCTTTTCACCTCTTCTAGCCTTACTTTTAAGAGGCCTCAATTCTGAATTTTTAATAGGGGTAGTGGTAGTAATCTCTTCCAATTCCTTTACCAATTCTATTTTCTTATTCCTACTCCCTATCCTACTTACATCAGGCCCATTCCATTGAGACACAACCTGAACAATAGGTGGAATGGCCTATTTCAACATATTACACTCAAACCCTTGTATGAGCAAGTTCAAACCTATTTCAGAAATCTACTTCTAAGTTGATTGGAACTTAATAAAATTCCACAAGAATGGATTCTAATCAAATCTAAAACCATTCTACAAGAATGGATTCTAATCAAGCATCGTGTGTATGTTTCTCTTTTCGATTGTTTTCAATGCCATCATAAGGAATCAAGTTGGTTGAACATAGCTCGAACCAATTCTATGTGTTTGGGTGTGAAAGAGGACCATATCTAGTGTAAAATTACCTATTGAGACACATTAGAGTAATTCTTTTGGTCACATGAATTGCAAAACAAAAGTTGCACCACTTTACAACTTTACACTATTTGCATTTGATAGCTTTTCCATCAAGTGAAAATTGGACAACACACAAAATGAATATTAGATAACAAAAAATAAGAGAGGTTATTGTAGAGGGGCCCAACATTATCTCATAGGATCAAATAGATATTTTGTAATCATTATGGTTTATGACTAATAACCCATCAAATATTGCTTCCCTTTTGCACTTTGGACCCTTAAGGGATCAATCCGATTGAACATAGCTCAGAGATATTCTATGTGTTTGGATGTGAAAGAGGACCATGTATAGCATAAGTGTACCCATTCAAATGTGTTGGAATAGTCCATTTGATCACATGAGCTGCAGAACGAAAGTTGCACTACTTTGCAACTTTCAACTACTTGCATTTCACAACTTTTTCCCCAAGTGAAAATTTGCCACCACTAGAAAATGCCTCTGAGATAGAAAAAAGCAAGAGAGGTTATTGTAGAGGGGCCCACCACAATCCAATAAGATTAGACAAAAAGTTTCTAAGTGTCATGGTATCCGAGTAACAACATGCTAAAATTTGCAATCATTTTTCACTTTGAGCCCTTAAGGAATTGATCTGGTTGAACATAGCTTAGAGTGATTCCACCTGTTTGGGTGTGAAAGGGGACCATTCCTAGCATAAAAATACCTATTTGGATGCATTGGAATAGTTTTTTTGGTCACACGAGCTATAGAATGAAAGTTGCACCACTTTCTAACTTTCAACTACTTGCATTTGACAACTTTTTCCCCAAATAAAAATTTATCACCATGGGAAAATGCCTCCTAGATAGAAAAAATAAGAGAGGTTATTATAGAGGGGCCCAACGTGATCCCATAGTATCAAATGAGAAGTTTCTAAGCATAACGGTATCCGAGTAATAGCATGTTGAAGTTTACAATCATTTTGCACTTTGGACCCTTAAGGGATCAATCCAATTGAACATAGCTCAGAGCGATTTCGTGTGTTTGGATGTGAAAGAGGACCATTCATAGCATAAACATACCTATTTCAATGCATTGGAATAGTTTGTTTGGTCACACAAGTTGCAGAACAAAAGTTGCACCACTTTGCAACTTTCAAATACTTGCATTTGGCAACTTTTTCCCCAAGTGAAAACTTTTCCACCATGGGAAAATGCCTCTGAGATAGAGAAAATTGAGAGAGATTATTGTATAGGGTCCCAACATGATCCCATAGGATTATATGATAAGTTTCTAAGCATCATAGTATTCGAGTAATAGCATGTTGAAGTTTGCAGCCATTTTGCACTTTGGATCCTTAAAGGATCGATCCGGTTGAATGTAGCTTGGAGCGATTCCATGTGTTTGGATGTGAAATAGGACCATGCACAGCATAAAAATACCTATTCAAACACATTGGAATAGTCCATTTGGTCACATGAGTTGCAGAATGAAAGTTACACCACTTTGCAACTTTGCACTGCTTGCATTTGACACTTTTTCCATCAAGTGAAAATAGGACATCACGAGAAAACCACTCTAAGATAACAAAAATTGAGAGAGGTTATTGTAGAGGGGCCCAAAATGATCTCATAGAATTATATGAGAATTTTCTAAGTGTCACGGTATCTGAGTAACAACATGCTGAAGTACGCAGCCATTTTACACTTTGGACCCTTAAGGGATCTATCTGGCTGAATGTAGCTTAGAGCGATTCAACATGTTTGAGTGCAAAAGAGGAAAACTTCCTAATTTAAAAATACCTATTCATATGCATTGTAATAGTTTGTTTGGTCACACAAGTTGTAGAATGAAAGTTGTACCACCTTGAATTTTTGTACTGCTTGCATTTGACACATTTTCCATCAAGTGAAAACTGGACACAACGGGAAAACCACTCTAAGATAACAAAAACTGAGAGAGGTTATTGTAGAGGGGCCCAACATGATCTTGTAGGTTTATATGGAGATTTCGTTAGCACCATGGTTTTCGAGTAATACCCCATCAAAGATTGCTACCCTTTTGCACTTTGGGATCTAATGTTTCCTTGAACTGTATGGTTTTGTACAGGGTGATTATGCTCTCTTTTTTATGGAATTCGGTGGGAAGCAGACTTAAATCTATTTTAGTTTTGGTTTGGTTGGATTTCAAGTGATTTTTTTCATTTTAGAAGCTAATTACTGAGGGTCATTCTCTATACCCTGTTTTAAGGGATTTGAGTGCATTAAAATGTCATAGTAATCCTTCCACCCACTATATGCTTCTATAACTCAACGGAAAGGCTTATTTAGGGTTATAAAACATGTATGTAATGTTTTCTACACCAGGGAGGCGAATAGAGGGTTTTTAGGTGATGCCCTAGATGTCAAATGGTGCATTTTTTAGTGGAAAATGGTGGTTTAGTGCTAGGTTTTGAAGAAATCTTTGGGGGAAGTGATATCTCTTGAAATTTTAAGCTTTTTCAGACCTTTTTAAAGGTGTTTCAGGCTTTGGTAGGCTATGGGAAGGTTTGGTGTATGGGTTTTCAATAAACCCTTTCCTAACTTGTGAAAGAAGAGGGTTTTGGGGTTTGTTATGTTAGAGTGATTATTGATGTAATTCAAGGTGGAGGAACCCTTTTCAACATCAACTAATCAATTCTCAAACAATGAACCCAATCTTTGATCACTAAAACACCTGATTTCTCAAAACACACTCAAAAGTCTTCTAGCCTTCAATATTCAACAAATTAAGTTACCCTACTACTAAGGCCATACAAAGGCCAACAAATCATTACTAGAGACTTACCATATAGTCCTACTACAAGATTCACAAAATATCTTTGTGCCATCATGGAGAACCAACAAACTGACCTTGTAAAAGGCTACTAGAATTAGCCCACTTTTCCAAACAAAGTACCTTTTAAACTTCTTGTAATCATAAAATCCCTTGGATAGTGACTAATTGTGACTCAAAACATCAAATTCACTAATCATTACAACAACACAAGGCTTCTAGGGTGTTGTTCCAACAAACCCTCCCTTTTCATGCATAAAACTAGGGTTTTACTAGATCTACCATAAACCAAGCTTTCCAAACTTTGAAATTGTTTCAAACACACCTATTTAGGTCTACATAGACATTCTATGCCATTACCAAGAAAAATCCATCAACATTTCACTAAAACCATTCATAAGACCTCCATTTTCACATGCATTTTGCTCTGCCCAGCACTAGGGCATCACTCAAAATTTACCAAAATGACCTCTTAGCCTTCCAAATCCCCTATATAGTTAGATCACACTTTTCATGACCCATTCCACAAGAAACAATGGAAACATAAAGTGGAATGGGTCAAATCCACATTTTAGAAGACCCTCAATAAGCAAATGATGTTAAATCAGGGGAGCAACAGAGTACTGAAGAGAAATCACTCAATATTTTGTCTTTGAACCTCCAAAATGATGCAAACTAAAGCTACTTCACACTACCACACAATGTAGAAGGTTTAAGAGCAAGAAGGACATGTATGGGTCCATACAAGGGAAAGAAAGTTTAGAAAACTCAACAAAATACTGAGAAAATGTTGTTTTCAATTTTGAATTTATTTTATCAGCAAAATTACATTGTTTCTGAGCCTTCAAGAGGATTTAAATAACTTTTACAAATGATTCTAAATCTTCAGATTTCTCTAACTGGCTGAAATGGGGTTTCTTGTAAGTTTGTAAACCTCAAACATGTATTAACTCCATCCCACCTACTGTAAGGCATGTAACTTAGTGGGATGGATTGGAAACAATAGGTTTTTTTTCTAGAGGAATGTTGAACTAGAGAAGGGGAGTTCTGGAAGTGGATTAGTTGTGAAACCCTATGAGGAAATGTTGAGTTTTCCTTAAGAAAAATGAGGTTTTGGTGAGTAAAATTAACTTTCTCAGTTCAGAAGCATTATTTTATGTTAGATTGAGCATGAACAAGGTATTTTAGGCTTTTTTGAATAGTTGTCAATTTTTGGAGTGTTTGACAAGTGCTACTTTCAATAAAACCTAGGGTTTCTAAGCCTAGGGAGAGGGTTTTATGGTTTGGGTGGTAAATGATTGAATCTCTACAATCTAAAGCTAGAATTTGAAGTTTTGATAGATATAAAGTGCTTCCCAAAGGTTTTAGGATATTTTTACAAGTTTTGAAGGTGGTCCCTTTGTAAAAGTGGGCTAATTTAGGCCCTTAGAAGCGTAGAAAACCTTATTTGTATAGTTTGGTACAAACACAAGCATTGGTGATTATTGGATATGTTGAAAGGCTCTATAATGGGTCCCTGATGTGTGTTTTTTTGTGAGTTGAAAGGTTGTGTGAGTGGAATTATACCTGATTGAGTGACTTTGATATGCTACAAGGGATAGTGTGAATTTGCTGAATGAAGAGATCTTGATGAAATTGTAAATT
>VDFB02271358.1:1118220518-1118264488 GCA_007258455.2 Sequoia sempervirens | reverse complement strand
AGTGGTATCAGAGCATGATCTTGGCACCATAGTGGCAAGGTTTTTCTCAATTTTGGAGTCGATTTTGGGAAGAGCATATCTTTCAGATTTTGGTGAATTTTTTTTTAATTTTTAATTGGTTTTTGAAGAACATATTGGAGAAGCTACAGTCCATATTTTAGAAGAATTGGAGTAGAATTAAGCGAATTATTGCATAATTAGGGTTTCTACACTATTTTTAATTGGAATCTACATATCTCGCACATATTGTTGAATTGGAGCCTAATTTTTATTGGGTTTTTGAAGACATACTAAAGGAGATTATAGTAAAAATTTGAGAGAATTTAAGTTTCATTTATGTGATTTATTTCAACATTAGTGGTTTCCATCATGACGGGGCCTGGAATAAGGGGTAAAAAGAATGTTGTCACTCCGAGAAAGACACCTGATCAGGATGGTGAAACAATCAAGCACATTACTCATAATGAGGAAATAAATAATTTCAAGGAAGACATTTCCTCAATTAAGAGGGATATATCAATCATACGAAGCTTGTTAAGCGCCTTTATGAATGAACCAAGAAAGGAGGTTTCAAGTAGCCAAGAACTAGAAGAAGAAGAAGAAGAAGAAGAAGAAGAAGAAGAAGAAGGAGAAGAAGTAGAAGAAGAAACAGAAGAAGAAGAAGAAGAAGAAGAAGAAGAAGAAGCAGAAGAAGAAGAAGAAGAAGAAGAAGAAGCAAAAGAAGTAGAAGAAGAAGCAGAAGAAGTGAAAGAAGAAGAAGAAGAGGAAGAAGAAAAATAAGAAGAAGAAGAGGCATATGAAGAAGTAGAAGAAGCAACAATAGAAGAAGAAGAAGCAGAAGATGAACCTGAAGAAGAAGAAGAAGCACAAGAAGACAAAGAAGAAGAAGATGATGATGAAGATACAAAGGAAAAAGAAAAATACAATAAAGAAGAAGTTCCTAATCAAGCTATTCAACCAATGCAAGGGAACCATGTATTATTCCTCACCCCTTCCTTTTTGACACATCAAAAGGTTCAAGTAAAGGAAGAACACATTCATCGCCATCAAGAGCTTTATGTAAAAGGAAGACACAACTTGGAGCTGAAGTTAATTTTCCAGACACACATGAAAAAGTAGGTGACATCAACAATTCCAAGTTACCTCATTACAAGGGAATATTTTCTAATTGAAGATGCAACATGGGAGGAAGAGGAGTTCATTCAAAAGAATCCAAACTTGATTAGCATTGAGGACAATGCTTCTTTGAAGAAGGGGGCATGCTACACCCTTAATATTATTGTACATCAGGTTATGAATAGTCGGCTTGTGGCTATCTTAACTCTCTATTAAGTCATATTATCATTAGTATATTGTTATTTAGTTGTTTAGGTCGGCCTAAGTCTTATATAGGTGTGTCTAAGTAGGCCTAGGTGATATCCTAGGCATAAATAGGTATATATAGGAGGTTGTGAGTCTTATTTCATCATCAAGTTGTGAAGTGTGTTCTCATTAGAGATATTTGGAGGTTTTCCCCCTCGAAGTGGCTTGTTATTCTTAGTTATTATTAAGTATTTGCAGCATATTTCATATCATATTCTTCTATTGTGAAAGTTATTTCCTAACATCGTCACTCAGTTGTTCTTGGAGATATGCCTAAAGGACTTCCTCCTAAGAGGGATCGTGATCATGCCATCAAGTTAGTCTCGAGGAGCCAACCACCGAACATCAGGCCTTACAGGTATCCACACATACAAAAGAGTGAGATAGAAAAAATTGTTGAAGAGATGCTAGAGGTAGGAATCATCAGGCATAGCCAAAGTGCTTACTCCTCACCGGTGGTGATGGTATGTAAGAAGGATGATTCTTGGCGCATGTGTCCAGATTATAGAGTGCTCAACATGTACACTATTAAAGATAAGTTTCCAATTCCAATCATTGATGATTTGCTAGATGAATTAAATGGAGCTATGTTTTTTACCAAGTTAGATCTTAGATTTGGTTATCACCAAATTCGGATTAAGGAGGAAGATATTTGTAACACGACATTTCGGACTCATGAGGGTCATTATGAATTTTTGGTGATGCCATTTGGTCATACCAATGCACCATCTACATTCCAAAGTTTGATAAATTCCATTTTTAAGTTCTTGAGAAATTTTGTGTTAGTATTCTTTGATGATATATTGATTTACAGCAAGACTTGGGAAGAACATTTGCAACATGTGGACGAAGCATTACAAATACTTGAAGATCATAAACTCTATGCTAAGCCATCCAAGTGTGCTTTTGGTCTTACAGAGGTGGAATATTTGGGACACATAGTTTCACATGAAGGAGTAAAGGTGGACCCTAACAAAATTAAGGCTATCATGGAATGACCTATTCCAAAAACCATTAAGAAACTGAGAGGATTCTTGGGATTGACAGGGTACTATAGAAGATTTGTGAAGAATTATGGTGGTATAGCAGCACCTCTCACCACTCTATTGAAGAAGGATTCTTTTCATTGGAATGAGTCTGCCAATACATCATTTGAAAGATTGAAGGAGGCTATGTGTATTAACCTAAAGATGACTTTCCACTCCCGACTTCACCAAGGAATTCATTGTGGAATGTGATGCTTCTAGAAATGGGATAGGAGCAATGCTCATGCAAGAAGGTCAACCAATTGCTTTTCAGAGTCATCAATTAAAAGGTAAGAATCAACTAAAACCTATTTATGAGAAGGAAATGCTAGCAATACTCCATGCAGTGAAACAATGGTGGCCTTATCTATTGGGTAGAAATTTCAAGGTTAAGACAGATCATGATAGCCTAAAATATTTTTTGGAACAACGACTATCTTCTGAAGAGCAACAAAAATGGGTCACTAAGATGTTAGGATATGACTTTGAGATTGTATATAAGAAAGGGAAAGAAAATATTGTCGCAGATGCACTGTCAAGGAAGGATGAGAAAGATGAAGCCTTATTGTGTGCCCTTTCAATATTACAAGCAAATTGGGTAGAGGAAGCCAAAGCAGAGTGGCAAAACGATGTTGCGACAAGTAATCTCATCGAGCAATTAAAAAGTGATCCTAGTAGTTCAGATAAGTTTTGTTGGAAGGGAGATACTCTTTGGTATAAAGAGCGTTTGTATCTCTGCAAGAATTCCAACCTTAAAATCAAGATTCTCACAAAGTTGCATGAGTCTCCAGTGGGTGGTCATTCAGGATTTTTGAAGACATATCATCGAGTCAAGCAAGATTTCTTTTGGGAAGGGCTAAAGGGTGATGTTCAAAAATTTGTGGCTAAATGTTTGGTGTGTCAAAGGCATAAAGGGGAGACAATTAAGACACCAGGTCTCTTGCAACCCTTATCTATTCCTAGCCAGCTTTGGGAAGAGATATCCATGGACTTCATCACAGGGCTTCCCAAATCTAAAGGTCATAATGTCATCATGGTGGTAGTTGATTGGCTCACTAAATATGCAAAATTTCATTGCATTAGCACATCCTTTTACAACAAGTGCAGTGGCTAAAGCTTTTTTGGAGAATATCCAAAAGCTACATGGTACACCTAAATTTATTGTTAGTGATCATGATCCTATCTTCACTAGTCACTTTTGGAAAGATTTATTCTCATGTTTGGGTACTCAATTGGCTCTTAGCTCTTCATACCACCCTCAATCAGATGGGAAAACAAAGGTTGTTAATAAGGTCAGCCATTATCTATGTTGTTTCACTTCAGAGAAATAGTCCTAGTGGGTAGATTGGCTACCACTTGCAGAATGGTGGTATAACACTTCTTTTTATAGCTCATCAAAATGTCTCCATTTTTGGAACTTTATGGATATCATCCTCCTTCCATCACATCATCAATTAAGGTGTCCCCAAGAGTTCAGGCAGTAGAAGACCACTTGCTTCATCAACAACAAGTACTTTCAGGACTCAAGGAGAATTTAGCCATGGCACAAAATTGAATGAAACAATAGGCAGACCAACATCATAGTGAAAGAAGTTTTGAAGTTGGGCATTGGGTCTTCTTGCGATTGCAGCCTTATAAGCAAATCTCACTAAAGAAGAAAAGAAAGAATAATAAGTTGTCTCCAAATTATTATGGTCCATACCAAATCATCTAGAAGATTGGTAGTGTTGCTTACATGCTTGATTTGCCACCAACAACAAGGATACATCTAGTTTTTCATGTTTCCTATTTGAAGAAGGTAATTGGGCATAATATTCCCACTCAAACAACACTTCCCGAGTTGGATGAAGAAGGGAGAATCATTTTGGAACCAGAGTGCATTCGTCAAACATGCACAAAGAAGCTGAGGAATAGAACTCTCACCGAGTATCTCATCCAATGGAAGAATTTACCAGTTGAAGATGCCACATGGGAAGACGAGGAGTTCATTCAAAAGTTTCCAAACTTGATTAGCATTGAGGACAATGCTTCTTGAGAAGGGGCATGCTATGCCCTTAATATTATTGTACATCGGGCTATGAATAGCGGCCATGGCTATCTTAACTCTATTAAGTCATATTATCATTAGTATATTGTTATTTAGTTGTTTAGGTCTGCCTAGGTGATATCCTTGGCATAAATAGGTATATATAGGAGGTTGTGAGTCTTATTTCATCATCAAGTTGTGAAGTGTGTTCTCATTAGAGATATTTGGAGGTTTTCCCCCTCGAAGTGGCTTGTTACTCTCAGTTATTATCAAGTATTTGCAGCATATTTCATATCATATTCTTCTATTGTGCAAGTTATTTCATAACATTTCTTATTCATTGGTGCCACCACCAACAAATTAGGAACCATTTTTTATGATAGGTGGTACTTGGTTTTTTATCACCCACTGTGCAAGAATTGTGAAGTCTCATAGAATTTCCTTAGGAAACTATACACTGAGTTCATCTTGAATAAAATCCCAAATTATTTTGATATGAGGGACTTCCAAGGGAGAGGTGGGGGCTCGGCACAAGATAGACTTGGTGCATAGTCGAATCCTATGTAGAAAGTGAGACAACCTCTTGCTAGGCTGCCTCATGAGCACATTGTCATGCCTTCCATCATGAAGGAGAGTTTTGACATAGAGACTCTGCAGGCCATCAACACTTTGATGCATAGTTTCATGGAGCATGTGAGTCCTCTTCTACAACGGCATCCAAGGGAATCTTTGAGAGGTGGGCTTCAATCCCATGTGTGTCAATATTGTAGGGTGACTTGTTCATATGACCCCACCGACACTCAAGAGGCTACTACATAGGATCTGTTTGCAGCTATGGAGATGAAGAGGGCAGCTGACATTTTGCATGATGCATATGGCATTGATACTGAGGTAAAAGATAGCATGTTCATTGAATCTAATTTATTAAATTTTGATTATGAAATGCAAGATTAACTAATTTAGTTTTAATATTTTAATAAACTTGCAGGGTCACACTATTGATACTAGATACACCGTCCCAACACCTACTTATTTCTATAGTACACCTATTGGTGGCATATGTAACTAGTAAAAATTATAAAATTATTACATGTTAATAGCATTGTTTTATTAATGGTATTTTAATATATGATTTTGTATTTTGAATAGGCTAATATTAGAGGTTTCTAGGGAACACCTCTTGATGCCACTGGATTTACCCAAACCTACATGCAAGTAATAGAATAAAGAGTTTAACTAATGAATTGTACTTAATATATTTGTGTAGTTTATATTCATATCATTGATTATGTTGTATTGCACATCATTCAAACTCAAAGCATTACTTCACATTCCATAACTAATAACTAGATGTTGATAGATGACAAAATTTCAACAAAAATATAGTTGTTTAGAAAGTCAACATAAGTAGTGATGCAATTATTTCACATAACATAAGTAATAAGTCTAGGAGCAACTTCCAGTTGAATTTTCTTGTCACCTTTTTGCATTTTTATAGCATTGATTGACAACTTTTGTTAATTTTCTATAACTTTACAATTTATGCCTAAAATGACTACCAAAGACCATTACAAACTCAAAAATGGCTATTTAAGCCTTATTACATCATGAAAATAGCTATACAACGTCAAAATCCTAAATTTTCCTCATGGAGGCATGCTCTTGTAAAGGTGCACTTGCACCACTTTTTCAAACATCTCACCACATTTCACATACATGTCTACCAAAGCATTTTATCAAACAATTAATTTCCTCACTGCTATGGCTAAAAGCTTAAAAAAGGTGCTTTCCAACAACCTATGGATGCTTGGAAAATTTTTATCAAAGCATAATAGTAAGCAATAGCATAGACAAGGAAATTAAATGCCTTGAATAAATGTGGTCTGATGGTGATGGAATGCCATTCCATCACCATGAGATCACATTTCTTCGAAGAATTTCTTCGAACAACTCACCACCTTTTCTATGATACAATATTTTCCATACATGTGTACCAAATAATTTTATCAAACTACTCACTTCCTTATTGTTATGGCTAAAAGCCTAAAATAGGTACTTTCCAACAAACTATGAATGCTTGGAAATTTTTTTATCAAAGCATAATAGTAAGCAATAATACCATAGAGAAGGCAATGAACTATCTGAAAAAATTCCTAAAAGAAATTGGGTCTTGTGGTGATGGAATGGCATGATGTGCATTTGTTTGTAGTGGAATTCCATCACCATGAGAGCCCATTTTTTTGAGGCATTTATTCAAATAGTTCACTGCCTTCTCTATGCCACCACAATTATCATACATGTCTATGGAAGCGTTTTATCAAGTAGTTCATTGGCTTGCTGCTATGGGTAAAATCCTAAAAACACATTCTTTTGAACAAGATATGGATAGGGAAAATAGTAAGCATGATAGTTGGAAATATATAGTTTAATATGTACTCAAAATTTTGTTCATTATCGCATACATCATAAGTCATGATGTGGATCGTTATTGTATTTTTTGTGATTGAATAATTTGTTATTTTATTTTTAGATGTTGGAGGTGGAAACACCTCAAAATTTTATGAGGGAAATGGAGATTAGTTTTTCATCCGCTATACAATCCTCGATGGATCTGACATGGCAGGTATGAGGTAAATTACTAAATTTCAATTTTCATTTGTTGTTATAGATGTTAGTTCTAGTGAAAAATCAAACCATTATTGATTCATAGTTTAATTTCTATTTTGATGGTTTATACAAGGCTTGTCCACACCTCAGCATGGGCATGTGAATATTTCCCTTGTGGAGAGTGATCGTGAGATGGTAGTAAGTGATTATTTTGTTAAATATATCATTTTTTATAATGTAATTTCTATATATTAATGTCTTTAATTCTTATTTTAATAGGTAAAAATTCACCAAGAACTAAACACTAGGAGGAGGAGTAGGAGCACTCCTTGAGCACAACACAAATGAGTGACAAACTTATCACCATTGGATCAACAAGCAAAGGGGAAGATTTATTTCCAAAGCATGGAGAGAAATGAATTTTGATTCCAGAGCCCTTTTTTGTATGCCTACATGGAAAATTTGTACATATTTTGTATTTGATATATTTGACATTATATGCCTATATGGCTATTTTGTACCTATACTTTATACTTATATTGACATATATTGATGCATGCGTACATGGCTATTTGGTCAATACAAATATTTTTTATTAATGGTTTCCATATTTGCATTATAAATTAATGGTTCAATAGATATGGGTTATGTGTATTCAAGTGTATACTTTACAACTTACGTGTATACTTTATGACTTATGTCTGTTCGTACATATACTTTGTATTAAGTTGTGTATACTATGTATTTATGTGTATACTTCAAGGCTTACATGTTTGTGACTACTTGTGCTTCCCTTATTCACATATAGATGTTTGAATTATTCATGTGTATACTTATTAATTGGTTAGCCCTAGCATTGATCATTGATATCCTTCATGGTTTGTCTTGAATAAATTAATTGATTGATGCTAAACAACTTTATCTAAAAGCAAAAAACACGTTTTCAATTGGTATTCCATGAAACGATTCATAAAAAGATTCCAATATATTTAATCCTTTGATTAGAACAACTCAATTAAGCAAAGGATACATAATCTTCACAACACTTGCAAAACATAATATTCAAAGTAGATGAAGTAGTCAACTTCTTATAACATTATCTATGTTACCAGGTTCTTCTATTTTAGCCATGGTTCTGGTCCTAGTTCACTCCTGGTGTGGGTCCTAGTTCGGCTCACCTATGGGTTCGATAAGGGTCCTTCATTTTTGGGTTTGGTTCACCCAAGAAGAACCCAAGAGACCCAGGCAGAACTAAGATAGAACCCAAGTGAACAGAGACAGAATCTACATGCCTAGGCATCCAAAAAGTTTTTTTTGAACATTTTTTTAATGTTTTATGTAGTTTGACTTTGACCCACACCCAAGGCAACCTGAAAAGTGACCTCTAAATCACTTCAAACACCTTAACTACCTCATTCTTACTCATTTATTTTGTAAACGAGCATTTTCATTCCAAGAGGTTGAGCTTTCATTTTTTCTTGTTAGATTGAAAGAGGATTGTGACACAACTTTCTTTTTTCAAAAATTGCTCTACATCATTGAACTGAGAATTTATCATACATTTGTAGAGAAACAGAGGGATACTACAAACTAAAACAAATTAATATTTTGTTCTCACTGACTTGATGTACTCTGCAACATCTCCCTTCTCTCATGTGAAGAGTTAGAACTACTTGGCCATACATTTGCATCATTCAATAAGTTTTTCTCTTTTTGACAATGTCAAAAGCATGGCTGCATACAGATTAGGAAAAATACTTTTCCTTTTAGATTAGCAATGCATGGAAGTTTCAAAAAGTATCCTTGCTATTACAAAAAGATATGTTTTTATACACTTCAATTGTGTAGTCACCCTTTGGTTCTTTGAAAGAAAAATCTACCTATGCCACTGTTACACTGCACAACTAAACCATATTTTGTATTCTGGAGCTATATTAAGCTACCAATCTCAAGACCAATGTAACCATGATACAAAATAATGTTTGAGACTGGAAGAAGACATCAAAATGGCTAGTGTACTAAAAAAAATCTTATGATTTCTAAAGAACACTGATAACTCTACTCAATTGTATTTTGTTTTCAAAATCATACAAATTCAACCCTAGCATCAATAGACTCTCTATATCAAGCTACCGCAATTCAAGTTTCAATGATGAATATTTATCATGCATGTTTTAAATGAAATTCAAGCTTAAGGTGGTTTTGTTGTTTATATGATGTTATGTGATATTATAATCCTAATTCATGCTTCTAGGCTACATATATATATATATATATATATATATATATATATATATATATTGTTTTTACATTTTTTTGTACCAACGAACCCAAAATGAACTGAACCCTTGTCCAAAATATTTTGGATGAACCGTGAACTAAATCCTCGAACCCGAACCCAAACCTCTTCCAACACTCTTCATTCTACCTGTACAAACTTAATTGACCAGAAAATTATGTTGCCCCCTGACTTTACCCACTTTTACTCACTCAAACCTCTGTTTTTCATTCAAAACCCATGTTTTCCCAACTAGGGAATTGTTGTGTTCTCACCACACGCACCCTATTCAGAACGGGAATCCCCTCTTTCCTTCACCTCTCTGGGTCAGTTTTGGTGCCACCTCATTTTGCCTGCCCCCTGTTTTGGTGTCCCATATGGTCAGTGTACCATTAAGGTCTTATCTCAAGTTCACCATGTTTCATCCCTCACAAAATTTTCTAAGTCTTAGGTCCTCATGGAGTTCCCTTAATGGTTTTCTTTTGCTAGCATCCTTGGTGCCTTCTAGACCCACCCTATTGGATTTCTTTGGCTGGGTTTCCTTGTTGCATTCATTGTTTCCAAATGGCCAAAGTCCCTTGGTGTTCTGCCACATGGAACCCACCTTCCTGTTTGCTAATTCCTATTCTTATAGTGACTAATTTTAAACGGCCATCCTCCATTCTCACTAGGCCCAGGATTTTGGATCTCCCTTCCCGGGTTTCTGTCACATGCTTTCTCTTCCTGAATGACCATCCTCACTAGAGTTCTGAACATCGGACTCTGAGGTCCTCTTCACCGATGGATTTCCACTTAATGTTTCAAGTGACCATCAGCTTGCATCCTTCTAACCTTCGAGTTCCAGAGCCCTGGCCACCATTTTCAAATTTTGAATCCACCAACCTTTTTTCCATCATATGAACATTTATTAAGGTAATTTAATAACTCAAAAATCTATAAATAAGCCTATTTGGCCTGCCATTTTCACATGTCAGGTTAGCGAAAGAAGTTCAGAGTGATCCAGAGCATTCGTCACCTGCCACCCTCGAGCCTGCATCCATCCTCCATTGTTTCTTTGCAGATTCAACAACTTCATTCACCAGGCTCTTGTTGTAAGTTGACTATCTACCCTCTTATTATGCTTTTTGGTGATTTTGTGTTAAAGTAATGGATGAAAAGGGATAGAAATGTGTTCATTTGATAAATGAAATGAGGTTTAGAAACCCATATGATAAAATTTTAAGAAAACCACCAAATCACCCTTGAATCAACTCTGGAACTTCATTTCCCCAACATCATTCTTCACAAAGAGCACTAGCGCCCTTTGGGCCCGAGACTCCCCTTTGCCGCCTATAAAGCATCAAACTAAAAAAAACCTCAAAATGATGAAGATTCATTCTCAGGTCCACAAACCCAAGGTGCTCTTACCGGTTCGCCGTTTGGACTTAATGAAAATTGAACTCCCTACTTCTTTCCATGCTTTATGAGCCTGCTCCTACAGGATTCCATCCCCAGGACACCATCCATCTTCCACCATTTCTAAAAAACATCTTGGTTCTATCCACTCGATCCCCAGGATCCACCCTTCAGTCTGCCACCTGAGTTAGAAGATGAAACTCCTATATCCTTAGTGCTTTTTGGGTCCCAGTCCACAGACTTTTGTTGTAACATCATCGTTTCACATGGCTATCAAATGGCTGCTTTCCGCCCTCTGGGTCCCAAATATCCCAATGCTATGTGAATAAAATGATGAAAAATTAAGTGTCCTAACTTTTGTTGGGTCCCCTTCGTTGAACTTCCACCGTTGACACTCTATCCCATCTCGGTCATTGCAAAAAAGAAAACTGATCCCATTCTTCTGACCTTCGAGGCTCGGTACCTCAATTTTTGATAGAACTCACAACGAATAAAATATGAAAGTGAACTTTAAATCTAGGTCTAGTCCTCCAAGTTTCTCCCATCGGACTTCCACTCACTACTCACCGTTTCAAAATGAAAATCCTCAAGTGGTTTCCTATCTCATTTGGCCCGAACACTTAATCAATCAAGGAGTATTGCCAACTATCTTTCAAGCTCACAGGTCTCAGACTCCAAAACTTCATTCTTGGAATGTTGTTTCACCACAGTCATTCCAAACGGAAAACTCTGGGTGGCTTTCCCTCCTCTTGACTCTGAATTCCCCAATGATGGTCTAAATTCCTTCCAATATAGAAACAAACTTTGACCCACATGTTCAAATTGGATGCTCTTTTTTGTGGACCTTTCAAATAATCTAAATTTGATGACAGAAGAAATCACATAGATTACCCTGCCCTGTTTTCCCTTCAAAACAACATTCTAGCTAGGGAAGTCTGACCCCTAGGACCTAGACAGTCCAAAGTCCCTTCAATAAATTGCTAATGACCATTTAGAATAAATGTTAGATTCCTTAATTGTTGTATTATCCAATCTAACTCCATTTGTAGGGATTTGGCTAACCTTTTATGTTTTCAGAATATATGGAATTGGGTGCAGGACCCTCAGGGGTAGTTGTAGAGAAAGACAAAGGGAAGAAAATAGGGAAAGCTCCTTGTGGAAAGGAAGATAAAAAAAAAATGAAATACCAGTTCCAAGGGGAACCATTGCAATCTAACTTCACCACTAATTGGAAGGAGGTATCTGACACCAATATAGGGCACATGGACATTAAAAAATTCATGCAAAGAGTTAGGATCAGCCCTAAGACAGAGAATGCTAGATTTATTAGAGGTAGCCTGATAGCCAAAGCTATAGGTTTTCCTCCCTCTCTTGTCACCCAGGAACTAGTAATGGCTTGCAAGGAGGCATACTAGCCAAAAACCAAAACAATCATGGACAAGGATGGAAAAATGTTAGCTTACATGTCAGGAAGGGTGATAACTAAGACCTGCCATATCCCTACCTTTGGGGAGATGGAATTTCCAACCATCCGTAAGTGCAAGGAAACATGGGATGAGGATGAAATTAAATGTAAGAAGCTTATAAACCAATATTGGCTCAAAGAGAAGAGAGGTAGTGCTGCAAAAGTTCCTTAGGAGCTCTTTTGTAGTGATTTCCATGAAGACTACCATGATCTAGTAACCATGCTAACCAGATTAATGGGCCTCCCTATTGTGTTGTACTTTCAAGAATGGATGGTCTAATTTTTTGAACATATTCTCCATAAAAAGGAGGATGATACCATAGAGACCACATTTTACTAGGGATGGATAATAAGTGATTGCTTTCATGAGCAATTCATGAACATCAAGAAGACCTCCAAGTTTTACATGATATCCTACCTGGTCTATTCACTGGTTGAACGAAGGAAATACGATGGCTTATTTAGAGCTCCAAATGAAGAACAAGGTAGGGAGTTGAAGGTCTATGACAGGTAACCTTAGTTGCAGTACAAGAAATACAAGAAGGACTACTATAGGGTTAGTGATGCTTTCATAGTTCATATCATTAAATTGATTGGGGATGACTTTGAGAGGTGAGTCTCCCATAGTTCCAATGCATTTCTAAAAAAATATGTATTTTTGTTCATTCAATATCCAAAATTCACATACATTCACACTCAAGGCTTCTTAGAAAGACTGAACAAGCTACCCCGGTATCCCAATGACTAGATAATATTGCTAGAGCTTTCTCGATAGTTGCAACATGTGCAAACCCTCTTGAGCAGCAAACACTTAATAGGGATCTCTTATCCCCTTTCTTTCGGTCAAGGGATGTACGAGCTCCATACCTCATAGTGTGTAGGTAATTCAGTAAAGGAGTTGATCAAGTACCATTTTAGACTTCACCCTACCCACCTACGGATGGATCTTTATGGACATATAAGGAAGGAACTTGGACCTAACTATGCACATTTGCACAATATTGAGGATTTCTAGGCAAACTACCAAGATGACAAAGAGGTGCGAATAATACATTATATGCAGATGACCACATAATTTGTGAAACATGTGAACTTGGTCCCATTTCCCAATCAGATAAAAGAAGATGAAAACACAATGATAAACCCCTAGTATGATGTAGTTGCCAATCTGCCACTACCAATAATCACTTGGGACCAGCAAGAGGTCAATGACCTTGACATTATAACCAAACCTGTTGAGGCTAGCACAAAAGAACGGGTTAATGGGAAAGTTTCTTAATTGAAGAAACAAGGGGTCATCCCGACTTATGAAGGGGTTGATAGTGAGCCAAGTGGAAGAGATGGTTGGGTAGCTACTACATCAACAGGAAAAAATTTGAAGTCCCCTCCTCTCACTCGCTCAAGAAAAAGAAAGGAGACTAATGAGCAGTAGTCCAATCCAAAAGTGTATGCTAGAAAGGCCTTAGAGGGTGTCTTCCAAGAGACATAAGAAATTGGGCAGGGTCACTAAAATTCCTATTATACAAGAAGATCCACTCCATGAGGGAGAGGAAATAGAGGTTGATCAACCAAAGTCCCCACTAGTTGCATCCACTATTGTTGCTCTTTCACTAACTTCCCAAGCCATGGTGGCTACCTCGCCAACTGTGGTGGACATCTCGGTCTAGCTTGCCACTTCTTCACCAACTAGACCCATTGTGGTGGTTGATTCTTAGGCCACTACCTCTCTTCTTTCTTCTACTTCAATGTCACTAACCACATCTTTCTCACTGGCCATGAAAATAATACCCATGCCAGCACTTTCACTTCCAAAATCATTCTCATGACATATGCAAAGTGTCCCCTCTGAAATCTCTGAAGTATTGATGAATCTGACCATCGAGGTTGCCCTGGCATAAGTTCTTGCTAGTGTTCCCATCTCAAAGCCTCCAAATGAACCACCAGAGATGAATGCCACAATGGAAATATCTAAGGAATGGGAACGAGAAGAGAGGGAAACTGCAAAGGCATTGGAAGAGGAAGCGGACAACTATCATGAGCATCCATAACATCAACATCTACAAATTGATAAAGTTGTTTGTAAAGGAGAGGAGATGGAGTCTTCCAAGGGCGATGAAGAAGGGGGTTTTGGTACTGAAATTATACTAACATTTGATACTAATTTTGAGGAGGAATTGGCCCAACAATTGAGTGATGGTGGAGAAGAAATGGAAAGACCACCCCCCGATTAAGAAGGGTGAAAAGATGAAAAGGTGGAAGAAAGCACTAAACTTCTAGCTAATGCACAAGAAAAAGGCCCCAAGCCTGATGAAGACCTGCCTCTCTAAGAAGGACAAGAAAAATAGGAAAGGAAAGAACATAAATATGTGCCACCTCCACATGAGGAATAAGGAAATAAAGAAGAGGACAAGCCTAAACAAGAGGTTGAAACCTACAAGGATCCAAAGACTAAGCATCCAAAGAGTTTCTACACAAAGTTCAATCCCCGCGATCAACAAAGGATAGCAAAAGAACACATCAAGATATTTGAAACATCAATCAAGGATATGCAAATTTATTGTGAGGATGTTGCATGTCACCTCTTTCCATACTCATTGGGGGAGGAATCCTTTTATTGGTATATCTTTTTTTTGAGGGGGTCCATTACCTCATGGGACCTCATGATGAATGCTTTCCTATAGTTTATGTCCATCTACAGGGAAATTAATGAGCCAATCGGATCTTTTAATGATCATTTGCATCACGCCTTTATGAGAATTTAGGATCCATACATGCACAATGATGTTGCAGCCCTACCCATCTACTACATAGCATTAGATAATCTCATGTGAGCATTGGTAAAAAGGATGTTCCTGCTACTCACCATGCTAGTAAGTGCCTATGCAGAAGTTGTCATCACTAGTGTAGATTTGGGACAAAAAAATTATGGTCCACTGCCCTCTTTAGGTCTAGTGGCTCATCCAATGCATGTTTAGGGGCTTAACCAAGCATTCACTCATCAGACACCTCTTATGAACTAGGTGCCTCAGCTACCCATCATCCCACACCCTAGACAGTCAATGAATCATGCACCTCTCGTGCCTTCTTACTTGCATCCTCAATAACTATAGACCTACCCTCAAGATCCCCAACAGTAGTAGGTGTACTCTCAATAGCCTCAAGCACCATTATACTTGTTAGGACTAGAATTCCCTCCAATGTATAAAAATCAGCTGACGGCCCTACCTGGTTTACTCCAAAATCAAGTACCATAGCCAAGTAGCACTGAGAAGGACAAACTTGAGGAGCTGACTGAGATGATAAAGAAAATTTCCATGGAGATGATGCACTTGAGGAACTAGAATAATTAGTTGCAAGAATCCTAGTGCAACCTCTAGGCTAATCTTAATCGAGATAGTCGAGATAACAGAGATGGTAGGGACAACCATGAAATGATCACCTCTTCTGGACAGAATTATGATAGAAGGCAAAATTCAAATCAAAACTTCAAGAGGAGACCTTCCCAAAGGAAAAAATGAACATGAAATACTAGGCCCAATAATGGAGGTGTTCCTACTCCTCTTGATCATCCTACCACAATGAGAAGGTGACTAGTGGAGTAAACCTTGTTGAAACAACCTTGTCCGAATGGTGCCAGATTCACAAGACAAGCAGACACTCTGAGTTGGATTGTCCTCAATTCTAGACAACCACATAAATCTTTCAAGTGGAGATCCAGAATGTTGTTGATAGTCCCAGTTGCAGGGACATTTTCTTATCTGATCCTTACGACTCCTCCTTCCCTGTAGTTAACCAAGCTCCATTCCCACAAAGTGACTACAATGAGCCAAAGACCGAGGCTTCCCCCACCAAGAATGAAGAAGTGCAAGAGGTAAGTAATGAAGAAACCTTGTCTTAGCTTTTTGATTCAGTAGAAAATGGTCTAATAGATGAGGAAGAACCATATGTAGATGAAGTTCACATGTTCCACTAGAGAACAGCTCCCTAGTTGCTTAGGAATAGGTAGGCAGGTGGACTTTTTACAACTTCTACCCTGCCAAATAATTTTGGTACCTCGCCTGACCCTAATGCCAACAATAACCCCGGGCTTCCCTATGTGCCCACTCAATATCTTAATAAGGATAGGCCACAAATCCAACCATAGAATCAGTCACCAAATAAGCTACAATGTCAATCCCAAAACCAATCTAGTCAAACAAAAGTCCAACCTTTTATCTCTTCCATAGTTTGAGCCTTTCACTTTGAGATTGAACAAATGGGTGAGTACGTAGTAGAAGAGTTCAAGAAAGCCAAGACCAACTTGTCTTCCTTTGAATTACTTAAGGTTCTTGTAGTCAAAGATGCCTTGTTCAGAGTTATTAATGGAACCTCATCCTCTAAGGAAACATAGGAAATACCATCCAAAAGAGTGTCTTTCAAAGACCCTCCAATGGAAACTATTATACAGTAGATCCACAACAAGAAGACAAATCCACCTCAACACTAGTTGACAAGTAAGTAGTTGGTTATGGAGTTAGACCATAATGCTAGGAAAATCCCCAGGGATCAGCCCTCCAAACAAGCTAAAGAAAACTAGTGATAGTAGAAAAGTTCAAGTAGGTCAAGTGGGCATGCCTATGGGCCTCTTTCAAGGAAAGTTGAAAACACCACCCTTCCTCACTAGTATCTGAATATTCAGGAAAAATATACACAATTGTCTAATTGACTCTAGAGCATCAGCCAATGTTATGCCCCTAGTTGTGTGAAAATCCCTTGAGATTACTCCCACACCTTTAAAGAAAAATGTGACTCAGCTAGACAAAACCGAGGTAAACATCGTGGGAGAAATGAATCGAATTCCCATGCAAATTGTTGTAGACCCAAGGGTGCAACAAGTTATTGACATTCAATTTGTAGATATTCTGGATACATATGGAATCATCTTGAGATGATACTTTACCCATGCATTGAATGGATATGATACCGTATATTTTTCTCACATGTGGCTACCATGGAAGGGACTACCAAATCAGATTTGCATTGATCGGGAGCCTCGCATGAAATTCATGATTATGGAATACAACTTGAATGAGGTGTTGTTTGCTAAAACAGATCTGGGAAATTATTGGTATAATGTAGCCCTCTAATTGATTTATCCCATACACCTGAAAGCACAAAAATGCTGGTAGAAGTTGATGATGAGGAATCCCCTAAAAATGACACTTTGTGATTGTTGGATGGGTTTTGAAATTTTATTGAGAAGTGTATACAAAATCAACTCAGTCTAGGGGAAAGAATGAATTTCCAAGAGCTCCTACTCCCAAATTAGTGCAACATACACAATGCTTCTCATTCTGAGTTTGAGTGTTGTTTGTGCCAAATAGCAATGGAACACATCAAGAGATTAGCTGCTCCTAAGAAGGAAACGTCAATGAAGTAGCCTGCCCTCAATCATACTAGAAAAAAACCTACTCTGAAGTTTGTAGATGTCAAACCATGTCTTAAAGATGATTATCACCTCACTATCCCTGGCATCAAAGATCCTTCCAAATTATGGACATTACGCTTCGATGGATCCAAGTCAAAGTAGGGAGTCAACATTGGATTCAAACTAATTAGCCCTACGGGTAAGACTTATTTCGCTGCCAATAGACTTCAATTTTATTGTACCAATAATGTAGTAGAATATGAGGCTTTAGTCCATGGTCTTCTAATGGCCTTAAAGAAAAATGTTAAAATGCTACAAGTTTTTAGTGATTTTGAGTTGGTAGTCAAACAAGTCAAAAAATTGTACTCTTGTAATGATAGAATATTGGAAAACTATAGGCATAGGGTTTGGGATCTCTTAGAAGGACTAGAAACATTCAATATACAGTTGATCCCTCATGCTCAAACCCATATAGCTGATGCTTTAGATCAGGTAGCCAACATGTTACAACCCCTATCCTTATCAGGCCTCAAGAAATTTATTGTTGAGTTGACCTCTACATCATCTATTCTAGATAATGTCACTCACTTTCAATTTTTAAATTATGAAAAGAATATCCTAGAATTCATCATGAGTTTAGATGTGTTCACAATGCAAATCATTGATGAGGCTAATCTAAAAGAAGTTGAATTAGACATAGAAGGAGTTATTAACCTCAAGACCAACATGATTCACAGAGGTATGGTTCAACTTGAATGCATTTTTGACGTAGACCAGATCAAAGACAAGGATCACCAAACCAAGAAGGATTCCAATAAGCAACTCATGTGACACAACCTCAGAATAGCCGAGGAGATCAAAAATGTTTTTATTGGAAGAGTGTGCACACTAGTCTAAGAAAAGAAGGGAATCATCGATGCCCTACAGAAGTATCACGATGTGGTGGCATGGAGCTATGAAGATCTAAGACTTATGATACCTCCATCATCATGCATACCATCCCTCTCAAGATAGAAGTGTGGAAATTCTGCCAATGACAGTGCCCTATCGACACCTTGCTGGAGCCCATCATTTACAATGTGTAGAAACTACTTTTAGCCAGAATCATCTTCCCAATCAGACATTCCACATGGGTGGCCAACTTAGTCCTGGTCATAAAGAAAAATGGAAAAATTAGATTGTGTGTGGATTTCCTCAATCTGATTAGAGCTTCAGAGAAAGACAACTATCCAATGCCTTCATTGGATGAGGTGATGCAAATCATCAATGGCTCACAAATGATGTCTTTCCTCGATGGGTAATCCAAATACAACCAAGTTATGGTACAATACTAAGACCGTCATAAGACAACATTCACCACCAAGTGGGGGACCTTTGCTTATAGAAGAATGCCCTTTGGGCTCATCAATGTCGGTGCCACCTTCCAATGCGCTATGGAAATTTCCTTCAAAGACTTGATTTGGAAGTGCATAATCATCTATATGGATGATTTAACTATATTTTCAAAGAGGTGGAATGATCATGTCTCTAATTTATGCAAAGTATTTTAGAGGTTCTTAGAGTTTAGAGTTTCCCTTAACCCAAAGAAGTGCATTTTTGGGTTCATCAAAGGGAGATTGCTCAGGGACATCATTTCAGAGTAGGGAATTTCCATAGACCCTAAACACATCCAATATCTACTAAAGATTCCACTGCCAGGAAGAAAGAAAGAACTCAAATATTTTTCAAAAATAATAACTTTAGAGGAAATTCATCATAGGTTTTGTTGAGATTGTCAAGCCGCTCAATGCCATGCTAAAACAAGATGCTAAGATCGAGTGGACCCTCAATGAAAAGAAATTTTTTGAATAGATTAAAAGAGAAATTTCTAAGGAACCTGTGCTCATTAGCCTAGAATATCTGAAGCCATTCTACATCCATTCATTTGCTTTAGACCACTTGTGCGCCAACTTCCTAACACAAAAGGATGATGAAGGAAATGAGCACCTGATTTCCTTTATGAGTTCTCCCTTGAAAGATGTTGAGTGGTGGTATCATAATGTAGAAAATAAAGCATACACCCTTCTTAGAGGAGTGAAGAAATTTTGGCATTACATCTTATGCAATAAGGTGTTTGCTATAGTTCCTGACCTAGCAATAAAGACATTTCTTATGCAAAATGAACTGGGAGATCTAAGAGAAAAGTGGGTTACCTTGCTATAGGAGTATGACATGGACATTCAACCCATGAAGTTAGTACAAGGGCATAAACTTACCTGAACAATCACAAAAATAGTAGTATAAGTAGGACCTAAACTTATAGTGAAGTAGTCCCAGCTGGAGGACGTCTCCCCAGGGGAATTGTATGATGACATAGTCTACTATCTAATGAACCACAAATGCCTATCCCACCTACAGGGATTTCAAAAGAATGCTCTCAAGTTGAAGAGCAGTAGCTACATGCTACAAGGATCCATTTTATATAAAAGGAATCATGAAGGTGTCTATATGAGATGCTTGGGAAAATATGAAGAAGATCGAGTCTTGGAGGATTTTCATGACAAATTTGGCATTGGAAATGGATTTGGCCCTTCAACTTCTCATCAAATCATGCAAGTAGATTACTATTGGCTAACAGTCTTCAAGGATGCTCATAATCACGTTCGCTAATGCTGCACATGCCAAACAACCACTACCAAGGAAAAGAATGTTGATGTCCCACTGTAACCAATTTTGGAGGTGAGGCCATTTGTGCAATGGGGTATCAACTTCATTGGTCTGATAAGCCCACCATCATCTATAGGACATAGTACATTCTAACTACTTCTAATTATTACACTAGATGGACATAAGTCATTGCATGTAGGCAATGCACAATTGAGGTAGTTACAAATTTTCTAGAAAGTTTTATTCTAAATCACTTTGTTTGTCCTTATGCATTGGTGTGTGACAATGGACCTACATTTTCTTCACTTAAATTTGCTAGTTGGATTTCGATTATGAAATTTCCCTCATATTCTCATCCAACTACTACCCTCAAGGCAATGGACTTGTTGAATCCACGAACAAGAATCTAATCAATGTGATTAAGAAACTACTTGATAGGAATCCCAAAGACTAGCATACCCAACTTCATTTTCCCCTTTGGTCGGATCGTACACACCAAAAGGCTTCCCTTGGTGATTCCCCATTCCACCTCGTCTATGGTTTAGAACCCATATTTCCCATCCATCTAAAAATACCTACCCTCTAGTTTATCAGTGACTTTTATGGAGGGGATCGTAGAGAAGTCTGCCTAGATAAGTTACTGCATCTAGAAGAAGTACATGACCTTGCAATAGAAAATTTTTCCAAACATCAGGGCATCATCAAAAGATAGTTCGACCGTTGAGCTAAACTCAAGGCCTTCTGAATCATTGGTGTAGTCTTATGTTGGGACAAGGCCCATGAAAAGAAAGGGGGACATAACAAATTCAACAAGCTTTGGCTTGGCCCCTTTCAAATAGTTGAGATCCTGGGAGACAATACATTCTACCTAAAGACCTTAATTGGTGAAGATGTCTCGTTTCCTGTCAATAGGCAGCACCTAAAGCATTACTTCCAAGCTTGAGCTCTTTTGAGCTCTTCTTTCATAAATATTTTTATATAGGCTAGAATAGGTTGCTTTCAATTTGTTTGTGTTTTGTTGTTTTGTGTCACCTCGTTTTGCTCGTCTCCTAGTTGTTTTTTTTTTTATGAGGGTGTTTTGTTTTTGTTGCAGTGGTCATGCTCATTCAATGAATGGGTCACTTTGTCGTCTATCATTAGTGTTCTTTGGATAAACATTCAATCTCAACTATTGGTTTCTAACTGCTGCTATGGAATGACTTCCTCATTTGAACTATGTCTTTGAACTCAACCCTTGGTTGAATCCTTTTATGTTCATCTCAAATCCTACACAAAATTCATATTAATCATTTCCAGAGTGTTGTATAGTGGCTATTATGACAACTTCATAAGTGAAAAATCTTAAGTCTGCTCTAGTGACCACTGTGGTTCCTAAACCCATAGTAGGATTTAGTGCTTACATGGTTGAGGAAAAGAATAAAATGTGAAATGAAATATAAAAAAAGAGAAAAGAAAAGAGAAAATTCTAAAATCAAGCAACCGTATGGGCATGTAGATAACTCTACTGGGGCTATGGAATCCTAGCTGGTAGTAGACCAATATTCATGGGGTCACAATGACAAATCTGTTGAGGCTATGGATGCCTAACTAGTAGTGAGGCAATGTCTAAGATACTTTTAGTGTTGGATGATTCATGTAGCTTGCTTAGTTTGATTAGCTACCACTCATCATGGTTTCCATGGGAAAGGAATGAACTCACTAAGAACACACACTTCTGAGATGTTTCATAGGTTGACCCAACTAAGGACCCTATTCTCCTAGTTCACTTTTGGATGTCGGCCCCTAGTTTGCAAAACTAGAAATTTTGGGTTCTAAATGAATACTTATCCTCAAAATGCTCAGGAGTGTTCCCCTATAGAGTCACCCATTTTTATTCCCTCAGCACACACGCCCCATTTGGAATGGGGACCCTCTCTTTCCCTCACCTCACCAGGTTGTTTTTGGTGTCACCTCATTTTGTGTGCCCCCCCATTTTGGTGTTCAATACGGTCAGTGTACCATTAAGGTTTTATCTCAAGTTTACCATGTTTCATCCCCCAAAAAAATTTCTAAATTTTAGGTCCTCACGAATTTCCCTTAATGGTTTGCCTCTGCTAACATCCTTGGTGCCTTCTAGACCCACTCTATTAGATTTATTTGGCTAGGTTTCCTTGTTGCATTCATTTTTTTCAAATGGCCAAAGGCCCTCAGCCTTCCGCCACTTAAAACTCACCTTCCTATTCACTGCTTCCCATGCTTGTCATGGATAAGTTTAAATGACCATCCTTCATTCTCACCAGGCTTGGGATTATGGATTTCCCTTCCTAGGTTTTTGTCACATGCTTGCACTTCCCAAATGACCATCCCTTGCCGGAGTTCTAACCATTGGACTTTGGGGTCCTCTTCACTGATGGATTTCCACTTAGCATTTCATGCAGTCATCAACTCACATCCTTCCAACCTCCAATATCTAGACCCCTGGCCGTCATTTTTGAATTTCAAATCCACCAACCTTTTGGCCACCATACAAGCATTTATTAAGGGAATTTAATGCCTCTAAAATCTATAAATAGGCCAATTTGACCTACCATTTTCACAGGTCAGGTTAGCCAGAGAAGTTGAGAGTGATCCAAAGCCTTCGTCACCTGCCACCCTCGAGCCCACAACCATCCTCTGCTATTTCTTTGTAGATTCAACAACTTCATTCACCAGGTTCTTGTAGTAAGTTGGTCATCCACCCTCCCAGTATTATTTTTGGTGATTCTTTGTTAAAGTAATGGATGAAAAGGGATAGAAATACATTCATTCAATAGAGGAAAATGAGGTTTAGAAAACCCATATGATAAAATTTTAAGAAAACCATCAAATCACCCTTGAATTGCCTTCAGAACTTCACTGCCCTGACACTATTCTTCACAGAAAGGGATAGCACCCTTCGGGCCTAAGACTCCCCTTTCCTGCCAATAAAGCATCGAACTGAAAACAACCACAAAATGATGAAGATGCCTTCTTGAGTCTACAATCCCAGGGAACTCTTACCAGTTCACCATTTGGATTTAACGAAAATTGAATTCCCTACTTTTGTCCATGCTTTCACAGCCCACTCCTGTGGGATTTTCTCCCCGGGATAGTGTCCATCTTCCACTGCTTCTAAACGACATCTTGGTTCCATCTAATCAATCTTCAAGATCCGCCCTTCAGTCCATTGCCTGAGTTAGAAGATGAAACTCCCACATCCTTATCACTTTTTAGGTCTTGTTCCATGAACTTTTGTTCATGGTCTTTTGTTGTACCATTGCCATTTCACACAGCTATTGGATGGCTACTTTCTGCCCTCTGGGTCCCAAACATCCCAATGTTGCATGAATAAAATGATGAAAACTTAAGTGTCCCTACCTTCGTTGGGTCCCCTCCATTAGACTTCTATTGTCAAGACTCCGTCCCATCTCGGTCATTGCAAAAAAGAAAATTGATCCCATCCTTTCGACCTTTGGGGCCCAGTACCTCAATTGTCGATAGAACTCACAATGAAGAAAATATGAAAGAAAAGTTTAAATTTTGGTTTGGTCTATCAAGTTGCTCCCATTGGACTTTCGATCACTACTCACCATTTCAAAAAAAAATAAAATTGAGTGGCTTCCCATCTCCTTTGGCCCAAAAACTTAATTGATCAAGGAGTATTGTTGACCATCTTTCAAGCTCGCAAGTCTTTGAACTCCATTCCTAAAATGTGATTTCGCCAGAGCCATTCCAAATGAAAAACTCAAGGTGGCTTTCCCTCCTCTTGATTCCAAATGCCCCAATGATGGTCTAAATTCCTTCAGATCTGGAAACAAAATTTGGTCCACATGTTCAAATTGGACCCTCTTCCTTGTGGACCTTTTAAATCATCTAAATTTGAATATGGAAGAAATCACATGGATTTCCATGCCTTGTTCGCCCTTCAAAACAAAATTCTAGCCAAGGAAGTTCAAACCCTTGGACTTGGACTGTCCAAAGTACTTTCAGTAAACTACTAATGACCATTTAGAATAAATGTTAGATTTCTTGATTATTGTATTATCCAATCTAACTCCATTTGTGAGGTTTTACCTAAAATTTTATGTTTGCAGGCTTGATTATGCTCACCTTGCCTTTGTTTGCAGAATATATGGAATCGAGTGCAGGACCCTCAAGGGTAGTTGTACAGAAAGACAAAGGGAAGAAAATTAGAAAATATCCTCATGGAAAGGAAGATAAAGAACAAATGAAATAATAGTTCCAAGGGGAACCATTGCAATCTAAGGTCGCCACTGATTGGAAGGAGGTCTCTAACACCAATATAGGGAACATGGACATTGACAAATTCATGAAAATAATTAGGATCAGCCCTAAGATAGAGAATTCTAGATTGATCAAAGGCAGTGGGATAGCCAAAGTTGCAGGTTTTGCTCCCTCTGTTGTCACCCTCGATGATAGGGAATGGGGTTGGAGGAATCACCCACTAATTCCTACTCTAGGCATTTCCTTATTAGACCTCCTTGGTGCTTTGCTTCACCAATCTAACCTATAGGTTCCTACACATGACTAGGAACCCTTGGTTTGTCTAACCAATCCCTCTTCTACCACAAACTCCAACCACCAAGTTCACCTTGGTTCATTTCCACAACTCTTCCTTAGCCTTTACACCATACAAAAGGCCAATCTTCCTCAACACTCTATTTACTCTTGCAGGCATGATGAAATGTCCTGAAAAGCTTCAAACTATCCTCCAAAGATGTCTGAATATCCCCCAAGACTTCAACTTCCCATCACTTGCAAGAAACCTACTCTTAGGGTTTGGAAGGATAGTAGTCTTTGAGCCCCTATTAGGTCTCCTACACCAACAAAATTGGTTATAACTCACAAAATTCAAAAGGAATTCCAATTATTTTCTCAAGGTTCTTGATTAATAAGGTTAAAACTCAAGGATTTTTGAGGTTTCAGCCTTCTACTGTCTGTACAAAGCCATTTCTTGAATTAGAGCAAAAACTAGGTTTTTTTTTAAGCCTTTCTTAGTAGTTTACACACCAAATTAATAGTTGGAACATTCTCCTTCATGTAGCAACTAGATAATACTCCACCCTAACTCCTCCCATAAGGAAATCATCCAAATCTGATCACCCCTGCAAGAAAAGTGATCTGCACAACAACTTTTCCTAACTGTACCTACACTGGCTCGCCTAGGGCATCCAAATGCTAGCACTTCGTACAACCACACAAACCCTACCAACTAATATATGTACAATCATGGAGCTAGGGTACATTTCCCAAAATCTTGTATAGTTTATACGGTGGGAAGGTGCTCTAAGCCCCCATTTATGCAACACTGCTTGTTTTAGGCTATCAAGCACAAGAAACCAAATTTTTTTACAAAAACAAAGAAAGATAGATAATCAAAGCTACCAAATGGTACTCAAAGATTTCTATTGACCTACACTACATCCTCCATTAATGATAGAAAAATATCTAATCCATTTTAGCACTGCTAATAAGAAAAAATCAGAAAAAATAAAAATAAAAATGGAACAAAACACTGTTTTTCTTAGATTTCCAAGCAAAAATTCTATACACAAATGCTTCCAACCCTTCCTTAAGGTCGAGGAAACCTTTAAATATGATTTTCCAATATTTATTTTCCAAATGGGCCCTTCTTGTCCGCTCAAACACAAACAGAGCAAGGTTTTTCAAAAATTATCCATAAGTGCAAAAACCTTCATTTCTAAACTTTGGACTAGAACCTTATGTTTCCCTCCTTTGTTCAACATGACCTTATTAGAAAACATCATTCCAACATAAACAAAACCAAGAAGGCTCAAAAAAAACAAAACTCATATCAAAAATTCCTGACTACCTAGGTGCTCCTGCACCATTCTCCCCCTCTCTGCACAAGCACTAAGGAATCTTAGGAGAGATGAGTGATATATCAATGCCTTGCTTCTTAAAGTCTACTTATTCCATCTAGGTAGCCTCAGATTCATGCTTGTTCATCCATTTGACAAGATGCTCCTTGTACACCCTATGTCTTGTAGCCTTCTTCACTCTAGACTCCAATATTTTCTCTACTTATAGCTTGTCTAGAGTTTGTAGAGTCATGTTGCTAACATCCTTGAATATCTCCCTGCTATTTTGATCCATGTCAGTGACTGTCCCCTTATACTTGATCAGATCAGCCACATTAAACACTGGAGATATGACTAGGTCTGCTAGTAATTCCACCTTGTAAGCATTCTATCCATACTTGGCTAATACCTTGCATGGTCCCACTCTTTTCATCTGGATTTGTTAAGGTGGACCATGACATAGTCCCCTACTGCATATTGTACATCCTTCCTTGATAAATCAACTTTCTCCTTCAATTTTTGGGTTGCTGCTGTAACTGTCCTCTTGACCTGCTCTTGAATCTCTTTCATGGTATGAGTGAAGTCTTCTGCATGTCTACTCCTATTCTCCATAGATACAAGGTCTCTGAGCTCAGAAATGCCTCTTAGGTGCATCCCATACACAACCTCAAAAGTACTTTTCCCTATATTTCTATTAACACTGTCATTATAAGCATACTCGGCTTGTGAGATAACCATATCCCATGTTTTTCCATACTCTTTGGTTAGACACCTTAAAAGATTACCTAACACTCTGTTAACCACCTATGTTTGACCATCAGTCTAAGGATGGTAAGCTGATCCAAATGATAGATTTGTTCCCAATCTACTCGATAAAGTCTTCCAAAAGTGACTCATGAACTTCACATCTTGGTCAGAAACAATACTTAGAGGCAAGCTATGGATCCTTACAACCTCCTTGAAGAAAAGGTGAGCTATGTAACTAGCATCATGAGTAGTTTTGTAGCAAATAAAATGACTCATCTTGCTAAATATGTCTACCACAACATAAACACTGTCAAAACCAGTCTTGGTCTTAGGAAGACCTACCACAAAATCCATGCTCACACACTCCCATGGTCTGTTAGGAATGGGCAAGGGTTGATATAAACCAACATTGCTAGCTCCTCCCTTAGCTTTCATGCACACAACACATTGTTCCACATATCTTCTAACATCTCTTGCTAACTTAGGCCAATAATAGAACCTTTGCACTAGTTCTAAAGTCTTATTGATGCCAAAATGTCCACTAAGACTGCCATTATGTTTTTCTTGAATCATATTTTCCCTCATTGACCCTCTTGGAGCACATAACTGATTTCCCTTAAATAACAGTCCATTTTGCAATGTATACTCAGAATATTGGCTATGAAGATAAGCTCTTGTTTAAAGAACTCACATTTCTCAAGATTGATTGCCAACTTCTCCTCTTGCAACCTTTTAAGAACCATCTCCACATGCTTGAAGTATTCTTCTATTGTCTTACTGAAAATCAGTATGTCATCAAGATATACTACCACAAAGATCCCTGTAAAATCCTCAAGCACTTCATTCATGAGTCTCATGAACGTGCTAGGGGAATTTGAGAGGCCGAATGGAATCACTTTCCACTCATATAACCAATCATTTGTCTTAAAAGTTGTCTTCCACTCATCACCATCCTTAATTTTGATTTGATGGTACCCACTCTTGAGGTCCAACTTTGTGAAGAACTGAGTACCTCCAAGACAATCCATCAAGTCTTCAATTCTAGGAATAGGAAACCTATACCTAATGGTGATCCTATTTATTTCCCTAGAATCAGTACAAATTCTCCACTTACCTCCTTTCTTGGTTGCTAAAACCACTGGCACTGCACAAGGGTTGATGCTCTTTTGAATCAAGCCTTGATCCAATAATTCTTGCACTTACCTAGCTACCTCTAGGTTCTGCTCAGGTGTAAGTTTGTATGCTGCTTTGTTAGGCAATGAGGCTCCAGGTATGAAGTAAATTTTATGACTTATAGCTCTCTTTGGTGGTAAAGTTGCAGGTGTACCATCACTAACTATGCTCTTGTACTTATCAAGCAACCTTTGGACTCCTTCTGGTAAGACTATCTTTTCACCCTTTTCTTCCTCTTTGGACTGCATCATGATCACATATCCTTCATTCCCTTGGTGTAGGTTGGTAAGAAAATCCTTACCACCACTCAACATGATGTTTGGTGCCTTTGACTGTCCCTCTCCTTCTTTTGACAGTGACTGCAGTTTGAAGGTTCTTCCATCCTTCTTGAATGAGATGGTGTTCTCTTTCCCATCATAAATGGAACTTCTGTCATATTTCCATGGCTTGCCCAGTAGTAGATGGCATGCATCCATGGGTAATACATCACAAACTAGCTTATCTTTATATCCTCCAATTGAAAATTCCACCGTTACTTGCTCATTAACCAAAACACTCTACCCTTTGTTCAACCATGTGACCTTTTAGGGGTTATTGTGAGGTACCTTCTCCAATTTTAGCTTAGTTACTACCTCCTCTGAGTTTATATTGTCTGTTGAACTTGAATCTACTATAAATTTGCATACTTTTCCAAGTATCTTGCACCTTACTCTAAAAAGAGCTCTTCTTTGATTGGCTGCCAGATCAAAACTCTATTAAACATCAAATTCTCTCCTATTTCAGATTCTATATGACTGATCTCAATTGCCTTAGGACTCATGGTGTCCTCTTGTGCATAGGCCACTCTCTTTTCATTACTTGATGAAGATGCTTTCTCCAGGCACCTATAAGCAGGGTGACCTAGTTGGCTACAATGATAACACTTCATGTTTGCAAAATAAGAACTGCTCCTCTTCCTCTATTTGAGTCTCCTTGAGGTCCTCTTCCCCTGTTAAATCTCCTCTTGAAGATGTTTCACCTCCATGCTCAGTGATTTTTTATTCTCCTTGATTTCTTTGGTCATTGCCTCTTCCTTGGTAACCACCACGCTGTCCTCTTTGATCTCTACCTTTGCCTCTGCCCTTAGAAGCTTGATCGTGCTTCCTCTTGTTCCTTTCCTCAATCTTGATAGCCAACTAATAGCATTGATGTACTATTTTAGGACTCAAAAGAGCCATCTCTTCTTGGATGTTCCATTTCAAGCCATTAAGATACCTAGCCACTTTGAGACTCTCATCCTCTATCACATTATACCTCATACAAATCTTTTGCAACTCTTCAGTATAAGTGTTTACATCTTGGTATTTCTACCTTAGACTTTGCCTCTTCTTGTGCAATTGAATCTCATAGTCATCTGGCATGTAGGCTTCTTTTACCTTAGCAACCATTCCTTTCCAAGTTGATATGGGTTGTTTGCCTTCTTTTTCCCTTTCTGTCTAAATAAACTTCCACCATGTCAAAGATGATCCTCTCAATCTTGACTTGGAAACCTTCACCTTCTATGCTTCAGTGACTCCATCACACTCAAAATGATTCTCCATGCCTTCTATCTAATCCGTGACTAGGTCTGCTTCCATCTTTCCACTAAAAAGTGGTATTCCTTCAAGTGATTTCCCACTCAAGGCTTTCAATGCCTTCAAGAAAGGCTCCTCCTTCAAAACAGGGTTAGGTTTAGGGGTCTTATCTTCCTCTGCAACCTCTTCTTCTTTTGGAATTCCCTCAAACTGTGCACTCCTCATTACTTCCTCAAGCTGGGCTATCCTTTCCCTCAATTACCTATTATCTTCCTCCTACTCTTCAACCAACTTGGCCAATTTTGCATTTGTCACCATGACGATAGTATCACTTGACTCAACCTCTGACATATAAGATGCTTCCCAAACCTTTTACTCGCTCTGATACCAATCTGATAGGGAATGGGGTTGGAGGAATCACTCACTGATTCTTGCTCTAGGCCTTTCCTTATTAGACCTCCTTGGTGCTTTGCTTCACCAATCTAACCTATAGGTTCCTACACATGACTAGGGACCCTAGTTTGTCTGACCAACCCCTCTTCTACCACAAACTCCAACCACCAAGTTCACCTTGGTTCATTTCCACAACTCTTCCTTAGCCTTTACACCATACAAAAGGAAAATCTTCCTCAACACCCCATTTACTCTTGCAAGTGTTATGAAATGTCCTAAAAAGCTTCAAACTGTCCTCCAAAGATGTCTGAACATTCCACAAGACTTCAACTTCCCATCGCTTGCAAGAAACCTACTCCTAGGGTTTGGAAGGCTAGTAGCCTTTGAGCCCCTATTAGGTCTCCTACACCAACAAAACAAGTTATAACTCACAAAAGTAAAAAGGACTTCCCATTTTTTTCTCAAGGTTCTTGATTCATAAGGTTAACACTCAAGGATTTTCGAGGTTTCAGCCTTCTACTGTCCATACAAAGCCATTTCTTGAATTAGAGCAAAAACTAGGTTTTTTTTTAAGCCTTTCCTAGTAGTTTACAAACTCCCAATTGGTTTACACACCAAATGAATAGTTGGAACCTTATCATTCATGTAGTAACTAGATAATACTCCACCCTAACTCCTCCCATAAGGAAATCATCCAAATCTGATAACCCCTGCAAGAAAAGTGAACTGCACAACAACTTTTCCTAGTTGGACCTACACTGGCTCGCCTAGGGCATCAAAATGCTAGCACTTCCTACAACAAAAACCCTACCAACTAATATATGTACAAGCATGGAGATAGGGCACATTTCCAAAAAGGCTATATAGTTTGTATGGTGGGAAGGTGCTCTAAGCCTCCATTTATGCAACACTACCTGTTTCAGGCCAACAAGCATAGGAAACCAAAAATATTTACAAAAACAAAGAAAGATAGATAATCAAAGCTACCAAATGGTACCCAAATATTTCTATTGACCTACACTACATCCTCCATTAATGATAGAAACATATCTAATCCATTTTAGCACTGTTAATAAGCAAAAATTAGAAGAAAAAAAAAATTGGAACAAAACACTATTTTTCTTGGATTTCCAACCAAAAATTCCGTACACAAATGCTTCAAACCATTCCTTAAGGTCGAGGAAACCTTTAAATATGATTTCCCAATAGTTATTTTCCAAATGGGCCCTTCTTGGCCTCTCAAACACAAATATAGCAAGGTTTTGCAAAAATTGTCCATAAGTGCAAAAACCTACATTTCTAAAATTTGGACTAGAACCTTGTGTTTCCCTCCTTTGTTCAACATGACCTTATTAGAAACATCATTCCAACACAAAAAAAACCAAGAAGGCTCAAACAAAACAAAACTCATATCAAAAATTCCTGACTACCTAGGTGCTCCTGCACCACCCGAACTAGTAATGGCTTGTAGGAACGCATACCAGCCAAAAACTAGAACAATCATGGATAAGCATGGAAACATGTTAGCTAACATTTCAAGTAGGGTGATAACCAAGACCTTCCATATCCCTACCTTGTGGGAGATGGAATTTCCAACAATCTACGAGTGTAAAGCAATGTGGGATGAGGATCCAATTAAATGTAAGAAGCTAATAAATCAATATAGGCTCAAAGAGAAGAGAGGAAATGCTACAAAAGTTCCTCAGGAGCTCTTCCACAGTGATTTTCATGAAGACTGCCATGATCTGGTAACCATGCTAAGTAGAGTAATGGGCATCCATGTTGTGTCCTACTTTCAAGAATGGATGGTCTACTTTGTTGAACAAATTCTCCATGGAAAGGAGGATGATACCATGGAAACCACATTTTACTGGGGAGGGATAATAAGTGATTACTTTTATGAGAAATTCATGAACATGAAGAATACCACCAAGTTTTACATGAAATCCTACCTGGTGTATTCAATGGTCGAACGAAGGAAATACAAAGGCTTATTCAAAGCTACAAATGAAGAACAAGGTAGGGAGCTAAAGGTCAGGTACCCTCAGTTGTAGTACAAGAACTACAAGAAGGACTACTATAGGTTTAATGACACTTTCATAGGTCATATCATTAGATTAATTGGGGGTGACTTTGAGAAGTGAGTCTCCCACAGTGCCAATGTGTTTCTAAAATAGTATGCCTTTTTATTCATTCAATATCCAAAATTCATGTAGATTCACACTCAAGGCTTCTAAAAAAGACCGAACAAGTTTCCCTAGTGTCCCAATGACCAGATAATATTGCTAGAGCTTTCTTAGTAGTTGTGACATGTGCACACCCTCTAGAGTAGAAAACACCTGGCAAGTTATCCCCTTTCTTTTAACCAAGTTATGTATGAGCTCCATACCTTGCAATGTGTAGGTAATTCAGAAAAGGAGTTGGCTAAGTACCATTTCAGACTTCACACCACCTTCCCATGGATGGATGCTTATTTACATATAAGGAACTTGGACCCGACTATGCACATTTGCACAACATTGAGGATTTTTGGTCAAACTGCCAAGATGCCAAAGAGGTGTGGATGAGACATTACATGTGGATGACTGCATACTTTGTGAAAAAGGTGAAATTTTTCACAGTGCTTGATTAGGTAGAAGAAGATGAGAGAATAGTGATAGACCCCTGGTATGATGTAGTTGCTAATTTGCCACTACCAATAATCAATTGGGATGAGCAAGAGATCAATGACCTTGACATTATAACCAAGTTTGTTGAGACTCACACAAAAGAATGGGTTAATGGGAAAGTTGTCTGATTGAAGCAACAAGGGGTCATCCTGACATATGAAGGGCTCGACAGTGAAGACAAGTGGAATAGTTGGTGGGATAGCTACCGCATCAACAAGAAAAAATTTGAAGTCCCCTTCACTCACTCACTCAAGAAAAAGAAAGGAGACTGACGAGCAATAGTCCAATCCAAAAGTCTATGCTAGAAAGGCCTCTGAAGGTGAGTCTTCAAAGAGACATAAGAAATCAAGTAGCATCACTAAAATTCATGTTATACAAGAAGATACCCTCCATGAGGGAGAGGAAATGGAGGTTGATCAACCAAAGTCCTCACCAATTGCCTCCACTACTACTGCTCTTTCACTAACTTCTCAAGCCATGGTGGCTACCTCCCCATCTGCGGTGGACATCTCAGACCACCTTGTCACTTCTTTTTCAACTAGACCCATCATGGTGGTTGATTCTTCTTCAGCCACTAACTCTCTACTTTCTTCTGGTTCCATGTCAACGATCACATCTTTCTCACTAGCCATGGCAACGATACCCATGCTTTCACTTTCACTTCTAGAAGCATTCTCATGGCATATGCAGAGTATCCCCTTTGAAATTTCTAAAGTATTGATGAGTCTCACCATATAGGCTGACCTAGCATAGTATCCTACCAATATTCCCATCTCAAAGCCTCCAACAAAGCCACTAGAGATGAAAGCCGCAATAGAAATATATGTTGAATGGGAATGACAAGAGAGGGAAGCTGCAAAGGAATTGGAAGAGGAAGTGAATGACAACCATGAGCATTCAGAACATCAACATTTGCAAATTTATAAGGTAGTTCATGAAGGAGAAGAGATGAAGTATTCTGAGGGTGATGAAGAAGAGGGTGTCGGTACTAAAATTATATAAACATTTAGGTTGATTTTGAGGAACTAGCCCGACAATTGAGTGATGTTGGAGAAGAAATGGAAAGACCACCTTCCGAAGAAGGGTGAAAAGATGAAAAAGTGGAAGAAAGCACTAAATTTCTAGCGAGTGAACAAGAAGAAGGCCCCAAGCATGATGAAGAGCTACCCCTCTCAGAAGGGCAGGAAGAACAGGAAAGGAAAAAACATAAATATGTGCCACCTCCATGTGAGGAAGAAGGAAATAAAGAAGAGGACAAGCCTAAACAAGAGGTTGAAACATACAAGGATCCGGAGACTAAGTAGCCTAATGGGCATGAGCAAGAAGATGAAAAGGAAGAAGGAGATACTAAAAGGGAGGATATCCCTACCAAACGCCTACCCACTAAATCCCCCATCAAACTCACGATGTTCATCTAGGACTCTGATGAAGAAAAAGAAGATACAAGGGCAGAGAAATAGGCTCCCAAGATTAAGGAGATTGAAACTAGGAAAGATAGAGAGGAGGGTGATCAAGAATCACCTAAAGAAAAATCATCAATTCCCAACTAGCTGGAAAGGAAACTTGAGATGAAAGCTCTTGCCCCAAGTGATCCAAGAGCGAGACTAGAGGCCATATTAGCCTAGGCGCAAATCAGCACTAAGAAAGAAAAGAAGCCCAATGTTAGATCCAAGGTGAAAATGGATGCTTTTGGATCTAGAACCATGCAAGTAGCCATGCCGATGGTGGGGAAAGAAGGGATAAGCTATAACATCTCCGCTATTGACTTGGGGACAACCACCAAAGAACAAAAAGTGGATCACCTTTAGGAGTCTGTCACCACCGTGGTGCATTTGATACAACAAGATAAGATCTCAAAGGAAGAACTCAAGGCACAGATGGTTGATCCGATAGCCTACATCCAGTAGTGGTCATTATTAGAGGAACTACCTACCACGTCTTTGGCTCCATCATAGTTGATATCCAAAGAACAAATAGACAATCTCGAGAAAAGAAATAAATTGGATAGGACCACAGAAGGCAGGTTCTGACAGGTCTTGTATGTTGGAAAAATGGGCATTAGTCATGTTGTTAGGATAGCAAACAAGTTCTTGGATGTATAAAAGTTTGTTGAGGGTAGAATGAAACTCTGCACTGACTTCTTGAGGAGATATTAGTCTACTTACCCGAAGATTGAGGCTATCCTCAAACTATCAAGCGAGACTTGGGAAAAAGAACTTGCATTCAAGAAGGATGATCATTGGCTAATGGATGTGTAGAAGTGGGATTTCAAAAATTGAAAGGAAAGGTTGGAGCAAGTGCTTGACAAGGTGGATCCAAATACCGATTGGACCAAGGATGTTTGGGTGGATTGTAGTCAATATTTGAAGCTAATGATAGGGTATGATATGCATATTGTCCAAATTTATTTAGAAAAGATAAATCCTCATTTCTAGAAGAAAATGGAAGATGGGATGTCGGACGAGATCACTATTAACTTCATGAGTTTTTCTGCCTGATCCTTTGCCCAATTTGAGCTATTCAGAGACCACACAACCAAGTATGACAAAGACTAGGAAAAGCTCACCAATAGATCCAAGGAGTGGAGTTACCAAATAGTGTGATCTAAAATTTTGGAAGTTGATAAGCTCTAGCCATAGATTTTGAAGTTCATAGAGTATGCTGCTTTGAAGAAGCAGGAAGGAAACCCTATTATTGATGAGGAATTCTTGATAGAATAGTTGCAACCAAGGCAATCAACAAAAAGAAAAAATTCTACAGTGTTCTCATTAGAAGAAAAAATAGGGATAAAGACAAGAATGTATTTTAATATTTAATATATTTGGGGGGTAGGTAGAACACTAGTTTTTTAATATCTTGGCCACATAATGCAAATTAATCTTGGCCATTCATTCTACCTTTTGGACACTATAAATATGGGGTCTCCTCTCATTTTCAAGAGAGAGTTGAGTTGTTGTAATGACATGCTGCTAAAATTATAATAGAAATACATTGACTTTGGTGGATTTCTGAGTTTCTTTACATGTTTCATGATTCATCTCCCATAGTCAACTAATTGGTTAGATTTACTTTTTTTTTTAGTTAGTCTTAGATTTCTTTAATAGATTTGGTAATGTTGTTCTATGGTTGTGAATATTTCTACTATTTTGATGACTTTCTTGTCCATACTTTTTGCTATTTACTACTTGTAGATGGTTGTGTAAAGTTAGTCTAGACTTATATTGAAAGTTGCTCCAAAATTCTATCTTTATTCATGCATGTTTTTGGTGAATGAATAGTAGAACTGTTGCCTAAATTTTCACCCTTTGGCTCAATCAGGCAAGGAAAATTGTGTTTAACAGATTAGAGAAGGCCAAATGGAGCATTTGGTCTAAGGGAAAAGGTCATGAATCTAATGCTAGGTCATAGGGAGCTTAGTTGGGAAGCCTGCCTTGTTCAGGTTCAGCATGAAAATATTCTAAGGGTAGAGTCACCAAGACCCCAGGAATGTCACAAAAAGTGGGATTCACCTGCAAGTCCCTCTTAGCAACACATCAGATAGGGTCTTGGCAACAAAAGGTTTTTAGTTTGGTGAAGGTTCTTTTCTTCAAAAAAAGGTCTTGATGAACGCATCGGGTCTTGCCAACAAAACAATGCAAGATCTTTTTGGCGTATGTGTGCGAGTTTTGAAAAGAGCTCTCACTGATTGAAGATGTCTCACCAAAGTTAGATCTCCACAAAGCAAGCGAGCTTCGCTAGGAAGTCCTGCCGAAGTCACAAGGTCTCCCCGATAATCAAAAGGAAGCAAGTTTTGGGACAGGTCTAGTCGACAAAAAGTCTCCCTGGCACAAGGGAAAGAGGGCCCTCAGTATGAGTAAGGGATCTCACTGGGAATTCTTGACGAAGTCACAAGGTCCCCCTGAAATGAAATGGAGCTCAGCAAGAGTCAAAGGGCTCGACAAAAGGTCTCGACAAATGGAGACGGTCTTGCCGATCAAAGGGAGGCCCCACCAAAATAACGAAAGGGCTTGCCAACAAGAGAAGTTTTGACCACCCGAAGAGGCTGCATGGAATTTACTCAACCAATCAAAGAGATTTGAAGGTAAATCATGGCACTCTAAAGAACATCAATAGGATGAAAGGTGGTGTGTATCTATTGCAAGCTCATGACATTCAAGGTGCAGCCGAAGTAGCTCAAAAGGACACGATGGATCAAATGAATGCGGTAGCTGTGAAATATCAGAGTGCTTCTATGAGGGTAACTCTTCGCCGACACACATAGTAGGGACACACAGGATTCAACATTAATTCCAATCAAAAGATCTAAGGATAGATCTTTCTGAGCTTTGATATTTTGTAAGCCCTAAAGGGCCGTCATAGTCTGTATATAAGGCTTTTTTGCCTTTTTGTAATCATTTTGAATTATCCATTCAAGGGAGTTAGTGGTTTTTTTCATCAATCCTTTCTCAATTAATGTATGTTTCTATAATACAACTAGAATCCTTAATACAACACAGAGTTTACCTTGGAAGCTTGTGTTCATGTTAGTATTGATTCTCATTTCTGTATCTTTCTTTCAAACATGCAAGTCTTTAACTGTGTTTTATAATTCTGCACTTATGTCTTAAGGTTGTGAAATTGATCTTTCCTTCCCAAGATGTGTATGTAGGCCAAACCTGTTAGGACTAAAGCATTAAATCTGAAATTTGTTATGAGTATGTGAAGCAATAGAATTCAAACTTTCAAGTGTATGTTCTTCCTGTGTTCACTTCATGATTTCTCATTAATAAGGTGTATCACCATAAGTTTAGTTCCATTCTCATGAACTTCCCTTCTCCATTTCCCTTCAAAGAAGTAGTAGTTTAGGTGACACCAAAGGAAGTCGGCCTTCTCTGGAGGTTCACTCCAATCTCAGGTGACCCACAGCCTTGGAGTGATCCAATGTTTCACTAAAAAGCTCATTTTTACAACTTTGCATTAGGGTGCATTTCTAGGTGACAAGAGTTTCCGGCACGCCCGATGGGACAGAAATTAGATTAAACTACTGGTTTATAATGCAACCAATGAATTCTAGACTTTATAGAAGTCCTTTGGCATACTTGGCAACTCCACAAAGAGGAATAACTCCAAAGATCAACGCTTTATCCAGTTTATGAGAAAATTTTAGACAAGAGGCAGCTTAGGCCCCTTCGAATATTTGCAGTTGTCACCACCAAGAAGAAAAGGTAGAGCAATAGAAAAAAGAGGAACAATGGTTATCTATTCTAGAAGAACTCAGTCTACTCCTCCATTATTGGGATGTCATTTTTCTATACAAGTAAATCCAATTCAACTACCTATAAGGGCCGGTCCAAGGAATCAACCCTTTGTTTCTTTTGATAGAGGAATCCCCTTGAATCTGGCACAACACAATGATATCCCAATGGAAGCCTTGAAAATTCTACCACTTTTTACAGGGGAAGACCAAACTACTCCCATTGAACATATGAGAGATGTGGCTTTGTTATGTGGAGTCCATCACATAACCCAAGAGGATGTTGTAGTGAGACTACTAGCTGCTTCACTGAAAGGAAGAGTTGTGCAATGGTATAGGAGCCTACCAGTCAGTTCAATTGCAGCATGGGACAAATTTGGAGATAAGTTGCATAAGCAATTTCAAGAAAAGTCTGACAACTTTTCTCTATTGGAGCAATTGACCACAATAAAGAGGGCTCCACAAGAGCAGATGAATGACTTCAACTTCATATTTCAGAGAACTTGGGATAGAATCCCTGCAATGGTGAGGCCACCTCCAGAATACGCATTTTTATATTTTTTAAGGGCTCTAAATAGCGACATAGCTATCATGATACAGTCAATGGGAGGGATGTCTTTGCCAAATTCTTTCAAAATAGCAATCAGAGCTGAGAACAACTTAATACAAGCTAGTAAGCTTGCTCCCAGGCCACCAATGCCAATATTTCCATAAATTCATGCAAACATTCCTTTGCAAATACCTCCTTTCACACCTCTACTAGTTGTACCAACATTTCCAGCTATCATTCCAGCCATTGATAGACAAGAGACTGTTGCTTCAGGCTCATCACAGGAGCTACAAGAGATAAAAAGTCTTTTGCAGACTTTTGGTAACAAGCTGGTGAACTTGGAGAAACAACAGACCTACTCTAGGCCTTATCAACAGCAGAATCAAACCTCAAGTCAGCCCTTTCAAGGTCAACAATAGCAATTCCATGGGAATAGACAGCAGTACCAAGGAAATTATCAAGGCACAAGACAGAATGTGAACACAAGGCCTTTTCAGTCCTATAATCTAGCTCCAATTAGTGCTATCAAAGAGCTTGTTCCTATATAAAACAATCTAGCTGCTAATTATGAATGGTTTGATCCATTTAATCAACCACATAATCAAGCTACATGCTCTAATGGTGTCATCAATCAAGCACTTATGGTACAGAATGCCTCAAGTTCACAGTAGGGTGCATTTGATGAGCCATCTCCACAACACCAAGATCAGTTTGCAAATGATGCTACCCTACTCAACTAGCAAGGTGAAGAATTTTGTGGATTGAATGTGGACAATTCCTTAGTCGCAGCTAACACTAGGGAAAAAAAGAGAGCATTCAAGCTTGATCATGTAGCTGACAAAGGAAAGGCATTAGTTGTTGAACCATTTGCATCTCAAATGACTAGTGGTTTGCAAGGAAATCAACAACTCCCAATGAGGGAGCAACCACGCTTGCAAGTTGATCACACTAGCATAAAGGTACATAATAAAGTAAATCCAGTTGTACCTTTTAACATTCTTGATAGTATGAAAAGGACAAATGTAATGATGTCTATGTGGGATTCATTAGTCATCCTAGGTCAAAAGGATATGTTACAGTCAACCTTGACAAGTTTGAAAATGTCTAATCAATTTGAGTCTCCAATAGGTCAAGTTAGGACTGTTTTGACCTATAATCCTCAAGAAAATGATAAGCATCCCAGCAAAGAGATAGGAAAAGAAGTCAAACCACCTCCCTTTTATGTGTCAGTAATCATTGGTGATAAGTTAGTTCATAACTGTATGGTAGATAGTGGAGCTAGTAGCTCTGTGATGCCAAAGCAGATTACTAACAAGCTTGGGCTAAAGTATCAAACTTTAGAAGAAGGAGTAATCCAATTGGATGGTACTTCCATTAATACATTGGGAATTATTAAGAATTTAAGTCTTACCCTTCATTCTTGTCCTAATTTTTCAGTTCCCCAAGACATATGTGTCATAGACCTTTTTCCTTTCTTTTCCTTATGCTTATCAAGAGACTTTACAACCAAGATAGGTGGTTATGTGTCAGCTGATTGGTCACATATGCTATTTAGAACAAGATATGGAACCAAGGTTACCATTAAATCTGAAAGGTTGGCCAAGGATCACATTGAGCCATATAACCAAATTCCCATCAACACTGCTCCTTCTACTGCAAATGAAAATTGTGTTGCTTTTACTAACAATGAGTTGGCTGCCGCACAACAACTCCAATCAGAAGTTGTTCCTGATGTGCGACTACATGGATGGGCAGTTGAGAATGTATTGGACAGTCCTGAGGACCTCATTCAAGATGCTGGTATGGGCAACTATGTCATTCTTGAGCCTGACACAGAGATTCCAAACTTGGAGAAAGATGCAGATCAGTTGTTGCAACCACTAAACAGACTTTGGGAGATGTTCTTCAATGGTTCCAGAAGTAAGAATGGAGCAAGGGGAGGTTCAATGTTAATTTCTCCACAAGGTGATACATACTACTCTGCATTCTATTTTGCTTTTGCATGCTCCAATAACACTATTGAATATGAGGGCCTTATTTAAGCTCTAGAATGGGTGAGGAAGAGAGGAATAACCAACTTAAAAGTCTATGGGGACAGGAATTAATTGTTAATCAAGTAAGGGGCCTGAATGTTGCTAAAAATGACACATTAAAGTCTTATAGAAATAGAGTGTGGAACATGCTCGAGGATTTTGATGCCTTTAACTTAGTGTCTATTCCAAGAAATCAAAACAAGCATGCTGAAAGGCTTCCAACCATTGGAGCACAGTTTGATATTCCAGGAGATATTAGAAAAGAGAAAGTGCAGCAGTATGTGAAGGTTGTTGTCAGACCATCAATTCCTAATAACAACATTCACTGGCAAGTTTTTGATAGTGATGAACATATTCTCTCCTTTTTGCTCGAAGAAGATCAGTTCTCCATGGTAAATCAAACAAAACTCAAGCAGAAGTATGGTGATCAAGTCATATAGCTAAAGAAAAATAAGTTTCCCAAAGGCCTTGTTACCTTAGAGTTGATTTTCAATATTGATGATCAGCTTAAAAAGGGTAAAACAAGCTTGCAGATCAAACAAGAACACTATGAAGAGCTGGAGATCTTCAAAGGTAAGCTCCTTAAAATAGGAAAAAATTGTTCACCTGAAGATAAACAAGCTTTTGTTGCTTTATGCCAAGAATTTCATGATGTATTTGCTTGGGAATATTTGGATTTGAAAGGGTTTGATCCCCACATTGCTCAACACACAATTGAGTTAGAGCCTGATGCTAAGCTAGTAAGATAGACATAAAGGCCCTTGAATCCTAAACTTGAGCCTCTAATGATTCAAGAGCTGACTAAACTAGTTGAGGGGGGTATTGTCTTTCCTATCAAACACACTTCATGGGTTTCTAACCTTGTACCGGTTAGGAAGAAAAGTGGTGAAATAAGACTTTGTGTAGACTTTAGGGATCTTAACCGAGCATCTTTGAAAGACCACTACCCGCTGCCCTCCATGGAGTAAATTCTACAAGAAGTTGTTGGTTCTGAAATATTTTCCTTATTGGATGGTTTTTCAAGCTACAATCAAGTACTGGTTTAAGAGGAAGATCAGTTCAAAACCACTTTCACAACTAAGTGGGGCACCATGGCATACAAAAGGATGCCTTTTGGTTTATCCAATGCTGGTGCCACATTTCAGAGGGCCATGGACATGTTATTTCAAAGTTTGATCAACAAGATTATACTGATTTACCTAGATGATATTACAGTATATTCTAAGAATGTTGATGAACATGTGTCACATATTAGGCAAGTTTTTGAAAAATGTAGAGAGTTTGGGATCTCTCTCAATCCAAAAAAGAGTATCTTAGTTGTTCATGAAGGGAAATTATTAGGACTCATAGTGTCAAATCAAGGAATTACTATTGATCCTGAGAGAGTCAAAGCCATACTTGAGTTGCCGCTACCTAATCACAAGAAGGGTTTATAGAGCTTTCTGGGTCAGATCAATTTTCTAAGAAGATTCATCCTTGATGTTGCAAACCTATTACAACCTTTAACAGTTATGTTGAAGAAAAATGTAGTCTTCAGTTGGACAAAAGATGCCAAGAATAGTTTTGAAAAGGTCAAGGAGGCCTTAACAATCACTCCTATGTTGGTAAATCCCAATTTTTCTAAATATTTTTATCTGTATGCTTATGGTAGCACAAGTAACATTTCTACAATATTGGTTCAAAAAAATGAAGAGAATTTAGAATAGCCAATAGCCTTTTTCAGTCAAGGTTTGGTTGATTATGAATAGAAATACTCCTTTGTAGAAAGGAATGTTCTTGTTGTGATTAGAAGTCTGAAGAAGTTTAAGCCTTTGATTTCTCATACTAAAATTCATGTTCTGGTCGTGCACTCAAGTGTGAAGGAGTTTATGTTGAATAAAGACCTGAATGAAAAAAGAGTAGGATGGGTCACCAAGGTCATGGAGTATGATGTGGATATTAAGATCACTAAACTGGTTAGAGGTAAAGGTCTTTGTGAACAACTTGCTAATGGGTCAAGTAGTGAAGGTGAACTCAAAAAGGATGTTATCCTTGCAAATACAAATGAGCCTCAAAATGCTCAAGATAATGTGTCTATGGGGATAACTAATTGGGTTCAAGATGTGACCCAATTTTTACAAATTGGCAAGTGTCCACTAGGTTTGAACAGAGCCAAAAGGAGATACTTCAGACTGTAGTCCATACCATATATACTGGTGAATAATGTTATTTTCAAAAAGGATCTAAACGGTGTCCTTTTAAGGTGCATTCACAATGGCTCGATCAAATTGAAAAAGTGCTTCATGAGTTTCATGATGGAGCTATAGGGGGTCACTTTGCTCCCAGAACTACTACCTAGAAAATCATGAGAGCTGGTTATTGTTGATGTGTTTTTTATGCACCTCTCAACACAAGTAATGCGTAGATGCACTACCTCTCTTGAAAGACAATATTCCACAATCAAATTGCAGAACATTATCCCAAGGTCTCTAATGTCAAGTCTTGACAGTGCTTGGAATATCTCAGTTGTTTGATGTGATTTGTTGGAATCACATGGCGGTCTTACATAGGAAATACAAAGCGTGGGAAGTTGGATCTTGAAATGGAGTTTTTAAGATAGGGGAGTTATTGGGCATTTTTCTATAGGTTCAAACAACATTTGTAAACTCCATGTTTATCATTGGATTTAGCTTTACAATGTTCAATGAACCTTGGCATAGGTTACTCATTAAATAAAATGAAAAGGGGTAGGGAAGAGGGGAGGTTCCTGGATTTGCAACTAACTATGAACATTGATGATGGAGTTCCTACAATGGACATCTTCTCGAAACAATGTTCCACTTAACCAAAAATCTCACAGTATCATAGAACTTGTGCTATCTTCTAAGGCCTACAAATTTTTTGTCTATCATTCACCATATACATGCATGAACAAAGATGAAAATTTTGGAGCAGCTTCAAATTCAAGTCCAGACTAACTTTACATAGCTATCTACCATCAACAAACAACAAAAAGTATGGACTAAGAGGTCATCAACATAATAGGAATTTTCATGATCACAGGACAACAATCCTAAAATCTACCAAAGCAAGGAAACGGTTAACTAGAATAGCAATAAAACCTAAGTTCAACATCTAACAATGGAGGTTGAATCAAGAAACATGTGAGAAACTCAGAAAATACACCAAGTCAATGTCCTTTTCTTTATAAATTTCTGCAGCATGCCTTCACAACAACTCAACTCCACCTTGCAAATGAGATGAGAGCTCTGTTTATAGTGCCCAAAAGATCTAATGAATGGCCAAGATCAATTCTTATTGTGTGGCCAAGATTCATTACAAAATAGGGTTTCACCTACCCCCCAATATATCACAATTTAAAATATATCTTTGTCTTTTCCCTATTTTGTCCTCTACTGATGGCACTATAGCACTTTTGTCTTGTAGCTGATTGTTGTTTCACTGTAGCTACTCTTTAGGGAGTTCATCTTCTTTGACTGGGCTGTCCTCCTGCCTCTTAGAAGTTGTGTATTCTATGAACTTGAGGATGACTGCTTGGAGAATGTCTATTTCCACGATTTCATATCGC
>VDFB02271358.1:1118187947-1118220418 GCA_007258455.2 Sequoia sempervirens | reverse complement strand
AGAGCATGGGAGAGGGTGGGAGAGAGTTGGAGAGACTAGGAGAGTGGGAGAGAGTGTGGGAGATGGTGGGAGAGAGTGGGAGATGGTGAAAGAGTGTGGGAGATAGGGTGGGAGTGTGGGAGTGAACCACCAAACCTTTATTAAGCCTACAAATACTAGTATTTATTATTTAAGAATGGTTTTGCTTACTAATCTTTATCATGCAAATTTAATATTCTAAAAGCCTAAGACCACTTAGAAACCCTTATAACATGACTTTTAGACTCTTTCTCTGCACTCCCACCTACTTTTTACATAATTTTCCTTTATGGCAATATCAACAATTATTTAATTCAAGAGTGCTTTTGCACATTTGTCTATTAGACCTTATTCAAGACAAAAAGACCTCAACATACTAACATTTACCAACTATCCTCCCAATTTACCATCAAACAATCACAAATTTAGGGTGAGGTGTGGGTGCTCTTGCACCATTCAACTTTCAAAAACAAATTCAATTAGGTTTGAAGATGTCTAGATTGGGCTAGCATTTGGTGGAAGAGGAAGAAACATGACTGGAACTCTAGAGGCCCACCATACTAGATTTTGGTATTGAACCATGAGAGTATAAGAGAGATTTGATATCATGTATCAAAACATTAAGCATGCATTATTCCAACCAACGGAGAAGGAGATGATTACTTTGCTTCATTTTCATTTTCATAAGAATATCGAGGCATGGGAACCAAGAAGACCAAGGATGCCCAGTTTTATGTGGAGGTAATGGATGTGGTCCAAAGCTTAGGAGGGTCAAGAAGGTCAATGTATGATCTTGATGAAATTGTGGAAGAACAAGAGAGGGACAAGAAAAATAAAATCAATATAGAGTTTCAAGGTTTTTTCAAGTGAGTAAGAGAGCTATGGGAGTAGCCTCATCTAAAAGATTTTGAACTAGACTTTGATATGTACCATTTAGAGAGCTTGGTTTTCATGGAGTTCATTTCAAAGCCTCTACTTTTATTATTCTTATGGTAAACTATTTGGTAGAGTTGGTGGAATTTCCTTTCTTAGTAGTAATCACTATTGGTGAGATTGAGATTGTTAACCTTGAGAGAGTAGGACTTGGGAAAAAGGAATTTGATATGGCTATTGCTTTCAAATACTTCAAGTGGGATGTACTCTGCATTGACGCCATTCCTCAATCTTCACTTGATGGCATCAAGGAATGGATGAACTCCATGGTTATAAAGTATTATGAAAGTAGAATGAACTTGTACTAGAAGCCAATTTTGAAGACTATTATTGATGATTCAAAGCAAATCAACCATGTGGTACAAATTATTAAATACCAAAGATGATTTGTAGCAATGAAATATTTTGAAAAGGTAGAGAGATCTACATTGGTGACTTAGGAGAAACTTCAACTTTCAAAAAACAAAGCCAATTAGATTGGAAGATGTGTGGATTAGGCCAACATTTGGTGGAAAAGGAAGAAAGATGACTAGAACTTTGGAGGCCCACCATACTAGATTTTGATATTCAACCATGAGAGCAAAAGAGAGAGTTGATATCATTTGCATAACCATTTGAAGGTGTGGGAACCAAGAAGACCAAGGATGTTGAGTTTTATGTGGAGGTAATGGATGTGGTCCACACTTTAAGATGTGCAAGAAGGTCAATGTATGATTGTTAACCTTGAGAGAGTGTTTATGTTGAGGAAATTTCCTTTAGATGCAAGGATTCAAAGCTGATGTAGAGTGAGTAGGGAAGTACACCAATCTCAGATGGCAGAGGTTTTTTTATGAATGCTTCTCTCAAATACTCTTATCAACACACCATCAAATCATTGTCCTTCTATAAGGAAAACTCAACTCACCAAGGGTCCTCAAATATCAAAGTTTTGTAGGACTTATAATCACTTGAAACATACTCTAACATACCACAATTAAAACACCATAGCCATGTTTAGCACTTAGGAAACCCCATGAGTTGATTTCTCAACTAGTATGCCTCTTAACCCCCAATTGCTTGTAGCAATGCCCGATAGGATAGTACAATTAATCCTCACCCACAAACCTATATCTAATGTAAAATACTATTTTTAGGCAAGTATATTATGCCTCTACAAGGCCACAAAATCTTACTTCTTGACAGTGGTTGGAAAAGAAACCATGGACCAAACTAACGTTGTCCTCAAGAGGCCTAATTGAGTGCACTTGATTGGTTTTTAGTTATCTAGGCTCACCCATTCTCCCCAAACCCTTGTTTAAAACTCTTATAGACTACTTACAGCCATTTCAATCATTCCTAAGTGCCACCTTGAACAAAAATCTCTCAAAACAAGCAAAACTTGGATTTTTGCTTTACAAGATAGGCCTGTCACATGAAGATGCCAGGCCTAGATCAGTTTGTAACTTTCCCCACACATTTGGACATTCTCCAAAACCTTGAAAATATGAAAATATACATAAATACCTTCCAACCCACAAGAAATTAGCAACTATACACTGTGGGAGTGGAAGATAGAAGCATTTTTTGGCCAAACCCTAGTTTCAAGGGTTTCTTGACCTACTGCTGCTAAAATGAAGATATCTCCACTTATACTTGATGAAAATTCACCAAACCACCTTAAAATGAAATATGACACTCTCCTCTTTCCAACCATAATAGGTTTGAGCCCATACATATCATACATAGGTCGTACCATGCATTTTAGTAGCAAATTACACATATAAATTTCTAGAAAACAACCACTTCTTTCATTAGAACTTGAAAAAAAATGATTCAACAGCCATGCCTCGACCATGAGAGGCTTATTTAACTTCCAACCACCCTTCCCAATGTCCTCCAGCTGAAATTTGAATTAGGTGGACATTGGAAACTAACTTTTTTTCCAATTAGACCCCTAATTGCCTAGTTAAGGCAATTGACTACAACTTCACAAAAGCACGATTGAAATGAGCCTTCAAAGGTGTATTCAAAAGAATAAAAGACACCAAAAACACTACACATGTCAAGGAAACTCCCCTAAAGGACTTGGATAGATCAAGACATTTTAATTCGTTAGTTTTCCTAGATGAATCAAGCTTACATGGTGAGGAAGGAGACCTTGTTTTTACAACAAGACTTGACTCCAAAATTAAAACTTTTTACAAGACATGAAAGATGGTTCTTGGAACCTTATTACATCTCAAAATTCTTGACAAAAAACAAAGAAAACAAGCAATACCTCCTAGAGGCACGAGGATCCCAAGGTGCTCCTGTACCTAAAGCACATCAACCACATGTGGTACAAATGATTAAATACGAGAGCTGATTTGTAGCAATGAAAGAGTCTAAAAAGGAAAATAGAGCAACACTAATGACTTAGGAGAAAATTTAGCTTTCAAAAACAAAGTCAATTAGGCTGGTAGACATGTGGATAGAGCCAGCATTTGGTGGAAGAGGAGGAAAGATGATTGGAACTCTGGAGGCCCACCATACTAGATTTTGGTATTCAACCATGAGAGTAGATGAGAGAGCTGATATCATGTATCTAAACATTAAGCATGCATTCTTCTAGCCAATGGAGAAGGAGATGATTACTTTGCTTCATTTTTATTTGCATAACTATATCAAGGCATGGGAACCAAGAAGACCATGGATGCCACATTTTATGTGGAGGTAATGGATGTGGTCCAAAATTTAGGAGTGACAAGAAGGTCAATGTATGATTCGTGCAGGAGCACCATTCAGTAGGTTTTGTTCATCAAGGCAAATAAGGAGTAGAATATCATCAATTTACTAAAATTAGCCCAAACTTGTACATTTGAAGGTTTGGAGTATCAATAAAAATGGATTTTTGACCCATTCCTCTTTCATTAGCCACTTTAACTTGAGAAATGGGTCTGAACTAACATTATTAAGGTGTTGGAATGATGTGTTAGTGTTGGGGAGGTCTAAAAGTGAGATGGGTGTGAAACCCATGTGTGTAAAAGTGTGTTTTCTTTAAGAAAAATGGTGGTTTTGAAGAGTTAAATTGTGTTTTTGTGTAGGGAAGAATTATTTTATGATTTTTTGAGCATTTGTAGGGTATAAAAAACTTGTTTGAGTAATTTTTAGGTTGTGGTTAGCTTTGGAAGTATCATTTTCAATAAACCCCTAGGGTTTAGGCTACAATAGAGGGTTTTGTGGTTTACCCATTGTACAGTAGTATAACTGAGATATAAATGTGGATTTTGAAGTTTTGACACCTTATAATTGCTTCCCCAAGAGTTGGTAAGGTTTGGATAAGATTAGAGTATAGAACCTTTGTTCAACTGGATCAATCCCTTAAGGGTTCAAAGGGAAAAATGGCTGCAAACTTCAGCATGAGGTTACTCAGACACCATGAGACTTAGATCCTTCTTGTCTAATCCAATGGGATCAAGTTGGGACCCTCTACAATAACCTCTATCAGTTTTTGTTATCTTACAGTGGTTTTCCCGTGGTGTCCGATTTTCAATTGGTGAAAAAAGTGTCAAATGGAAGTAGTGGAAAGTTGCAAAGTGGTGCAACTTTCGTTCTGTAACTCATGTGACCAAACAGACTGTTCCAACATGTCTGAATAGGAATTTTTATGCTAGGAATGGTCCTTTTTCACACCCAAACATGCAGAATCACTATGAGCTACGTTCAACTGGATCGATCCCTTAAGGCTCCAAAGGGAAAAATGGCTGCAAACTTCAGCATGATGTTACTCGGACATCTTGACACATAGAAACTTCTCATCTAGTCCAATGGGATCATGTTGGACCCCTCTACAATGAATTCTCTTTGTTTTTGTTATCTCAGAGTGGTTTTCCCATGGTGTGTAGTTTTCAGTTGATGAAAAAAGTGTCAAATAGAAGCAGTGAAAAGTTACAAAGTGGTGCAACTTTCATTCTACAATTCATGTGACCAAACGAAATTTTCCAACACATTTGAATAGGAATTTTTATGCTAGGAATGGTCCTCATTTGCACCCAAACACACGAAATCACTCTGAACTACGTTCAATCAAATCGATCCCTGAAGGGTCTAAAGGGAAAACTGGCTGCAAACTTCAACATGAGGTTACTTGGACATTGTGATAATTAGAAACTTCTCATCTATTTTGATGGGATCATGTTGGGCCCCTCTACAATAACCTCTCTCAATTTTCATTATCTCAGAGTGGTTTTCCCGTGGTGTCCAATTTGCAGTTGATGAAAAAAGTGTCAAATAGAAGTAGTGAAAAGTTGCAAAGTGGTGCAACTTTGATTTTGCAACTCATGTGACCAAACAGACTGTTCCAATGCATCCGAATAGGAATTTTTACTCTAGGAATGGTCCTCTTTTGCACCCAAACATGCGGAATCGCTCTAAACTACGTTCAACCAGATCGATCCCTTAAGGGTCCAAAAGGAAAAATGGCTGCAAACTTCAGCATGAGGTTACTCAGACACAGTGATGCTTAGAAAATTCTCATCTAATCTGATGGGATTGTGTTGGGCTCATCTACAATAACCTCTCTCATTTTTCATTATCTCAAATTTGTTTTCTCGTGGTGTTCATTTTTTAGTTGATGAAAATAGTGTTAAATGGAAGTAATGGAAAGTTGCAAAGTGGTGCAACTTTCGTTCTGCAACTCATATGACCAAACGAACTATTCCAACACATCTGAATAGAAATTTTTATACTAGGAATTGTCCTATTTCACACCCAAACATGCGGAATCGCTCTGAACTATGTTCAACTAGATCGATCCCTTAAGGGTCAAAAGGGCAAAATGGCTACAAATTTCAACATGATCTTACTCGGACACTGTGATGCTTAGAAACTTCTCATCTAATCCCATGGGATCACATTGGGCCCCTCTACAATAACCTCTCTTGGTTTTTGTTATCTTGAAGTGGTTTTTCCATGGTGTCCAGATTTCAGTTGATGGAAAAAGTGTCAAATGGAAGTAGTGGAAAGTTGCAAAGTGATGCAACTTTCGTTATGTAACTTGTGTGACCAAATAAAACATTCCAACACATCCGAATAGACATGTTCATGCTAGGAATGTTCCTCTTTCTCACCCAAACACATGGAATAGCTCTAAGCTATGTTCAACTGGATCGATCCCTTAAGGGTTTGAGTGTAGTATGTTGAAATAGGCCATTCCACCTATTGTTTAGGTTGTTTCTTGGTGATATGGGCCTGATGTAAGTAGGATAGGGAGTAGGAATAATAAAATAGAATTAGTAAGGGTATTGGAAGAGATTACTAATGCTGCCCTTGTTGAAAATTCAAAATTAAGGCCCCTTAAAAGCAAGGCTAGAAGAGGTGAAAAGAAGAAATTTCTTGAAAATAAGTTAGAATAGGTTGGAAATAGGGTGAGATTATGGATTTTGATGTGTTCAAAAGGTCTGCAAGGACAGGGGAGGTCAAAATTATGTTATGGCATGACATGCCCTAGTTGGGAAAATAGGGGTTTTGAATGAAAAAGAGAGGTTTGAGGGAGTAAACATGGGTAAAGTCAAGGGGAAACATAATTTGGCAGTCAATTAAGTTTGTGCAAGAAAAATTAAGAGTGTTGGAATAGGTTTTGAGGTTTAGGATTGGGGGTTCATTTCTATTATCTCTAAAAAACGCAGGAAGAATGCCTCAAGAGGTTGCCAATCTCTTGATATGCTTTAGGGTAACAGACAAGGTCAAAAGCTCTCAACCTTCTACTCTTCAGTTGCTGCTAGACCTAGGTGGGTGTACCTTTCTGAATGAAGCAGACTTGATTTATGATTATCCTTCTTGCAATGATTTGTCCACAATGGCAGATGGAAGTGAAAAAATGAATTCAAACTTGGTGTAACTAGCAATAACAATCTTCTAATCTAAATCCTAAAATGTTCAATTAACAGATGTAAAGAAACTGAATGAATCCAAACGATGAAGTACAAAGACCAGTGCCTTGTTCAGTATGTAGAGTCAAATGAAATAGAAGTGGGAAACTTATTTTTGTAGAAACTCAAATTTTTGGCATATGTTCTGTTTATAACTTGTATAAAAATGCAAGACTGTGACTACTAAGCTCTACTTTAATAATCAATATGAATCTCCTTGATCATTGTGATCAACCAAAAGGATTTAATCTCTCCTTGAAAGAACCAATCAATTAATCACATAGATACAAAAAATGTGCACTGATAAACAAAAAATAATCTTGTTATATCAATTTAAACAACCAGAAAGAATCAACTTGGAGACAACTTAGCAATACTTTTCAATAAACTCAACAGACAATTGACACTAGCAATGAACTGCCACACCAACTGATTTTCATTGAAATCGTCATTTGAAAACATGCACCATAGTCTCTGTTTTGAGAATTATATTCTACCAAATCCATTTCTAATATGCCTACCCTAATCTAATCTCCCCACTCCATCCACAATCATGAATGAATATTTATACATATGCATCTAAATAGACACATTGTTTCATATTCCACATCAATTGATAGCTATACTTGGGTTAATCCTTGTCAGCTTGCAACTGCATTTAGAAATTCTCATGTCGGCCACAGTGTTTGAGTCTTCATTAATCATTCGCTGAGACAACTCTGTAAGTATGCTAAAGGCAATTATATCACCGAAAGCCCCGAGTTCACTTTAGATCGCCAAGAGAAATCAATTCTCATACCGACAGAGACCTTTTTCCTTTTTTATCGGTGAGACACAACGAAGTCGCTAAGACCTCCCTCTGAATGTCAGTAACTCTTACCGATATAACCTTTTGTGCCAAGTTGGTAGGACACCACGAGATCACAATGACATTTCACCAAAGCTTTTAAATCTTGCTGATACAATGTTCAATGTACAAGTCATTGAGACACAATGAGTTCGCTATGATCTTATTCCGATGATGATATCTTTCGCTAATACCTTCCTTCCACCATCGGTCGGTAAAACAATACGCGATCGGTAAGACCTCACTCTGAAGTCTTTGTCTAGTCGATAAACCTTTTGTCACTGAGACAATGAAAATTTCCTACCGAATGGTGCCTGTATATGAATTTTGATTGATGTGACATCAACGATGTCTTGCTGATAGGCAACACAGATGTATTTTAACTAGAATGCATTATGGGTCAGGGAGACCCTAATTTTTTCATGCCGATACAAACCATGATGTAAAAGTTTCAAGACTTGAGGGAATTCATGGGGCTATATGGGAAAATATGGGTGAAATATGCACACGGTAGGACCAATCTGGAAATTTATGAGTGAAATCAATATGTAAAATAATCAGATTTTTATAGTTCTAACATTGGCTTCGTCTAGGGATGAATGATAGTGAGATCATTGCAAGGATCCAGATCTTTGGGTGAGCAGACCAGACACAAAATGATGACCAGTGAGAAAAAATGGAATGAAAGGAAAGTGAATGCGAAATGGAGATGAACAAAACCCTAAACTACTATGCATTGAAAAGAATTTTAAAGAGGACTATCAAGAGTTGTCCATGCACTAGCAACCCTAAATCCTATGTGTTTCAACTTCACCTATTCTGAGTTGTTACAATTTGAAACTCAAACCATACCTTCCCCTATCAAATACCTGGTTTTGTCTTGAGTTCATTAGATTCATCTTGAAGACATTCCTACAATATTCCCTGTCACTATTATTGAATTTTTTTAGAGAATCATCATGCTCAGTTTGGTCCAAAATCCATACATCATCCTACAGTTCAAATTATTCATCATCATGGGATAGACCCTTATTATTTTCAACATACAAAATGCATGCATAATCAATACAACCTTTTATATTATCTCTCTCACTGCTATGAATTGTGAAACATTCTCCCAGTTGTATTGAAAATTCACCATCAAAGTACTTCTCTTGAGAATCAAAAAATCCTATCATATATATGATGACTGAAACAAAAAAATCTGCAACCTTTTGCACCTCTTTGACACTACCAATTGGATACAACATTGGATTATGACTCATATCTTCAATATCAAGCATATATGAACCAATCAAATCTGGACCCCTATCATCCTGGGTACATAGATAAAAGTCTTCTTCACATGAGTTAGAAATTTCAAAATCACATACCTCATCCTGAATGGACATAGAATTTTGATCAACACCAAAGGTTTTACCATTATTCCAAGAAGTGCATTGAGAGTCATAAGAATCTTTACACAAATTTTTCACTATGAAAAAAAATGTAAGCTGGACACAAAACTTCAATATCACCTTCATGTGCACATCCCTAGTATTCAAGAGTTAACAAATCTAAAATTTGTTTACTGCTAAGTGAACATGTTTCTACATTTTCATCACTACAGTTGTATTCTTCACCTTTGTCATCATCAAAAAGAAGCCTAGGATCATTGGAGAATAGAAAATCAGAAAAAAAAATACCAGCACAGTCATTTGTTCCATCACTTTGCTTATTTGACATTATCTCCTCACTTTCATAAAGTGGATTTGAAAATACCTTAAGTTCATTTTTGGAGATACCTTTGCAAAATATCATCTGATCCTCTTTTATGACTTCATCATACAATGGGTTTGAAAAAATTTGGTAACCATTTTCAAATGTGCAAACTTCTTCTTCATCGAATGTGTCTTGATGGCTTTCGACTGCAATTGGAGGTATTATTTCACTGTCAAATGGACCTATGTTGTTCATTGCCTCTTTCTCTTGATCATCACAAGAACTTTTAATTGGATCAGTACTGACTAATTATGGCTAGGCTGATTCTATCTTGAAGTTGCCAAGATCCATATCACAGAAACAATTGATTTGATCTTGGGGTACACAATCAACAAGCTGGTTCATCCTTGGCTCCCTATAAAACCTAACTTCCTGACCATTCACTAGGATTGTAGCATAAGATAGATCAAATTGAACATTTCCTCCAACTATGGCTATCCATTGTCTTGATAGAAGCATTCCAAACTGAGGAGGAGTATCAATCACTATTATATCTATATTATAAGCCACCTGTGGATAAGTAGCTAGTTTGACTTCAACATCTCTCATAATACCCACCACAAGAACAAGTCAGTTACCCATTGCATAACACTTCCCTTCATATGTATCAACCCACATGCCAAGCTGCTTCATGACTCCTACTGGCATGATATTTATAGGAGCACCAGAGTCTATCATGCAATTCCTTAACAACTTGTTATTTATGAGTAATGTGGTGAAAAAGGGATCAACTTGTGGGGGAGTTGTTAATACATCACCCAAGCAGACCTCTAGGATATTCACTTTCTCCTTTCTATTGACTGCTTTAATAGCTACTTTATTTTCATAATTTATTGTCAATTGAACAACACTATCTCTGTATTCCTTAATTTTCATCATCTCAAGTAAAGGAACATACAATTTTACTTGAGATAATGCCTAAGTGAAGTTAAAAGAGGAACCCTCTGCCTTAATCATTTTCTTCTACTCCAATGTTTCTCCTTTGGATCAGTCTCTTTCATTTCTTTGCGCAACTCTTTAACTTCCTCATTTTGGACAAGCTTTTGTTCATTTTTATCATGCTGTCTATTTTCTTCCTTCTTCAAAGTTCCTTGTGTCACCTTCTGATCCTTCATAAAGATTCCCCTAGGGACACCTTCCTTCTCATTTACTATCCTATTTCTCAACCAGTACTTACTCTTTGCTTCTTCAACTGCAGCTACAGTTAGTCTCTCTATCTCCTCTTTGGTGAGTCTCCTTATACTGCAGTGAGTAGGCACTTCATCATAATGTGGTTCTATATAATCTTCTTCGGAATCAGAAAAGACTTGTTGTTCATCCATATGGAAATTGTATCTCTGATTTGAAATGGCATAATCATAACCATCATCCTCTAAAGATGAGTATCTATCCTCACCATGATGAAAATTATTTGAAGTCAAATATACCGTGTGATCTTCTCCACTGTTTCTCATCAACATTCCCTCTTCTTGCATTCTTTGGGCTACAACACAATAATCTGGGGAATGTGGCTTATAACAAGCTTCACAGAAATAATTGTTATTTACCATATAGGTTCCCTTCTTGCTCAATGGATCAGGAGTTTCTTTGTTTCCAAGCCTAGCTATTATAGGTTTTCCATCCTTCCAGTTAGTATTATAAGGCATATCATGCAACCTTGGCCTTTCATTCCTGTATGTATTCTCCTGTCTGTACTGATAATTATTACTTTGTTGAGGAGCCCTAGGGTTGTCTCTTTTACTGATTATACCAGCAGCCTTCATATTATTTTCAATTGTCAGTGCTATCTTCTGAGCTTCAGCTAAGTCTCTTGGAAACCTATTTGTCAGCTCATACCCTGTTTTAGGATCAAATGTGTTCAAATAAACACTCAAAGCTACATAATCTTGAAACCTTGATCTAAGAGATATTTTAGTCTACAACTTGTTGAATCTTTGGTTGAAATCAAAAAATGAGTCATTCTGACTTTTCTAAATTCACATCAATTCATGAAGAGTAGCATCAGGTGCACCTTGATTCCCATATTGCTCTAAGAATCTGTCTTGAAATATTTGGAGAGAATCAATAGAGGCTGTTTCTAGGCTATTGAACCAATCTCTGGCTTCTTCAGTAAGCGATATCGTGAATAACCTCATATGTAAATCTTCATAAGGCACATCCAAATCCTAAATGAAGGTGTTAAAACTCCTTAAATGATCTTTGGCTGTAATTGCATTATTCCCTGTAAACTTAGGAACCAAACCTCTCCAGCTGCTATCCATAGGATAAGGATATAATTGAAAACCTGCTAAATCAAATTGTCTGATCATTGTTGTGTACTGGTGAGGAGGATGGTTCGGTGGACACTAATATTGGTACATAGGGTTGTTGTATTGTGCATTATGTTGTGGATGTAATGCTGACCATGAGGTGGCTGCATATTTGTATGCTGAGTAGGAACATAAGGCAGATGATTTGGCTATTGTACTAATTCCCTATTTGATTGTAAGGAGCATTTGATTGATTAGAGGGCCCTGCACCATTATCACCCTGCTTATGAGGTGGTACATATTTTGGGCAACCAACTGTCTGATCAGTAACTTGGGCTTTCTGCAATTTAGCCTCTAGTTCCTTTATCTTCCTCTCTTGTAATTCCAACTGTGCTTTTACTTCCTCAGGAAGCTCATGATCAATAAACTCATTTTGAGGAATCATATTCTCATTGATCTAATTTTTATTATTTTCCATTATTTGTTCACATTCCTATTGATATCTAAGTCCCCTTACTTCAAGTCTAGCATCAAACTCAACCTGTTTCTGAGGATCAAGAAAAGGGAAAGGATTTCTTTGATCTTCTGGGGTACAAGGCTCTTCACTCAAATTATTTCTCCATGTATCATAACGATTATAAGTTTCACCATGTGCTCTTGATGCTATCTTTTTTCCCTTATCAATCTTGTCATCTTTATGTGTCCACTTACTACTGTCAGCAGGAGCTCCAGTATGACCTCCCCTGTATTGAGAACTTTTTCCATTCATGTTTGAACAGATGCAATGTTTCTGTTAGAGTCACCACTCACTTCTCAAAAGTGAGAAAATATTTGATATTTCTTATTCCCATCAGAGTCTATTTAAGTTCCTGAATTAATGATTAAGGCCCTGATTCTGAATGTATTCCCTAGCGGAGTCGCCAATTTGTTATCTCTCAAAAATGTAGGCAAAATGCCTCAAGAGGCTGCCAATCTCTTGATACACTTTAGGGTAATAGACAAGGTCAAAATCTCTCAACCTTCTACTCTTTAGTTGCTGCTAGACCTAGGTGGGTGTACCTTTTTGAATGAAGTAGACTTGATTTATGATTATCCTTCTTGCAATGATTTGTCTGCAATGGCAGATGGAAGTGAAAAAATGAATTCAAACTTGGTGTAACTAGCAATAGCAATCTTCTAATCTAAATCCTCAAATGTTCAATTAACAAATGTAAAGAAACTGAATAAATACAAATGATGAAGTGCAGAGACCAGTGCCTTGTTGGGTATGCGGAGTCAAATGAAACAGAAGTGGGAAACTTATTTTGGCAGAAACTGAAGTTGTCAGCATATGTTCTATTTATAACTTCTATAAACATGCAAGACTGTGACTACTAAGCTATACTTTAATAATCCAGATGAATCTCCCTGATCATTGTGATCAACTAAAAGGATTTAATCTCTCTTTGAAAGAACCAATCAATTAATCACACAAATACAACAAATGTGCATTGATAAACTGAAAATAATCTTGTTATATCAATTTAAACAACCAGAAAGAATCAACTTGGAGACAACTTATCAATACTTTTCAATAAACTCAACAGACAATTGACACCATCAATGAACTACCACACCAACTGATTTTTATTGAAATCGCCATTTGAAAACATGCACCATAGTCTCTGTTTTGAGAATTTTATTCTACCAAATCCATTTCTAATCTGCCTACCCTAATCTAATCTCCCCACTCCATCCATAATTGGGAATGAATATTTATACATATGTATCTGAATAGACACATCATTTCATATTCCACATCGGCCGATAGCTGTACTCAGGTTAATCCATGTCACCATGCAACTGCATTTAGAAATTCTCATGTCAGACATAGTGTTTGAGTCTTCATTAATCATTTGCTAAGACAACCCCATAAGTATGTTGAAGGCAATTGTATCACCAATCATCCTATTTTCTTTGTGTTTCGTTGTGACCTCATGTTGTCAATGAGACAATTACAGACCACATTATGTTTCACCGAAAGCCCCAAGTTCACTTTAGATTGCGAAGAGAAATCAATTCTCATACCGACAAATACATTTTTCCTTTTTTATCGGTGAGATACAATGAAGTTGCTAAGACCTCCCTCAGAATGTTAGTAACTCTTACCGATATAACCTTTTGTGCTAAGTCGGTAGGACACCACGAGATCGCAATGAAACTTCACCGAAGCTTTTAACTCTTGCCGATACAATATTCAATAATAAAAGTTGTTGAGACACAATGAGTTTGCTATGATCTTATTTTGATGAGGATATCTTTTGCCGATACATTTCTTTTGCCACTGGTCGATAAGACAATACACGATTGGTAAGACCTCACCTCGTAGTCTTTGTCTGGCCGATAAACCTTCTGTCGCTGAGACAATGAAAATGTCCTGTCGAATGGTGCCTGTATATGAATTTTGGTCAATGTGACATCAAAGACGTCTTTCCAATAGGCAACACAGATGTATTTTAACCAGAATGCATTATGATTCGGGGAGACCTTGATTTCTTCATGCTGATACAGACCATGATGTAAAATTTTCAAGACTCGATGGAATTCATGGGGCTATATGGCAAAATATGGGTGAAATATGCACACAGTAGGACCAATCTAGAAATTTATGAGTGAAATCAATATTTAAAATCATCAAATTTTTACAGTTCTAATAGGTTCGCCGGTTTGGCCAAAATTTTTTGGAGGGGGGTTTAGTTCATTTTTGGTTCGTTGGTACAAAAAACATGTAAAAACAAAATATATATCTATGCAACCTAGAAGCATGAATTAGGATTAGAATATCACATACCATCATATAAACAACAAAACCACCATAAACTTGAATTTCATTTAAAACAACAAAATTTGCAAAAAAAAAAGTGTTTATAACTTGCAAAAAAATGTGAATAAAATCACATTGATTTTCGCGTGAAAAAAAACCATGAGACCATAGCTTGTTTCTTACTATTATGTTTTGATAGAATTTTTCCAATCATGCATAGCTTGTTTTTTAGGCTTTTAGCCATAGCAGCAAGGAACTGAATTGTTTGATAAAATGCTTTGGTAGACACGTATGAAAAATGTGGTAGCGTAGACAAGGCAGTGAACTGTTTGAAAAAATGCCTCAAAGAAATGTAGTTTCATGGTGATGGAATGGAATGACGAATGCCATGAAAAGCAAATTGCTATGGATTGTCATGGCATTCCACCACCATTGAGACCACATTTGTTTGAGGCTTTTATTCAAACAGTTCGCTGCCTTGTCTATGTTATTGCTTATTATTATGCTTTGATAGATTTTTTCCAAGCATCCATAGCTTTTTTGGAAGCACCTATTTTAGGCTCTTAGACATAGCAAGAAGGAGGTGAATTGTTTGATAAAATGCTTCAGTAAACATGTATGAAAAATGTGGTAGCATAGACAAGGCAGTGAATTGTTTGAAAAAATTCCTCAAAGAAATGTGGTATCATGGTGATGGAATGGCATGACAAATGCCATGACAAGAAAATTGCTATGGATTGTCATGGCATTCCACCACCATTGAGACCACATTTCTTTGAGGCTTTTATTCAAATAGTTTGTTGCCTTGTCTATGCTATTGCTTATTATTATGCTTTGATAGATTTTTTCCATCCATCTATAGCTTGTTTGGAAGCACCTATTTTAGGATTTAACTCTTGCCGATACAATATTCAATAATAAAAGTTGTTGAGACACAATGAGTTTGCTATGATCTTATTTTGATGAGGATATCTTTTGCCGATACATTTCTTCTGCCACTGGTCAATAAGACAATACACGATCGGTAAGACCTCACCTCGTAGTCTTTGTCTGGCCGATAAACCTTCTGTCGCTGAGACAATGAAAATGTCCTGTCGAATGGTGCCTGTATATGAATTTTGGTCAATGTGACATCAAAGACGTCTTTCCAATAGGCAACACAGATGTATTTTAACCAGAATGCATTATGATTCGGGGAGACCTTGATTTCTTCATGCCGATACAGACCATGATGTAAAATTTTCAAGACTCGATGGAATTCATGGGGCTATATGGCAAAATATGGGTGAAATATGCACACGGTAGGACCAATCTAGAAATTTATGAGTGAAATCAATATTTAAAATCATCAAATTTTTACAGTTCTAATAGGTTCGCCGGTTTGGCCAAAAAATTTTGGAGGGGGGTTTAGTTCATTTTTGGTTCGTTGGTACAAAAAACATGTAAAAACAAAATATATATCTATGCAACCTAGAAGCATGAATTAGGATTAGAATATCACATACCATCATATAAACAACAAAACCACCATAAACTTGAATTTCATTTAAAACAACAAAATTTGCAAATAAAAAAAAGTGCTTATAACTTGCAAAAAAATGTGAATAAAATCACATTGATTTTCGCGTGAAAAAAAACCATGAGACCATAGCTTGTTTCTTACTATTATGCTTTGATAGAATTTTTCCAATCATGCATAGCTTGTTTTTTAGGCTTTTAGCCATAGCAGCAAGGAACTGAATTGTTTGATAAAATGCTTTGGTAGACACGTATGAAAAATGTGGTAGCGTAGACAAGGCAGTGAACTGTTTGAAAAAATGCCTCAAAGAAATGTAGTTTCATGGTGATGGAATGGCATGACGAATGCCATGACAAGCAAATTGCTATGGATTGTCATGGCATTCCACCACCATTGAGACCAAATTTCTTTGAGGCTTTTATTCAAACAGTTTGCTGCCTTGTCTATGTTATTGCTTATTATTATGCTTTGATAGATTTTTTCCAAGCATCCATAGCTTTTTTGGAAGCACCTATTTTAGGCTCTTAGACATAGCAAGAAGGAGGTGAATTTTTTGATAAAATGCTTCAGTAAACATGTATGAAAAACGTGGTAGCATAGACAAGGCAGTGAATTGTTTGAAAAAATTCCTCAAAGAAATGTGGTATCATGGTGATGGAATGGCATGACAAATGCCATGACAAGAAAATTGCTATGGATTGTCATGGCATTCCACCACCATTGAGACCACATTTCTTTGAGGCTTTTATTCAAATAGTTTGTTTCCTTGTCTATGCTATTGCTTATTATTATGCTTTGATAGATTTTTTCCATCCATCTATAGCTTGTTTGGAAGCACCTATTTTAGGATTTTAGCCATAGAAGCAAAGAGGTGAACTGTTTGATAAAATTCTTTGGTAAACATGTATGAAAAATGTGGTAGCATATACAAGGCAATGAATTGTTTGAAAAAATGCCTCAAAGAAATGTGGTCTCATGGTGATGGAATGCCATGACAATCCATAGCTTGTTTGAAAGCACCTGTTTTAGGATTTTAGCCATAGTAGCAAGGCAATGAATTGTTTGATAAAATGCTTTGATAGACATGTATGAAAAATAGAGATAGACAAAGGAACTTTTGAAAACTGAAGAATGGTTCATGGTGATGGAATTCCATGACAATCAAATTTTGATTGTCATGGCATTCCATCACCATGAGACCTCATTTATTTGAGTCATTTTTTAGTTCACTCCCTTGTCTATGATATTTCTTACTATTATTCTTTTGATAGATTTTTTCCAAGCATCCATAGCTTGTTCGAAAGCACTTGTTTTAGGCTTTCAATGATAGCAACAAGGCAAAGTGAACTATTTGACAAAATTCTTTGGTAGACATGTATCAAAAATGTGGTAGTATAGACAAGGCAGTGAATTGTTTGAAAAAATGCCTCAAAGAAATGTGGTCTCATAGAATGCCATGACAAGCAAATTCAATTGGGAGCTGCTCCTAGTTATTAGTTATGCAATGTGAAGTAATTGCATAACTACTTAGGTTGACTTTGTAAAAACTATATTGTAATTGAAATTTTGACATCTATTAGCATCTAGCTATTAGTTATGCAATCTAAAGAAATGCTTTGCATTTGAAATATGTGCAATGCAATGTAATCAATGATATGAATATAAACTACAAAAATCTATTTTTTACAATTTATTAGTTAAACTCTTTATTTTATTTTCTCTCTATATCTCTATGCTATGGAAATGCCTTTAATTTTATTTTTTAAAGCTTTTTATCTCTTGTTCTACTTTTTTTACCTTTTTTTTTAATCTGATTTTTTTTTTTCTGATTTTTTGTAGACTTGTTAATAATTTTTTCAAAAAATCTTATACTTTTGGTTTGCCAATTTTTTCCCCAAAATATTTTTGCTGCTATGGTATAAAAACACATCATTTTGTAATATCAAGGATACTTTTTGAAACTTCCATGCATTGCTAATCTAAAAGGAAAAGTCTTTTTCCTAATCTATATGCAGCCATGCTTTTGACATTGTCAAAAAGAGAAAATATGGACACCATCGATAATAAAGATTTGTATTAACCAAATAGCCATGTACACATACATCAATATATGTCAATATAAGTATAAAATATAGTTACAAAATATCCATATAGGCTTATGAGAATGCCATATTGGCATACAATGTCAAATATATCCAATACAAGATATGTACAAAATTGTGATGTCTAGGTATACAACAAAGGGCTCTGGAATCAAAATTCATTTCTCTTCATGCTTTGGAAATAAGTTCTTTCCCTTTTTTTGGTGATCTGATGGCGATAAGTCTGTTACTCATTTCTACTGCTCGGGGAGTGCTCCTACTGCTCCTCCTACATTTTAGCTCCTGGTGAAGTTTTAACTGTTACAATAAGAAGTAAAGACATTAATATATATAGAAATTGCATTATAATTAATTATATATTTAACAAAATAATCACTTACGGCCATCTCATGATCACTCTCCACAATGGAAATATTTGCATGCTGATGCTTAGGCATGCTCAAGCCCTATATAAACCATCCAAATAGGAATTAAACTATGAATCAATAATGGTTTGATTTTTCACTAGAACTAACATCTATAACAATGAATGTAAATTGAAATTTAGTAATTTGTCGCATACCTCCTCTATCAGAGCCATGGAGGATTGTATAGTGAATGAAACACTGATATCCATTTCCCTTGTAACATTTGGAGGTGTTTCCACAACCAACATTTGAAAATAAAACAAAAAATTATTCAATCACAAAAAGTTACAATAGCGATCCACATCATGAATTATAATGTATGAGATCTAATGAACAAAATTTTGAGTAAAAGTATTAAAATGTATATTTTTGGTAGGCCCTCGCAATTTGATAGGAAGACCAAGCATGATGGGGAGAAGAACACATACTCCATGGTGAAGAATGGGAAGACTTACAACCTTTCACCTCTCCTAGAAGAAGACAAGCAAAAGAATGAAGGGACTAGTGTTTTGATGGTGGGTGAGAAGGAGTTCATGAAGACCTTGAAGGAAGGAGGAGGAAGAGGATTCTTCCTGATTATCTAGCCAAAAAATGAAGCAGATATTCCCACAAAGAAGAAGGAAGATGGACCAAAGGAAGTCCAAGAGTTGTTGGAAACGTACAAGGACATAATGATGAATGAATTACCTAGTTCCCTACCTCCCATTAGGGATATAAGCCACCATATTGATCTAATTCCAGGGGCTACATTTCCCAATAAGGCTGCATACAAGATGACACTTGCCCAAAATGAGGAGATTACAAGACAAGTGCAAGAGATGATGGATAAAGGGCTAGTGAGGAAAAGTTTCAGCCCATGTGTTGTTCCTAATGTCCTAGCACTAAGGAAGGATAGGAATTGGAGGCTTTGCACCGATTCAAGAGCCATTAATAAGATCACAATTAGATATAGGTTCCCGATGCCAAGAATGGAGGACCTCATGGATTGTCTATCAGGAGCATCATACTTTTCCAAGATTGATCTCAAGAGCAGGTACCATTAGATAAGGATCAAAGAGGGGGATGAATGGAAGACAACTTTTAAGACTATTGAAGGGCTCTATGAGCACAGTTGGTGATGCCCTTTGGGTTATCAAATTCCCCTAGTACATTTATGAACCTTATGAATGAGGTATTGAGACCTTTCATTGGAAAGTTTTTTATAGTTTATTTAGATGACATCCTTGTGTTTAGCAGGTCTATAGAAGAACATTTGAAGCACCTTTACATGGTACTAAGGAGGTTACAAGAGGAGAAGCTTCTGATCAACATGGAAAAGTGTGAATTCATGAAGGAAGAACTAGTCTACCTTGGTTTTGTCATCTCCAAGGGAAGTTTGAAGATGGATCCTTCAAAGGTGGATGCTATTATTACTTGGCCAACACCAAAATCCATGGGAGATGTGAGAAGCTTCCATGGACCTATAAGATTTTATAGAAAGTTCATCAAGAACTTTAGCCAAATTTGTGCACCAATCTTGGACACCATAAAAGGAGGTAACAAAGGTAATTTTTCTTGGACCAATGAGGTTGATAAAGGGTTTAAATATCTGAAAATGAGAGTAGCACAATAGCCTATACTTGTGCTCCCTAATTTTGAGAAAGATTTTACTATTGAGTGTGATTCTAGAAATCAAGCTATAAGGGTTGTTTTGATCCAAGAAGGTAGACCAGTTGCATTTTGCAGTGAGGGGTTGAATGAAACAAAGAGGAAGTATTATTCCTATGATTTGGAATTGTATCCTATGCTCAAAGCCCTCAAAAAGTGGAGGCACTACTTGTTACCTAAAGAATTTGTTGTTTATATTGATAATCATGCCTTGAGTTTTTTGAATGCATAGGACAAACTTAGTCATAGGTACATGAAGTGGGTAGAGTCTTTGCAAGCCTATAATTTCACAATAAAGCATAAGAAGGGCCAAGAAAATAAGGTGGCAAATGCTCTCAATAGAAGGGAACTTGTAGTGCAAGAGATCCAACTCCAAAGCATGGGGGTCGAAGCATTGAAGGATATGTATCATGAAGATTCAGATTTCAAGGAGGTATATAATGTTTGTGAGCAACATTTGAATTATTTTCATGGTGAATTCTCTTAATTTTTATTGAAAAATGGTTTTCTCTTCAAAGGAAGCCAATTGTGTGTGTAAATTCTCAATGAGGAAGAATATCATAAAGGAGAAACATAGTGGGAGTCTTCGAGGTCACTTTGGCCTTGACAAGACCTTGGAACAAGTTAGGAGATTTTACTATTGGCCAAAGTTGTAGGTGGATGTGAGAAGGTATGTGGAAAGCTGCACAATATGTCAAAGGGAAAAGGGAACTTCATCAAATGCAAGACTCTATCAGCCACTGCCCATTCCCAATAGGCCTTGGGAGTGTGTAAGTATGGACTTTGTCTTGGGGTTGCTTAGAACCCAAAGAGGTTTTGATAGTATCTTTGTGGTAGTTGATAGATTTAGTAAGATGGCACATTTTCTTCCTTGCAAATGCACCAATGATGTATCTTATATAGCAGGTCTCTTATTTAAGGAGTTTGTTAGGATACATGGACTGCCTTTAAGCATTATTTCTGATAGGGATTATAAATTCATTGGTCACTTTTTGAGGACCTTGTGGAAGAAACTCAAGGGAAAAATCTGTCCTTTAGTTCATCATACCATCCACAAATGGATGGAATAAGTGAAGTGGTGAATAGATAATTGGGAAACCTCTTAAGATGCCTTACCAAGGAGCATGGACAAGCTTGGAATTTGATTTTACCTCGGGCTGAATTTGCATATAATGACTCCATGAATAGGAGCATTGGTAGAAGCCCTTTTGAAGTAGTTTATGGCAAGCACCCTAGAGGGGTATATGAACTAAGAGATCTACAAGGAGATGCTAAGAGAATTTCTCAAGGTGAGGACTTTGTTGTTACAATCAGGGATATTCAACAACACGTGAAGGAAACCCTTCAAAAGAATGTTGAGAAGTATAAGGAAAAGACATATTTAAAGAAGAGGAATGCCCAATTCATGGTGGATACTTGGTGATGGCACACTTGAAGAAGGAGGGACTTCCAAAAGGAAATTATACCAAACTCATGATGAAGAAGATAGGACCTTGAAAGGTGGTCCACGAGTTTGGCCAAAATGCTTATGAAATAGAGCTACCTCTTGGGGTGGAAATCTCTCCTATCTTCAACATTTCTGACTTGTATCCTTTCAAATCTTTTGTGAATGTAGGTGATGGAGCAGGTACAACAGCAATGTAGGATGAAGATTGGGTGAAGGAACTACCCCTTAGGCATCCTATGAATCTTGAATGCATCCTAGACACCAAGGAGACAAAGAAGACTAGAAGGAAGATTTACAAGGAATACCTGGTCAAATGGAAAGGTCTACCTGAAGAGGATACAACATGGATGTTAGAAAATGATATTAAACAACATGGAACTACTGTAGAAGACCTAATCTCAAATAGGACTTGAGATCTTTTTCTTGCTTGGGAGTATGGTGTAGGAGCACCCATGCGTCTAAGGGACCTAGAATAATTTTTCATGTTTTTTTTCTTGGTTTATGGATGGAATAAGGTCTTATGGAACATTTCAATGCTTTGTATTATGTATTCTAGGTTTTTGGTTGAGTTTTTGGTCGTGGTGAACAACTTCTTTGTACAACAAGGTCTCCATCCTCCTTTGTAAGCCTAGTGCATCTTGGAAAATAAGGAAAAAGGATTCCTTTCTGTATCTAGACACCTGAGGGGTGTCACCTTAATTTTTGACAAGGTTTTAAATACCTTTGACACATTTTGGAGGGTCTTTGTGGTCGAGTTGGTAGAAGTTGCTCACATTGCCTTAACTAGGCAATTAGAAGTCAAAGCATGAAATTAGTTATTTTCCAACGTCTCTCTTTTCAAAAGATAGTTGTAATAAGTTTGAGGGTGTTTTTAAAACTTCAAATATGCCTCTCTTCATCAAGTAAAGGTTGATGTTGATTTTTTGAAGAAGTTTCAATAAGAACTTTGTTGTTTTTCCTATGTTTTTGTGAAGAATTTGTTGATCTTGTACTTGGTACAAACTATATGTTCACTTTAATGCTCCAATCCCATAATGGTTGGATAAGTAATTGAATGATATTTCCTTTAGAATTGGAGTGGTGATATTTCATTGAGTATCAAGGGAGATATTCCAATTTCTCTATCGCGTGGTCTGAAAACCCTTAAAATTAGGGTTTTGGGTGGAAAATGTATATTTCTTCCATTCCCACATTGTAAAATTATTAAATCTCAGTGGGATGGAATATATAAGGCTGTACTATCATTTACTCAATGTTTTGGAGAACGGAAGGCTCATTGTTGGAATTTGTGCATGAATTTTGGCTTGACATCTCTATGTGGCAAGCATAATTGACAAGCAAAAAAAATGAGTTTTTTCTTGATTTTGAAGAATCTATTTAAGAGGCACTTAGGAATGGTGGAAACAGGTGTGGAGAACCTGTAGGAGTCTGAATGTTGGCTTTGGGGTGAGGGGAAGAGCCTAGATAGTCAAGACCTTGGTGTAGGTCTTTGAATTAGGCCTTTTGGAGTAGCGATAGAAAGGGCCATTGTGAGTGATGTTTTGACAATCAAGAGGAAGGGTTTTGAAACCTTGTAGGGGTCCATATTAGGGGTCTAAATCCATAGGTTTGGTGTCTTAACATTATTCCTTTTTTTTTAATTCTGATTGTCCTACCGGGCAAGGGCTGCAAGCCTTAAGAGAGAGTGAGGTCTAAGTCACCATAGTGATGGGTGTTTGTTGAAACCTAAATGCTAGAGGGTTGTTAAACCTTGTTTTGACTTAATGAGACATGATCCAATGTTTTCAAGCTTTGTGAGTGGTTTGAGTTGTGAACATTACGTGTGTGGGATTGATCTCTTAAAGAATAGTGGAGTTTAGGACTCATGAGATTATTTGAGAGAAGCATTCAGTGGAGTGACTTTTCCATTTGTGATTGTGAGTTTTCCTTACTTGTCACTCTACATCATTTCTAAAGCTTATGTAGGCTATTTCCATGGTGTTTGTGGTGGTGGCAAGAGTATTTAAGGTTTGTAAGTACCTTATGCAATAAACCCTCTTTTGTAGGGCTTGATTTGTGCATAGAATAAGCTTAGTCAATAAACATGATGTGAGTAATGTCTTGGAAGTCAAATCAAATGATTGAAGTGTTAATGGTTGATTGTAGTATCTTGGTCTTGAGGAACTAGTTGATAAAAGTGAAAATTTGGTGAGTTGTTTAAGGAATTGAAAGATTTAGAGCTCTTTATCAATTTTTTGCTTTGAATTCATATAAATTGATGATGAAAAAGGCGTGTTAGGATCTGATGGATATAGGTTGTAACATGAAAGATTGGTTTTTGGTTATTTTTCCTAGGTAAAGAAAATTGAGTGGAAGGGTGCCTTGGTGAATGATGAAAGAGTGGATTGTTTAGTGACTCTAATTAAGTTTCTTGTGCATGGATCAATCATTTTTGTTGATAAATAAGATGTTTGAAGCTTGAGGATGATAAGAAGTATTGAAATGAGTTGGCTTGTTGTTGCCTTCTGGTTTGCAAATGAAACAATGTGATTTTTGATGAAAAGAGAGAAATTTTAGTTTTTTATTCAATTTGATCTTCTCCTAATTCAATTGGGTCAGGTGTTGGTGTAGGAGCACCTAGGTCATAAAATACTTTTCAATTTTGCAAAAGGGATGAGTGTTCAAATTTGTATTCAGTCAATCACAAAAGGTCATGGAAAAATGGTGTAAAGCATGTTCAAGGTTATATGAGGTCTTATTTGAATGTATTTAAGGTTATGGGTAAGTTCTAGGTGGTCAAAGTGGGAAAAGGAAAACAATGCAATAATGCAATATTGATAAAAGTTGTTAAATTGACAAAAACAAGGAAATCAGGCATATTAAGGGTTAAAAGGGGTAGTTTCAATTGATGGAAAGATAGTTATGGAAAACGAAATATCTTTAAAAGGCATGTAAAGGAAAGAAAAAGAAGAAGTTTATGTTCTTGTAATTAGATTTTGAAATAAAAAATTCCCTGTCTTTGAGTTTGCAGCATTACTCTGGATTGTTTTGTTTTCTTGTGTTGGTAATTTAGGAACACCCAAAGTTAAATCATAGTGTGAATACATGTAAAGAGGAGTTATTTTCCAATTTCAAGAGTTGGACTTGGTTAGTTTTAGGAAACAAAAGAATAAGAGGCAGTTTTCAGTGCCTAATAGAGTCCTTTTAGAAGCAAGTTTGAGAGTCCAATAGGGTATTTCTTCACTACTCCACCAATTTAGGTCAAGTAAATTAGTGGAGGAGGTTAATGTTAGGATTTTTTTCATGTTTTGATGATTGTAAGTGTAGGGAAAAGCAAGAATACCATGGCGGAGTTGTTGCTACACTGGAAAATAGAGGATTTTCCTACACAAAGTGATGCTACAGTCATGGGTTATGAATAAATAAAGCATGCAAAGGCTTGGAAATGATGTAGAAAGTATTGGAAGACATAAAAAATCATGTTCCATGTGGTGGCTAGAGAAATAGAGGTTGCAAGAGTATTTTTCACAAAACCCTCCTTGATTTGTGCTTTTACACCCTATAAACGAGGGTTTATTGGATCAGAACATTTCCATGGTTTTCAATCCCTATAAATTGTGAAATCTTGAGTTATAAGACATTATTGAAGACTTTTTTGAGGTTTTGAGTGATTTGGAATGGTTTTGAAGGGGTCCCCTTTGTAAAACAAGTCTAATCTACAAGGCTTTCTTCAAAGGATACTCTAAAATCTGATGATTTTCTTTATGTCAAACGTCTAAGCACTTTGATATGTTTTGATGTGATGGAAAGTGTTTCTAAATGTGCATTGAGTTTTTTAATAAGCTTTGAGATAGGAATGTAACTACCTGATTCAATGGTTGACAGACCTACTAGAGGAATATGATATTGTTTGATCAAAACAAAGATGTTTATTTAAATAGTGGAAAGGATGATATTGAGTGCTTGGTTACTATCAAACTAATGATATGATTGATATTACTAAATTTGGTTAAAGTGTATAAGATAGGTTTGGTGACTTTGATGGTTGGATGGGTGAGTATTATGAAGCCTTTTGAGCAAATTGGTGATTAACCACAAGATGATAATCAAGATTTTTTTGTAGCATGAATTTGTAACTTGTAAATAGACTACTGCAGTCAAAATATGGTGATTATAGTGCTTGATAATGGACTGATAATAGTGAGGTATGGTTTAGTTGATTTTTTGCCTTGGTAAATAAATGAAAGGATGAATTGTTCAAGTGTCAATAATTAGGTTTATGTTGTTTTTATGGTGGATGAGAATGATATGAATCTAATTGATTAAGTCAAAGTTTTCTTTAATATGGTTTTTGATTTGAATGAGTCAATTGGAATACTGATTAGTGGAAAGATGAATGATGGCCTATGGAACGCCTAAGAGAATTTGAGTGGATTTTGGTTGAATGAAAAGTAGATTTCCAATGAAATTATATTTGATCTTCTCCTGATTCTATTTGGGATTAGAATCCCTTGAAGAAATGATGTTGATGGTGTTTGTTGGATGCTCTGCATCAGATGTACCTTGATGATTGAGTGTTTTATGATGCTCTATATCACTAACTACCTTGTCTATGCTATTGCTTACTATTATGGTTTCATAGATTTTTTCCAAGCATCCATAGTTTGTCATGCTGGCGCACCTTTGCAAGCACATGCATCCATGTGAAGTAATTACATTATGTTGCATATGTTGAATTTCTAAACAACTATATTGTATAGTTGAAATTTCGTCATCTATCAACATCTAGTTATTAGTTATGGAATTTGAAGTGATGCTTTGAGTTTAAATGATGTGTAATGAAACATAACCAACAATATGAATATAAATTACACAAATCTATTAAGTAGAATTCATTAGTTAAGTTATCTTTATTCTATTACCTCTATGTACGTTTGAGTGAATCCATTGGCACGAGGAGATGTTTGCTTGAAACCGCCAATATTAGCCTGTTCAACATCCAAAATCACATGTATTAAAATACCTTTTTTATAAAAATTCTATTAACATGTAATAAAATTATAATTGTTTACTAGTTGCATACCCCACTAATGGATGTACTGCAGAAATAAGTAGGTGGAGGAACGGTGTATCCAGTCTCAACACTGTGACCCTATAGTTTTATTAAAATAATAAAACTAAATTAGTTAGTCATGCATTTTGGGTATGTGCAGGATCATGGTGGGCCAAAAAGTGGCAATGAGGAAAAAAATACATCTTTCATCGACCAAAAAATGCGAAAAGAACGGGTTGAATTTTTTTAGGCTCGGGTCTCACCATACCAAACACCAAACCTAGTTTTACAAATCGGATATCCGATTTGCAAAAAGCATATATAAAAAAACTCAGTCACTATTTTTAAGTTATTTTGCAGTGAAGAACCCACGCGTGCACAGTGAATTGCTTCTTTGTGTAACAGATATCTAATTTGGGAAAAATCCGATTTGGAAAGGTAATTTTTTTTATTTTTATTTGATTTCATTCAATTTTTATTTTGATTTGAATAATTTCATATGGATTTTTGTGGATTTTTTTTTAAAATAGGGTTTTTGATTGAATTTTTATGAAAAAATTGAGTCTAGAATGGATTTTGATAAAATTTGATTTTTTTTTTATGGATTTTTTTCACAATAGGGTTTTTGATTGAATTTTTTATGAAAAAATGAATTTAGAATGGATTTTGATTAAAAAAAAATGAATGTTTTTGTGGGTTTTTTTTCAAAATAGGGTTTTTGATTAAATTTTTATGAAACAATTGAGTTTAGAATGGATTTTGATGAAAAAAAAGTGAATGTTTTTAATGGATTTTGATTTTAAAATAGTGTTTCTTATGTATTTGTATTAAAAATTAGGGAATTTTATATTTTTTGTTAAAAAGTAGGGTTTTTTTTGAATTTTTTTTAAAAACTAGGTTATTTTTATAATATTTTCATTTATATTGTCTAATTTTAATTAGATTAATTATTTTTTAACTTTAATCAGGCATTATGGCTACTAAGAATGAGAATGCACAAATTCCACTAGTTGAGAATGAAAATCCACTAGCTGAGAATCAAAATGCAGAAATGCCAAATCCTCCACCACTCCGTAGCCATCAATTGAAGACTTAATTCATGAAAAATTGGAGCAATTGAGGGGAATCTGTGATGTTTATAAGAGAATCCCTCGATTATCCCATATGTCAACCACATTGACAGGAATAATTACAATTGTAGAAACCCTCTCCACCCAACATAATTCCTTTCATTCATGGCGAGAAACCATGAGGAAATATTATGCATGTGGATTATCGTATGATGATGTGAAAGATCTCCAAATAACAAAAGCCCAAATAGCCTCTTTATTTATTAACCCCAGCACTGGTTTGCTAGTTAATGTTAACAAACCAAAACTTTCTATAAAATGATGCATGCATAGGGGCATAGTAGATAACTTTTGGGATCATTGGTGTATGGTTTTTGATAAACCACCCAATACTAATCTTGATGTACCTTTTACTTTATTAAAAAATTATATGTTGAGTTTTTGTTAGGGCATCATGTCAATTACTTTGACATTAAACCCTTCTAGGGCATTGGTGGAGGCATGCCCCAAGATAGGCCAGGGGTAGCTAGAGTAGTCAGGCACCCACATGTTCCCTATCCTCCCCTTCCTCCACCACCTCTAGTACAACATCCAGATATTACGGAGGATGTAGCCATGCAAACTATCTAGGCCATTCACTCTTTGAGTGGTCTTTTGGTTTCCCATGCTTCTTTAGTAGCTCAGCCATAGTCTAGTGATCTTGGCGATGGATCCAGTGCTGCTACATCATCCTCCTCAGGTCCACATATTTTTGTGCCACATATTTGCAATACATGCCAACAAATATGCTTGGGTCCTATTGTACAACCCCATAAGCAGCCATTAGACACTTCTGATTATGATATCCAGGATGTGGAGATTATAGCAGATCACACGTAGGGTAGTGGAGCACACCCTACAAAGTCCTCTCCTACTAGAGAGGTGGACATTGGAGTACTTACACAGGTAAAATTTAAGGTGTAAATTCATAACTTGCACTTTTTAAAAAATGAATATTAATAAGAGATAGTATCAAGTACTAATATTTATTTACATGGTCTATTTAACAGTTAATGTCTGAGGAGGAGCTCACACGAGTGACTGATAACACCCTTAGGGCCATTTCATTTGGCCTCGAGACACACACAGTATGTATTTTTTCACTCACTCATTTATATCAATATTAAATAAAGAACACTAATGAACTTAATCATAATGAGCATAAGCATTCTACCTTCCATTCTTGAAAATGCTATTCAAGTGTGCCTGAAGGGTCATCTATTTGCTTAAGAGTATCCAATATTGCTTCATGATCAACATTACTAAGTGTCCATAGTTGTTTTTTCTTTGGTCTAGCATGATGCTTCAACAACTTAACATTTGTTGCTATAGCAAGGTGCAAATACATGAGAATGGTTTTGTGTTTCTTGTAGTCTTCAAATGCAGGTATTCCATTCTTTCTAATCATGTATGTTTGCAACCAAGTTCCTAAAACCACAACTAAACTTGTAGGATACATTAAACCATCATCATCTTCCATCGATTGTGTTAGCTTATGCTTTACCTGCACACATCGAGCCAACCAATAGTCTAATCTCTCTTCATTCCCCTATGGTGCAACAACTACAAAAATATGTCCTAGCTGTAGTAGATCTGAAAGCAAGTCGTAATCAACTGAACTTTCCATTGTGTCATTTGTCATAGATATTGTTTGAGATAAAGGATTTAGATACTGTGGTACCCATGTATCCACCCACTCACACTGAATACAACTCTGAAAAAAACAAACCAACTCTCATGTCCAAATTGTCCATGTGCCTACATTTGAGCTTCAAAATGAATGCATCTTTGAAGAATCTTTGATTGTATGACAATCCAATCTACCTCCCACTATACCCTCCTCAACAAACCAAAAGAATCTGTGCACTGTTGAATCAAGTGTCCCTCCCTATGACAATGTTGAACTACACCAATCAACTATAGAACGTGCATCACTAAATTTTTCTCTTGAAATATTCAATTGCTCCTTAACTAGAGCTCTCTTTATGCATGCACCTACTCCATCATGCTCCCCTTTCCCATGTCCAACCTCAAAAAAACTCCAAATATGAGGTAGACCCCTCTCTACATGCATTCTACTCAACCAATAAAACATATGAGAATTCTTGAATTGACCTGTGCAATTATTTGACCAAATTAGATGTCGGCCCAATGCTATATCATGCTCCTACAAGAACTCAAAAAAATCCTCATAACAATGTTGGACATACTTAGATGAGTGAGATCTATCATCACTCATATAAAAATGATACTCTCTGATTATCTTTCAATCCTCCTGTATACTATCAGGTGCATGTCTAAACATTATGTGGACAAAAATAGCAATCTGAATGGAATTGTAATACTGAGATTGTACCTCATTTTGTGGTTGCAATGTGTAGTTTTCTGCAAAATCAACCATTGATATAATAGTGCCAATTGGAAAAGAGTCCTTACACATCCTAAATCTTTGATCCAACCACTAATACCTATGACTATGCCTTGCATACTTGTAGAAAAGATTGTCTTTAAAATCTGAAAACACTACATTCTTTTGTAACCAACTCACATCTAGAACCTTCACCTCCACTTTGCAAAGTATATTTGACTCTCATATCTCTTTTTCTCAACAAGCTTCTTTCCAAATTCATGTTCGGAACTCTTATGAAAAAATTGAACAAAATTTGACAAGTCACCACATTGTGAGCACTTTGCATTTAAACAATCACTTCTATAGAAAAAGCAACCATTATCTCTAGAACATAAAAATAGATCTAGCAAGTCCCTTGATGATTTTGGAAGATGGATTGCACCACACTCCTACAACATTTTTTATTATTATGCAAAGTAGAATAGATATAGCATAATAGCTCATGGTACATTGAAAACTCCACATGGTATTTGCAACAACAAGTATTATGAATCTTAAGAGGCACACAATAAAATGGCTTCAAACCCTCAAAATTTCTTTACGAGATTTCCATATTTTTATGTGTTTCAATAAATTTTTTGAACATTGTTTGGCTTGATTCCAAGAAATTTTTAGGATGTGGTGTACAGTCTCAATTGCCAATTCTTAACTTTAAAACATCCTTTGCATTGGGTGATACTCTAGAGTTATCATGCCAAAATTGTTGAATTACCTGCTTTACATTATTAGTTAGCTTCTTATCAACATGTGGAAGCCTCCCGGAAAAAGCCCATGTATCATTTTGAAGAGGATAATCTATTCTTTCTCTTCTTGCAAGTGCTCTATCCAAATTTTTACAATTTATGTCAAAATCAATACAAGTTTGTCTTGTAAAGCGAACCTTTTTCAATTTATGGCTTACTAGGGCAGTTGTAATGACTCTCCGAGCAACTCTCTTATCCTTTTCCTTGTTACTTTTTCCAATAGACTTGAGAGCATTAAAAATATTTTTGACAATAATAGAATTTTTTTCGGTCTTCTTGTTCACACGAATCTTCAATTTGGCTAGCAAAGGTGTACAAAAAGTTGGCATTGCTTTCGATCAATGTCTTATCACTAAAATATTGGTTGAAAATTCTTCTAGCCCACCAATAGTTTGTGTTGACCTCTTTCCTTAATTGTTTTATAATGTTCTCATCAAATTCAAGTAACCATTTAGGGGTTCTTGAAGGTCTTGAATTTGGAATATGTCTTTCTTCCATACAAAGGTTTTCATTTCTCATGTAATTTGGTGAAACATAATTTACACTTGCTTCAATATTATGTTCAAAATATTCATTTCCAACATTTTCACCTTGAACATTTCAATATCAATTTTGAATAATTTCATTCCCAATTTCAATATCATGTTCACATCTTCAACCAACATTTTCACCTTGAACATTTTCATTATCAATTTCAATATTTTCATTCCCAATTTCAATATCATGTTCAACATCTTCAAATCCAAAATTTTCACCTTGAACATTTTCATTATCAATTTCAATAATTCCATTCCTAATTTGAATATCATGTTCAACATATTCAATTCCAACATTTTCACCTTGAATATTTTCACCATGAACATCTTCAATTTCCTCTTCACTTGAAAGACCATAGGGTTTAGGTTCACCAATTTTTAACATACCTTGTCTTCTCTATCTCTTTGTCTATATGCTTCAATTTCTTCTTTTGTAAGCTTTCTCTTATGTTTTTGCTTCCGACGACTGCTACTTCCCATTATACCTCATAAAAGATGCTAAAAATCATTTCTTATGATAAATTTTAATAGAAGATGCTCCAAAAAGTTGATCTTTGTCTCTTCCTATCTAAAACCGTGTGTGTGTCGCCTACAAACAGAATGTAGGGTCTATTGGAATGCACAAAATGGCCCACAAATCCAATATCCGTTATGATCTAATATCCAATTCATTTACACATAGACCTAAGGGTTAATGGTAGATAGAGGGATTGAGTGAGAGAGATACCTAAGAGAGGGAGAGGGGGTAGGATGGAGAGAGTTGAGAGAGGGAGAGAGGGAGGGAGGGGGAGAGAGATAGAGGGAGGTGGAGTTAAGGGTAAAGGGTAGATGGTTCAAGGGTTTAGGGTTTAAGGGTAGAGGGGAGAGGGATAAAGGGAGTGAGTGAGTGATAGAAAGACCTAAGAGAGGGAGAAGTGGTAGGAGGGAGAGACTTGAGATAGAGGAGGAGTGAGTGAGTGAGAGAGACCCTTCTAGAGAGAGTGGTGCTAGGAGGGATACTTGAGAGAGAGATAAAGAAAG
>VDFB02271358.1:1118134526-1118185411 GCA_007258455.2 Sequoia sempervirens | reverse complement strand
AATCATATATTATAAAGAATAAAACATTTTTCAAAATCATATATAAACCAAATTGGATATCCGATTTGAAACAGATATCCGATATTTATAAAAAAGAATTTATTGCCTAGGGATAAGCCTCAGGCTTGCTTTGGTATTTGGCTTGGACATGCCAATCCTAAGAAGTCAATGCAAAAAACGTGTTTGACAACTCACCTTTTTTTTCTAGACTTCATCCATGTGGCTGATGACTTTATTTTTAGCCAAAACTGATGAAACAAAAAGGGTTTGTAAATGAGACTCTCAGCTTTCCACCAATATAAATTATTATTTACTTTTAATTTAATAAATAATTATTATTCATTTTCTATTAGAATTACGACTAAAGTCCTAATTGATAGGCTGATTGAAAAATATCTATAACTTTCAAACAATATCATATTTTTTGAATCCAAAATATGTGTCACATTCTATGCTTCGTATTCTATAGGATTAAAAAAAATGAATTTCATGAAGTTTTGACCAAGTTAAGGTGGTCAGACATACGATTTTTTATATTTTTTTAAAAGTTGTAATAAAAAATTCATAATTAATTATTTACTTGGAAAAAATTACAAAAAATATGTGTCACATCCGGACATGAGTCTACATATATCTTAAATATTATAAAAAAATATTATCATTTTATTGTGAAGTTTAGGGTAATTGAAGACACCTACTTATTTTTCCCTGAAATTTAAGTACTCTGCTGAATTTCAAATTTTCACCAAATAGACTTTAAAAAATAAAATAAACTTAGTAGTTTAGAAACTACATTCAATTTTCCACATATTCTATTCTTACATATTTTTGAAATAATATAGATAACTTATTCAAATTTTTATGTCAAGTTGCCTAACTCTGATTTTTCTGAATTTTCATTGCCACTTAAGGGCCTATTTTTTCCATGATGATCCTGCACATACCCTTTTAGAATCAAAATTTAATAAATTAAATTCAATGAACATGTCGAATTTTACCTGACTATCAATGCCATATGCACAATGCAAAATTTTATTCATCCTCTCCATCCCCATAGTAGCATATAGATCTTGTGTAGTAGCATACAAATCCTACGTAGTAGCATACAGATCCTGCGTAGCAGCCTCCTGAGTGCCAGTGGGGTCATATGAACAAGTCGCCCCACAAGATTGACACACATGGGTTCAAAGGCCACCACCCAAAGACTCCCTTGGATGGTGCTGTACAATAGGGCTAATATGATGGATGACACTCTGGGTCAAAGTGTTGATCACCTACAATGTCTCTACGTCGGCACTCTCCTTCGCAACGATAGGCATAACAATGTGCTCACCAGGTAGCCTAGTGATAGATCATCTCCCTTACCACGTAGGATTCGACTATGCACCGGGCCTATCCTGAGCCAACCCCCGACCTCTCCCCTGGAAATCCCTCATATCAAAATAATTTGGGATTTGGTTCAATACAAACTCACTATACATAGTTTCCTACAAAAATATTGGGGGACATCACAATTATTGCACGGTGGGCAAACAAAGACCAAGTACCACCTATCATAAAAAAGGTTCCTAATCTCTTGGTGATGGCACCAATGAATAGGAAACCTCTTCGCATTGAGGATAAGATTTTTATTTGTTCTAGGGTCAGTGAATAAAGAGCAAAAATTTCCTTTAGTAATTTTTAAATCTTTTACTTGTTTATATGATAGTTTAGCTACATAATATTCCCTAGCTGCCCGCCTCCTTTCTTGCCATCCCGTTATTTGTTGGGTTATTGAATCTACATTTTTTTAAAATCTCTTTCATTGAATTTTCTAGTGTCATTCTTTCTACAGTTGAAGCATTTGGATCACTCAACCTACTGATAAGATCCTCAATTTGTTTTTTGTTGTTTTCAATTTCACTCAAATTTTGTTGAGTGCCAAGAGGGTGTTGAGTGATTGGTGGGGGAGGTTGATTTTGTTGAGGAGGATTTCTTGTTCTTCTTGTTGACAATTTTTAGGATTTGTAGGATTATTTGCATCTCCTACAAATTAAAAAAAAAATCAAATCTAACCTAAAACAAACAAAATCAACTTGAAACTAAGAAATTCAAAAAAAATAGAAAACAATACTTACCTCCTACACCTCTTCGTCGTCACGATGCCATCTTTGCAAACAAAAAGCAACTATTGTTGATGAATTTTGTAGAATGCCTCCCTAGAACGCGAGTGCAAAAAATGAGTGTTTTTGGCTGCGAGTAGAGTAGAAAAACAAAGAAGAGAAATGAATGGCTTTCACTTTTCCTTTTTCTTTTAAAATGCCATAACGTGAGCACATTATAACGCACTCATGTTATGGAATTTTCAAACTTTTTTTGAAGTTGGCCACAAAAGTGTAACCCAACTTCATGCACTCGCCTTGAAACAAAAACCTAAAAACAAAAAAACAAAATATAGAAACAAATGTTTTAATGCCTAAAAATTTAGGAAAAAACCCTAATCAGGGACTCATTCTCCCTTGGGTGAATGGGTCCTAGCTTAGGCTTTTTAAAAATGTTTTTATATATTTCTAAGTTGATTCTTGTGGTTTCCAAATTTTGGTTTTAGACAGTGAATTACAGTTTCAATTTTTTGTGAAATTAAGCTTGGATGCAAATGTAAAATATCTAAACATGACAACTTACGAAAGATAATTTGATGTGTAATTTTCATTCAATTTTCAAATGTAGATGAATGATGATGCAATGTTATGTAAATGATTTGCAAAATGATTTTTTTTTTTGTAATTTTCATATTTTAAGAGATGCAAAAATGTAATCCTAAAACCCTAAGTGAAGAGTAAAATAATGAAAGTTAAACAACCCTAAATGAGATTCAATTCAATGCAATACAATGCAAATGAATGCAAGATCTAGATCTAGGGTGAAATAAAATCCAAATTCATAAAGAAATAATGCTAAAAAAATTGAGTTCACCAAAATGAAAAGAAAAAAAATGGGTGATGGGTGAGAGGTTGTATCAATGTGGGGTATGATGGACCTATTCTTCATCAATTCATTAGGAAATAAGATCCACATAAATAATTTACTAACTACCCTTAGGAGAATCAAATCTATGGAGGAATCTTCATATTTCATTTTTGTGTCAGGATGGGGGTCTAGATCAAACAACTCTTTGTGGAGAAAGAAATTAAAAATAGAAAATCAACTCCAAAATGCAATCTATCACTTGGATTTAGTAGATTAAACATAAAACTAACAGAACCAAAAAAAATTCTGACAAATCTAAAAGAGATAAATGTTGTGTACCTCTCATGAAATGATATTTTTAGAATCTTCCTGAGGACTCATTCGCCCAATGGTGAATGGGTCCATTGTAGGTATTTTCAAAATTGGTTTTTGGGTCCTCTACTCACATTTTTGCACTTCCAAATTCTTGGGTTTCACAGTCGAATAGTCAGAAATAAATCAAGGATTTGAATTTCCATGAGATGACAACAAAGGTGACAAAAAATTTAACTTTACAATTTTGTAACTTTGAGATCTTTAACTTACAAATATGCAACAAATAAAGAGAGGGGAAAAATGTTTATTTTTTGGTGAATGGCGGCTTTCCTTGGTCAAACCCCATTTTCATAATTAAACCTTGAAATGAAATGAAATAGCATCAAAGGAATGATGAATGAAGAACCAAACATCACCACTCGCCAAACCTTTGAAGGATTGAAATGTTGATTTTGATCTTGCATGAAATGGTTTTAATGGATGTGTGTACCATAGAAAAATGGATCTTTGGACATTTTCATGGTCATTTAGGTCTTTTTCATGTGAAGCTTGGCTTAGTTTGCTTAGATATAATGTTGCAGTGTAACTTAAACATTCACATTAGGTTCTGAATATTCAAATTATGATGTCTTGTGAAGGTGTTGTGAAGTGTTGTAACACATTTCTCCACTTTTCTAGACTCTTCTTATTATAATTCATCTAAATATTCCATTTATATCCCTTATCAAGTCCAATTTCAAAGTGTTTTAAAGTCTTGTAAAAAAAATTCATGTTTTTCTAGGCTTGTCACCATTAATTACACCTTTCTTATGCTTTATTTGGCCCCTTTATACACTTATAGGCCTTAATTAAGTGTGTTTTTTAATACAGACTTGAAAAACAACATTAAAAGCAACTTAATTTCTAACACCCACTTGCAAGCCTAAAGTGGGACCCATTCGTCATGGGTGGTGAATGAGTCCCTCTTAGCACAAAATTCAAAATAAATTCAATTTTTTTGGGGTTTTTATTCATTAAGACCTTATGTCAGCCTGTGATGTTGCATTCTTGGTGAATTAGGGCATAAGTTTGTATAAATAAGTGTTTTTCCATACATTTTAACCCACATTCATCTCATTCACTCAAGCATACATTAGTCCATTCAATCAAGCATTTGAGTAACATTGAATCATTGAATCAAGCATCATGGAGCAACCATTAACATATCTTCAGACTTCAACAATAAGGTTTTGGTGAGTTTAGGAAAATTTCATTTTGTTTATTCATCATTCCTTTCTTTTTTTCATTTCATTTCTTTATCAAGGGTTTGATTACCAACGTGGGATTTGACCAAGGAAAATCCCTATACTCTAACCCTTAACCATTTTTCCCTATTTACATGTGTGTTTGTAGGTCTTGTAGGAATATTTGTCAAATAAATAAGTGTTGAAAAGTGGTCCACAAGTCATAAAACTGATTCAATTCAATTAAACCTTAATTCAAGCTTGGAGACAACATTCAGTCTATTTTCTATAGATTTGACTCTATCAACCCGACAAGAAGACAAGTGAAAATATAGACCCACCAAATTAACCCTTGAATTTGAAAATTTTTGGAGGAGGACTGATTCGCCATCAGTGGTGAATGAGTCCCACCTTTAGGTTGGAAAATTTGATTTCATCAAAATTCAATTCCCGACAGTTAGAAACTTGTTCTGGTAAAGATTACCAGTAGAAGGACTAATTCGCCATCTGTGGAAAATGAGTTCCACTGGTCATAAACAATGATTTCTGTTAGATTCCAGAATCTTCCAACATCAGTATTCCATCTCCAAGTGCACTATTTTCAATCTCATTCAATTTTGATTTCATTTTTTTATGTTTCTAATTCATTTTTTCATATCACACTATTTTTTCAAACACTTCATATTTCATTAGTTTTGCATAAATAAACAATCAATTTTATCATTTTTTTGCATCTATATCATTGCATTTAGGCTTAATTCTATCTTGAATACATTAGTTTGAATGAACCACCTTAGTTTTTGGGTCTATCTCTCTCCTTTTAGGTGAAAAACACTAAGAGTGCAAGAGAAGTTCATAGCCCACCCAAAAATTGATGGTTCAATGTGGATCTTGATACTTGAATCTTTGAATTGAATTATTGGATTAGATCTTTAAAGCTACATCACAATTTTATCTCAAAAAAAAAGCATGATTGAACATAGCTTTGACATGATGAATGGATCTTGATTGCAGTAACAAATGATGAAGAATTCTATTATTGAATGCTCTCAATCATCAACTTTACTCTGCTTTTTCTCACTTGAAAATCTTAGATGAAACTTAGTGAAATAACCTTATATTTATAGATATGTATCCTTAATTTCATGAAATTCAAATTTCACAAGCTGACAATGAAATATAGATTTGAAAATATTAAAATACTGCCAAAAACATAATTTAAATTTAGGTCCTAGGTCTACGGGAGGACCCATTCTCCCATGGGTGAATGGGTCCTAGGTTCCTAAACCTAGGGCACACATTTCTCAATGATAATTGTTATATTAAGGCATTAGTGAAAGTCAAGTTTCCTCTTCAAAAAATGCAATTAATAGGCTAAGAAAATAAATTAAAGGGGCCAATTAAGGAAAATTAAGCCCAATTAATTAAAGGAGCCCTAAATAAGTGTGAAAGTGTAAAGGGGTACACTTTACAACACCAAAATAAGGAACAATTAAGTCCAAATTAACATTAACTCCAAATTAAGTGTGAAATGTATAAAGGATACATTTTTCTGCACTACATAAGTATCCCCCTTTAAGTGGATTATGAGGTTGCCCCCTCAAAATGACATATTATTATCAAGTATTTTATCATATTTATTATTATATTATTCAATTATGCAAGTTATTTCATAACACAATTTTTGTCATTATATATATATATATATATATATATATATATATATATTTACTCATATAAGACCTTGTAAGGTCTATGTTTTAGAATTTGCACACATTTATATTAAGCTGCATGAGTGATGAGAGATATGTAGAAGAGAGTGGAATGTGTCTAAACAAATTTTCATTTTATAGCTATTAAAGTCATTTATGTAAATGGAAAGTTTAGAGCTTGACTATTGTCACAGAAAAAATGACCCTTTGCTTGACATGTGATTAATTCATGATAAAATGGACTTAATGAGGGCTTAATCTAGTGTTGTGAGAAATTTTATGCATCCACACTAGGTCTTGGACCCTCATAAATTGAATAACATGCTTTTAATGATGTCTTGTAAAGGTGTTGTAAAGTGTTGTAAGATGCTTTCACACTTTTCTAGACTTAATAAACCTATTTATCCCTAATTCAACATTATAAAACATGTTTAATACCATTATTATGCATTAATCTAGAAGGTTCTTAACTTAAATTTAATGATAAACTAGTGTTTTAATGTTTCTTGCACATTCACATTGGTTCTTGTGCATTCCTAGGCTATGTGGACCTCATTTTAGTATTGTAAAGTGTATTTAATCACACTTTCACATTGATTTCTATGTCCCAAGCCCTATTTTATATTTACATCATCACTAATAGGTCCTTAATAACCCATATTGTGCATCTTGAGGTTCAAATTGATCAAAAACCCATGAAAGTTGCAATTTAAACCTTATTTCCTTATCTCCTAGCTTCTTAGTTGTTGGAACATTTGGCCCTTGTGGGACCCATTCACCATGCATGATGAATTTGTCCCATCCAAGTGGGACCCATTCGCCATGTGTGGCAAATGAGTCCTATCTGGCCCCATTTTGACCTTTGAGCGAGAAAAAGTGAAATTTAAAGTTTAATTTCACTACATGTCAGCCTGTGATGAGGTATGCTCAGGATACTAAGGAAAAATTGTCTAAAAATAAGTTTTTTTATCCTCAATTTTACATCTCTCATCATTTATTCATCATCTATCTTCTCATCAAAGTCAAGCAAGCTAGGGTTTCTTCATTAGAAGTCATCAAGTTAGTTTTCTAAAGCATTCAAGGGTTGAGTCTTCAAGTATTGTTGTATAATTTTAAGCTAAATCACCATGGAAAGGTAATCATCTCCATTTTTTCATGTTTCATTACTTTATTTCATCACTTTGGTTTAATTACCAAAAGGGGTTTGACTAAGGTAAAACCCCATATCCTAACCTTCAACACTTTTTCCCCTTTACATGTGTTTGTGTATGCAGATTTATCAAATAGAAAGGTGAGGAAAGGTGTATATATCTCATCAAATTCATTCAAGGTGTTTCAAGCCCTTTTTCAAGCTTGGGGAGAGTCTACAGGTCCAGTTTTGCAGATTTAGATCTAGGGATTCATCAAAAATAGAATTGCAGACCTAAGCCACAAAATCTTGTCCAGATTTCTCTATTTTCTAGAAGAGGAATCATTCTCCATTGATGGTTAATCAGTCCCATTTCAAGGCTTGAATAATGATTTATGTTAATTTGGATACGCAATTCCCCGAAACTAGTTCCAACACTTTCTGGCAAAATAGGACTCATTCGCCATGCATGGTGAATCAATCCTGGTGAGTATTTTTGGTGACTTCTACAATTATTCAAAGCCTCATTTCAGCCTCTTCCAGCTTTCAGGTTCATATCTTCAACTAGGTTACTTTCTATTAAAGTTTGTTTTCATTTCTAGTTAAATAGTTTGAATACACATTGTGTTTTCCAACACTTTTGCGCTAGGTTAGAATACATTCCTTAATCTGAATTTTCATTAAGTTCTCAACATTTAGACACATCCACACACACAATTCATACATCTCTTTCCATTTCTTCTAGTGTTATCAAAGTCATTTTGGTCCATTTTCCTCCTAGGTGAAAAACCCTAAGAAGGAGCTAGAGATTTTGGGGAACCAAAAGTATTTGTTACATTTTGGTGAACCTGCTGTTTGAATTCCCTCTTCTCTAATTTTGGAAACCATTAATCAACCTATATTTTCTTGCATTGCATTTTTCATTCTAGGGTTCCATTTTTGCATGAGTAAAAGTGTATGATAGGTTGCATTTTTGCATCTTTAATCATTGAAAAGTCCTAAAATTCTACATTTTTCATGTAGAATTGCATCATAGCACTTAGAACACATCAAAATCAGTTACAAATTTATAAAAAAAAATTAGAAAAAATCATTACTAGGACTCATTCGCCACCCTAGGTGAATCAGTCCCTTCTGACCCCTGAAATAACACATTACATAACTTAGAAAAAAAAATTTAAGCTTTTGTTTGGTCCCTTCACTTGTATATATCAATCAGTTGCAATTCTATAGCATGCATTTTTTCATATCTTGATTCAAATAGCTCATTTCACGCATGTTTAAAATTCACATTTGCATTTCCAATCTTTCATTTTTCAAATTATTGCAAAGTTTCATCAGTATATTACTTTGTTTGAAATCTCAAAAGTTGCATTTCATCTTGTGTTTCAATTGCATTTTACATAGCTTCTCATACATTTAAATCATTATCAATAAGAATTGTTTACATTCATGGCCTTTAGACTCTTGCAAGTTCCATTTTCAACTCTATTTCATAGTCCTTTTAGATCAACTTACATTGAGGAAACATTAGCACATATAAACAATCAATCACACAACACATCAAATGATCCAATTAAACAAATTATTAAAATTTGAAACAACATCTCATCCAAGCCACTTAGTAGTGATGATGTTGATAACTTAGATGAAGCCCTTAAGGGCATCCTCTCACTCACTTTATCCTCTAAAGATTTTCATGAGAAGCCTAAACAAATTGATGACAACTTATCCCTCAAACCTTTTTTTAGTGATGACTTAGACATGTTAGATGAAGCTCTTAAAGACTTCATCTCTTTTAGCCCATCCACTAAAGGTTTGAAATAAGAGGATGCAAGCAACGATAATCATGATAATCATACTTGTTCTTCTCCTGATGTCTCTCTCCTTGGTAATGCAGATATCTTTATGAAAAAAGACACAATTATTGAAGATCATTTAAGTCTTGCTTGTCTTCCTCCTACTCTTCCTTGCAATAACATTATGACACACAAAGCTGAAATAATTTCTCCTACCTTACCTAGTATCGATAATCATGACAATCCACCCCTTTCCTCTCCTAATATCTTCTCTACATATGAAGAAGATAGTTTAGTGTTAGAAGATATTGTGGAGGAACACCTATTTGAATAAAAAAGTCCAATCACTAGTAACCGTGAAACTCCTAGCTGTCTTTCTCTTGATGCCTCCCCTATGAGCGATGACGCTATCTTTCCAAATACCATTATGAAATGTGATAAACATATTAGCTCTCCTCCTCAAGTTGATATTATGGCACATAAGAATGATACCTTCAAGAATACAGACAACCAACTCAAGCCTTCTTCTCATATCCTCACCACTATTGTTACTCAACACAATTCAACCCTTAATCATCACCCTATGGAAGCTCACTCTATACCTAGCCTCATTCTTCCAACTCTTAGTCTTCATGATTGTCCTTTCATAGCCATCAACCCATACAAAAACCCTTCACTCAACATCTATACTCTCACCAACCATTTTTCCAAGAAACCCTTACCCTTGTTACATCCTAAATCAATACATAAATAACATTAGTTGCTGCCCCTTGCCATGTAATAGTTGTAGGATCATAGAATTCTCACTATTACATGTTCTACATCCCTTGCAAGGGGTAGCATATTGTCATCCACTTAAGGCTCATCCTTTCCTTGCACTCAGTGGGGGGAAAAGAGTTAGACAACCTTCTCTTTCGACTACTTGTTTAATTTTCATGAAAATATAAGAGCAAGCTTGAGATGTGAATGAAATGTCTTAAGATTGACTTGCAAGTGACATACTCCCTTTCTTTAAATGACATATATTATCATAAAACATATGACTTGGCATAGGGATTTTCGGATAAGCTCTCATGTTCTTCTCTTCTACTTTAAATAAATTGCTCACAACAATGGTGTTAGCAACTACTTTAAAGTGAGGGGCATACATTACCATGTTTCATTTGCATTATGTGTTCCTAGTGTAGTATTGTCATTTATGTGATGCGTTCATCACTTTGTGGATGACAGTGGGTATGATGTCCTTCATAATTGTGTTCTTTCTTAGCATATTACATTCCTCTTGGTGGCATGATGTGACGCACTACATCCCCTAAGCTATGAATATTCTATTCTTTGATTGGTCCTATTTTGGAGACATTAGACACAATGTTCCCTAGGTGACTGACCTTGCATGAACTAAATAAGACTCCTTTGAACATCTTTCATTCTTTTACATTTTACATTTTATATTTTTTCATTTTGCATTTCCTTTTTTCCACCTTGCATAACGCAACTTGCATGACTATGGTACCTTTTCTTTTTGTTCATGGCATTTTCCTTATGGCACCTTCTTAAAGTTATCAGGTGGTATAATTTTAACATGGTTGAGTAGGAAGCCTGCCTAGTAGCATGAATTTTCCCCATAGCCACCTTTGTGTTTTGCATACCAACTAACATATGTATCTTACCTTTTTGGGATTTCTCACCCCGCAAACAACTATTTCTATGGCCCCAAAGTGAGTATACCTTTGACCTTTCTCACCCGACAGACAACCAAGAACTTTCATCGGCCTAGATAGAGTACATCTTTTCTACCTCATCTTTCATTCTCTTCATTGCATGATTTTGTATCTTGATAGCCTGACTCAGGATCTTGGATCCCAGGGGCTTGCACAACCTCCTTTGGTCTTTTTCATTCTTTTTCATCTACATCTGTGCATGAGGATCTCTCTTGAATGTCTACCTTAGTGTGAGTTTGAAGCAAGTTCATCCTCTCATAGTGTGGGGGCTAAATGTGTCATAGAAAAAAGGACCCTTTGTTTGACATAAGATTAATTCATGATAAAATGGACTTAATGAGGACTTAATATAGTGTTTTGAGGCATTTTATACGTCCACACTAGGTCTTGGACCCTTATAAATTGAATAACATGCTTTTAATGATGTCTTGTAAAGGTGTTGTAAAGTGTTGTAAGATGCTTTCACACTTTTCTAGACTTAATAAACCTATTTCTCCCTAACTCAACATTATAAAACATGTTTAATAACATTATTACATTAATATAGAAGGTTCTTAACTTAAATTTAATGATAAACCAATGTTGTAATGTGTCTTGCACATTCACATTGGTTCTTGTGCATTCCTAGGCTATGTGGACCTTATTTTAGTGTTGTAAAGTGTATTTAATCATACTTTCACATTGATTTCTGTGTTCCAAGCCCTATTTTATATTTACATCATCACTAATAGGTCCTCAATAACCCATATTGTGCATCTTGAGGTTCAAATTGATCAAAAACCCATCAAAGTTGCAATTTAAACCTTATTTCCTTATCTCCTAGCTTCTTAGTTGTTGGAATGGCCCTTGTGGGACCCATTCACCATGCATGGAAAATAAGTCCCATCCAGGTGGGACCCATTCACCATGTGCGGTGAATGAGTCCTATATGGCCCTATTTTGACCTTTGAGTGAGAAAAAGTGAAATTTAAAGTTTAATTTCACTAAATGTCGGCCTATGATGAGGTATAATTAGGATACTATGGCACAATTGTCTATAAATAAGTGTTTTTATCCTCATTTTACATCTAACAACTCATTTTTTCATCTCTAATCATTTATTCATCATCTATCTTCTCATCCAAGTCAAGCAAGTTAGGGTTTCTTCATTAGAAGTCATCAAGTTAGTTTTCTAAAGCATTCAAGGGCTTAATCATCATGTATTGTTGTAGAATTTCAAGATAAATCACTATTGCAAGGTAATCATCTCCATTGTTGTATGTTTCATTACTTTATTTCATCACTTTATTTAATTACCTAAAGGGGTTTGACCAAGGCAAACCCCCATATCCTAACCTTCATCACTTTTTCCCCTATGCATGTGTTTGTGTATGTAGATTTATCAAGCGGAAAGGTGAGGAAAGGTGTATATATCTCATCAAAGTCATTCAAGGTGTTTCAAGCCCTTTTTCAAGCTTGGAGAGAGTCTACAGGTCCAATTTTGCAAATTCAAATATGAGGATTCATCAAAAATAGAATTGCAGATCCTAAGCCACAAAATCCTATCCAGATTTCTCTATTTTCTAGAAGAGAACTCATTCACTATTGATGGAAAATTAGTCCCATTTCTAGGCTTGAACAATGATTTCTATTGATTTGGATACCCAATTCCCCAAAACTAGTTCTAACACTTTCTAGAAAAAATAGGACTCATCTGCCATGCATGGTGAATTATTCCCAATGAGCATTTTTGGTGACTTCTACAAGTATTTAGAGCCTCATTTCAGCCTCTTCTAGCTTCCAGGTTCATATCTTCAACTGGGTTACTTTATGTTACAGTTTGTTTTCATTTCTAGTTAAATATTTTGAATACACATTGTGTTTTCCAACACTTTTACATTAAGTTAGAATACATTCCTTAATCTGCATTTTCATTATGTTCTTAGCATTTAGACACATCCACACACATGTTTCCAACCTCTCTTTCCATTTCTTCTAGTGTTAACAAAGTCATTTTGGCCCATTTTCCTCTCCTAGGTGAAAAACCCTAAGAAGGAGCTAGAGATTTTGGGGAGCCAAAAGTATTTGTTATAGAGTAATTTTTGGGTATATGGATAGGGATAAGGGAGCCTATTTGAGGCTAAAAATAGTCTACAATAGTTAGTTGTAAGTTGTAGAATGTTACAAATGTATAACACACTAATAGTTCTATATATTCAAAGCTATAAAATTCCAAAGAGTGAATGAAAAAGGTTTATATGGCTATCATAGTAGAATAATATTAATAAATAAACTCATATGAGACCTTATAAGGTCTATGATAATATAGATAGGCCTTCCTTGTAATTCATTAAAATTATGTCAATTTTTATAAGTATGGCATTGAAGTGTCTGCATGTGGCTCTTTAACATCTCCAATAACATTAAACAACTCTGCAAATAATTCAAACCTTTAAGAAGGGCATTCAAGATATGCAGAACTTGGAGGCTAAGACAAATTCTGTCATGAAGACTTTGGGTTAATTGTGGTGGGTTTTTTGTTGGCTTTTTTGCTAGCTTTTTTTATTTGACCCTCCTAGTCTTTAGTGAAGGGCTGCTGCTTGTTCTGGATTTTTCCTTTTGTGTAGCTGGTTGTTTCTGTTGGACTTTTCTGCCCTTTCTTTTATGTTGTAAACTTTTTGGTTTCAGGTCCCTGTAAAACCCGTTTTACCCTTTATCAAAATCATTAAACAACTCACCACATATGATAAAATAATTTAAATTATATTTTTATTATAAATAATTCAATAAAATACTAAATAAATCTATTACTTAATTATTTATTTTAATAAATATGTATAAAATGTTGTTCAAATTTTCAAATAAAAGAATAAATAAAATCATTTTTTTTATCAATTAAAACTAAGAACTAACTTATGTTAATACTTTCAATGGATTAAATTTTATTGAGGTAAGTTATACTATTTTAATCATTATGTATGTAAATCATATAATTATGTATATTTTGGTTAATTAATCTTGTTATTTTTAAGTGATGACATCAACACAAACTCATCTTGATGTTTTTGGATTAATGTAGATGAGAATTACTATAATACTTTTCTCTTCTATAGATATATCATATGTAGTAGGTATGATCCAACCACATGTGTAAATATTAGTTTGAATTTTTTATTTTACCTAAAATTATTTATTACAAATTGATGACATTCATATTTATTCTAACTTGATTCTTTGTTCTTTCCACAAGATGAAGTGACAACTCCACTTCATATGCCTACCCCTTAGATGGTTGAAGAGAAGCATAAGATGATTGAGGAGGTTCATTAGCTTGTGGTAAATTATTATTTACTTATTTACTTACACAGGCAACAAAATCCCCATACTACAACTCTACCGACACAAACCTTCTCCACCTCAATAGGAGATGTAGGAGAGGGAGCCAACTGGATCAAAGTAAACCCTAAACCTTAACCACAAGCACCAAATGCACCTCAATAGGAGGGATCTCCACCTCAATAGGAGATACAAATTGTGGATGAAGAAAGAGAGTAGAAAAAACTAGTAGAAAGGGCAACAAAAGCTCCCTTTATCAACAAGATCATCTAGTTCATTAGTAAAAACTTTGAGTAAAGCCTATCCATTAACACTAATCCAGAAAAAGGGGTAGAAAATGCTCCTTTAGAGAGATTTAACCTTCAGACCCTCAAGACATGAGAGTCGACAATGAAGAAAAATAGGGAACAAAAGATCCACCCATTCCAAAAAATATAGGAAACTACATGCAACCATCCTAAGACAAAATGACATTCATCATAAGCCAAAACCAAAACCAGAAAGCAAACAACTTGAGACAAAGGAACCCAAAGCCAACAAAGGCCCCCAAACCAAAGGTCATTATGCATAGGGAGCTCATCAATAATGAAGTAAAAAGTGAGGATAACCCTATCACAACCTTGGAAAGTCAACCATCCTCCAAACCTCTCAGAAACAGGCTAGATAACACTAAGATTGGGAAAACATCCTTGAAGAAGACCAAACCCGTCCTTCTTAACAAAACAACAAACATAAGATTGTTTTCATTTTTGTACTTATTGTTAGGAGTGATCATAAATGTGTTAAATGGTTTTAATGCTCACTTCAAAGTTAAGATTGTTTTCCTTTTTTATAGTGATTAAATATGATTCTTTGCTAGCACTTTACATGCAAGGATTTATCTCCCTTTCTATCTATTTAATGTTTTTTATGTCATTAGACATTCATATCTCTTTCTCATATTTATGGGTGTAAGACCTTGTAAGGTCTATGTTTTTGGATTTGTACACATTTATTTTAAGCTTTGTGACTGATGAGAAATATACAGAAGAGAGTGGAATGTGTCTAAATAGTGAGTTTTTATCTTATAGCTAATAAACACCTCTATGTAAAGGGAAAGTTTAGAGATTGAATAAGTCTTGTATGTGTATGGATAGGGATAAGGGATCTTATCTAACACTATAAATTATCTACAATAGTGAGCCATAAGTTGTAGAAGATTAGAAATGTATAACACAATGAGAGTTCAATGTATTAAAGCTATAAAATGTCAAATAATGAATATCAAAGGTTTATATGACTAGCATGATAGATGCATTTGAGACCAAATAAGGTCCATGATGATGAACATAGGCTTGTAATTTATCAGCAATATATCAACTTTTGCAAGTATGGAACTCTTAAGAGATGTTATTAGATGGATATAACACAAATGGTTGAAATAACAACTAACCAGATACAATAAAATAATAAATTATCAGTATAATATAAATAATTCAATAACATACTAAATAAATAAATTTCTTAATTATTTATAACAATATAGATGTTTTTAAAATATTGTTCAAACTTTGAAAGAAAAAGAATAAGTTTTTTTTAGTGATTCCTCGATTAAAACTAAGAGCCAGCTTATATTGATCCTTTCAATGCCTAAACACGTGCTCAAATATATTAAATATATAGAAAGTAACGATGCTTAGCTTGCATGTATATACAAGGGAAAGAATCGTACGTACTCATTATTATCGTTTTTACGATATGATAAGTTAAAGTAGTTGACTTTTCTGGCTAACTATGAGAACGTGGACTAAAAGAAATGTTGCAATGCAAGATTAACACTAAAAGAATTCGTTCAAAGTCTGAGGCATTTAATGGCACTCTCCCCTTCTTTTCTTGTTTTTATCCTTGTATTTATTTCTCTTATCCCAAACAGGATATATATACTTTGATGACTTCGTCAGGGGAAAACGCGGAAAAGGATAGAACACGCAGGCGAGAGGATGGGAATGGTTGAATAAATTTGTGTAATATGGAAATAAATGCTGGAAGGAATCGAAGGGACGCGCAAATGGTGAAGGCGTGCGCCGCGTGGGGGGCAAAGAAAGAGAAAGCTTCTTGCCTCTTTGCACGTCGGTTTCTAAGTAAGGGAAAGCATCGTCATGGACGGCCATTTTATATTATAATTTTCAAACGGGCATTAGCCTTTAAATAGAAGATGATCACCCATACAACCTTCATTACACTTTTTCTTTTCTGCTTCCCTCTTTGCAAATCTGTTGGTATCTGCAATTTCATTTCTTGTTTTCTTTGGCTAAGAACAAGTTATATATTCATAGCTATGGAGGTTATGAGAGCCGCATCTGTAGTTAAGTCCAATGCTTCGGGCTTGTTGTGCTTGCAAACACAGAAGAAAAAGGTGAGTTTGAGGAAAAGGTACATGGGCATCAGAGCAAGGTATGGAGATTATGACTGTAGCGAAGGGCCGAGCATGGTAGACGCAAATATGTCCGTTCTGAGAAGGCGAGTGTACGAGCTCAAGTTGCAGGAAAGCTGTTACCGCCCTCCCCAGGAATGGATGGAATGGGAGAAAAACATGCGTTCTGATTATTACTGGACTATTTGTCGTGTAACTGGAATTTTGCAAACATATATGATGAGTACTAGGCCCATCATTGCTTTGGCTACTTTGAGTTTGCTGTTAATGGGCTTGGGCGCCTCGCTCGGTGTCGGTTTGCAGATACTGTGGAATAATGTTCATATGTTTCTCCACAATTTATGATATTGGATTTCTTTCTGTAAATGTGGTTATGAACTCTGGGGAACGGCATGTCTTATTATTCGGATTTGTACATATTTTGAAGTTGCAGAGAGCTTGCAATAAGCGCTCCATTGGAATATGTTGACCCACACTATTTAATTAATTGGCCACAGTTTGTATCATGACCTGGTCGGCCATGGCCATTTGTTAATTATCTTGTATGTTCGTTAAAGAAGTAACTCTCTTGTTTAGAACATGTCATGAAAATCTTGGTAACTCTCTTGATGCACATCTATACTTCTCCACTATGCAACTGTTTCTTTGGAAACATCACCTCTCGTGGTTTCTTACAAATTCTTTGGTAACTTGTATTTTAAGTATCCTTTTATAGTATTAATTTCTTTATAAATATTCATTTAAAATTATAAAGTGGTCTTTATTTTGCTTCCTGTTCATTATGCATCATATTATTGTTTAAAGTCTATTTGATTTTTATCTTTCCATTAAATTCTTGCAAGTTTCTTTAGTGTTTCTTATTAATAGTTTAAATTTATGTTTTATTGTTCTTTCTTCTTTCTAAAAGAGAATAATTTTTTTTTTTTCACCACTTCTTTTTATAAACTTATTTTCTTTGCAAATATTATTATCTTTTTAATAGTAGCTGATAACTTCTATAATATTACTTCTTCCATTTCTAAAAGTGGTAACATTCATTCTACTCTTTCTCTCATCTTTTTATACAATTTTTTCTTTTTTTATGAACTATTCTATAATTCTCTTTTAACTCTTTATACTTTGGAAACCCCGTTGCTTCTTTCCTTAATAATATCAATGATCACACTTATGCTCTTTTTCTCATTTACAAAACACTTCACACACAATAGAAGCCCCCTAGGTTTCTTTTATTGTTATTTAATTTTATTAGTGTTGGTTTACCTTCATAGCATAGAGTATATAATGATAAGAACTTAAACAAAAATTATTTTACTATTTATGTGGAATTTAAAAGGATTAAAGGGATTTGGTTCATTTTGATAGGCTCCTATGTATTTTTCTTTTTCCCTTCTATTCTAGAAATAAGTTTTTTATTTTCATTTTCTATTCAAATATTCTTCATTTCAGACTCTATCATATTCTATAAGAACATAAATTATTGTACATGTAATTATTTGTGTATATATATTCAAAGAATGTAATCACAATTAGACAAACTCTAATATATTTATAATAATATTCTTATCTATTTTATAATAAGATTATATATATTTTTAGCACAATCTAGAAGGCCTGGGAAGTGGTGAAGAAGCATCTAGACAATCACTAGTTCACCAATGGGAACTTTGAGACTATTTAGGCTCACAGGTCCATTTGGCGGAATCTGAAACACAAAGAGAAACCCTTGGCATTAATCCAAGGCTGCTCTGCCAAAGGATGGGAAGCCAAAGGTATTAGGCATTTCAGTGATATATTCAAAGATGGAAAGATGAAGGGATGGAATGATTTGAAAGTTGAATTTAATTTACCCCCTTCTAATTGGAGAACATACACAATCCTCAAAGATTCTTGAAATTGGCTAAATTTCCCTATGAAACTTAAGGATGGCTCTAATCAGTTTAAAGAATTTCAATAGAGAAATGGCTCTAACATAAAAAAAATAAGGTTAAAGAACTACATAATATGCTAACAAGACACATTGATTTAACTGATCATTTGAATCAAATCTGGAAACTAAATTGGGACAAAAATCAATGGCAAATTTTTTTTCAAAATAATTGGCTTAAACAAATTGAAGCTAAGCAAGCATGTTTTAAATGGCTTCTCATCCTTTGGAAGCTTTCCTTTAAAAGAAAAATTGATGACATAACAGTATGCAGTTTATGGCTTCTCATCCTTCAAAATATTTTTCTAGGACACTCATGTTTTATAACATTGCCATGCAGGTTTATATCACTGTGGCTCTTTCAAAAGAAAAGTTCTAGAGCTATTTGGAAAATAGGAAAGTTACCATAGACATAATGGAGGAAAGATATGGACACCTATGGCCAAAAGAACATCCAAATTTTGATGTGTTAATGAGGACTCTACATTCATTTCGCCAAGATCTTGCAAGGGAACAAAATAAGAAATCTGAAAACTAGAGACAAGAAGATCAACCTTTAGAAGAGGAATTGTCTATTACACAGGCCTTGGTAGTCTTGAGTGGTGATCGTGGGGCAATATAGATCACTCTGTGGATAGTCTTCCTTTGCATATCCTTTTGATTAGTAGTTGTTTATTTATATTCAGTGGATTATACTTGTACATGCTTTAATGCCTATATGATGTAGCTAATATCTTTTTGGTATAGGAAAGAAGTTGGACCTTTCTAGTCTCACTCAACTAGGGCTAGCTTTCATATCATGTAAAGGGATAGATTAGGGACTTTGGATATTGATTGGTTTCTTGATCTACTATAATTGGGGGTATTGAATTTTGTTATGTGGGGTACTTTGATCTGATATTGGGATGAACAATCAAACTAAATGATCTATATTTTTTTCTCTTATTATACTTAATACAAAAATAAGATTATATATACACTTATTTGTGTTTAAAATTTATCCAAATTATCAATCATAAAAATCAAAGGCACTTTTCTACACCTTATTTTATCCTATGAATTTTTCATTTCTTTAACATAGCTTCTTTTATATCTCAAACAATTTCTTTTCTACAAAGAAAAGTTAAAAACATGGATTAGATTAGCTTATATTCACTTATTATTAATCATTCTTTCATTAGGATACTTTAAATTTTCTCTTTTCTTTAGACAAAGCAAATGAAATGCATATAATTAGTATAAATTAATCTAGAATGATTAATTATTAAACTCAAATAGTATCATTTAAAAATACATGTTAAAGAATGGAAAACTACATAATTAGAGGCGATTTTAACTCTATATATTGGATATATAAGAAAAATGAGGTGGCTTGGGAAAAATATCCCAATCCCAAAAATATTTCATTAATTTTGTAAACCAAAACAATCTCATCGATGTCACTCCCTCCAAAAAAAACTTCACTTGGAATTAAAGAAGAATCAGGTTCACGAAAAACATAATAAGATTAGATTGTTTCTTGCTTTCACCAAATTGGCTAAATATCTCTCTTCACTTCCAATCTCTTACATCATTTCCATCTCTACATTTGACAACTTCTCAATCGATCTTTATTTCATTAAGGACCACCCACCTCTAAAATGTTAGTTTGATTAAAAAAGAGGTGGTATAGAAGTACAAAATTAAAATCTTGGTGAAATGGTGGTTAAATCTAGAAGATATAAGTGGTTTGATAATTTTTATATTCTAAAAAAAATATTCAATATCTCAAAGAGAAAGTAAAAGTTTGGAATAAAGCATCATTCAAAAATATCCTCTAATAGAAAGAAAGAATAGAGTCTAAATTGGTGGCCCTCAATGAAAAGGTTATATCTAATATGTTTTAGGATGAATAATGTGATGTGGGAAAAAGGAATCTAGGATCTAAATCATATTTTCTCTTACACCACAATAGAAGGAATAAAAAATGATCACAAACACCCACTTGGCCACTAACTGCTATGGAAGAGCTAGAATGTTGGATCAAAGTTTGGGTTCTTTTTGGATGGTGTATTGATTGATTGTGAATTAACTTGATTTGATAATGCAAATGTGTACCTAGGTTAACTATGCATCTATAACAAACTGTTATGATTTTAGAAAAGTATATATAACTATAACACATAAGAGATTCACAAAACAATAGAGTGTGGAGACAAAGGAACCTGGCATATAAATATGAGATCAAACTGGGTGGACAAGGGTGTTAGTGCCTTAGAACTAGAAATATAAATCTTCATAATCAAAAATCAGATCTTAGATGGTCATTGTCTATAGGTTCTTCCCTTCTAGACTTAGCTTCCAAACTTCATTTATCGATTATTACTTTCAATCTCCCTAATTTATTGACATGTGAGGATTGAATGCTTGATATTGCAATTAAGTCTTCAGATATGTTGTTTCCACACAAGTGAGGAGAGAAAGGGTTGTGTCGTATAGGGGCTTTCCCAAATCTACTTTAGATATGTTGTCTACACACAAGAGAGGAGAGAAAGGGTTGTGTTGTATATGGGATTTTCTAAGTCAAACCCCAATTTGGTGTTTCCACCTCGATAACTATGATGATGTAAAAGAGTGCTTACCCTTGATTGGATAGAGATAAATAGATAAAAAAAAATCAAATTTTGTAACTTACCACTCAAATCCACCTTCCTTGATGTACTAAAGTCATTATATGCATCACCTTCAACCATAATTGAACGCTTTATTGCAGGTCCTACAAGTGTTAGTACTCATAAAACAAATGAACATAAAAAATTTATTTATATGAAGCACATAATGGATTGTATGCTCCCACCTTAAAGTAATTGATAACACCAATCAAGAGAAATTGCCTTTAAGGTAAAATAAAATGATACCTGATAAGATATGGGAGCTTATTGGGAAACGCTATGCCAAATGATATGTTCCCAAAAAAATTGACTGATAACAAGGGGTTGCCCCCAAGACAAAGCCACATAATCAACAAGAAAAAAATAACACATGAGGGATCCATAGATTTGGGATCAATTGTGATTCCAAAATTATTAGTTATTGCCTTAGGATTTCATATGGTGAAAAAGAATTGTATTTATATGCATTTCTTTAATTCCCCAAAAATTATATGTCCCTCGGACTACTATAATTTTTAGACTAAATTTTACTTCTTCTAGGTGTGGAAGAAGCCTCAACCTTCTCACCTTTAATTAGAATTTCTTACTTCAACATTGTAGTTTCCCAATCTAATTTAAAATTATTAGTTTCATCTTCTCCTACTATATCATTCTCCCATATCTTTTACTATGGTTCTATTCTAGTGATCAATTATATTGCATCCTTATACAAAAAAGAGGCAATCTTCTCATATACTTTTTCTATAGTGTGAGGGGTTAACCCTAAAATAAACCACTCAACTTATTTTTTTATGTCAAGGTTTCTTCTTGTTTTCTAACCATACTTTTAGATCATTTTCCATGATATTTTACTAGTTCATCCTTAGTTTTTGACATCTTCCAATATTATATTCATGTTTTTTATTCATAAATTAGGTGAGTGGAAATTTACAAAATAAGTCACTCAATTTTTTCCATGTTTAATCATGCCTAGGGAATTCTTTAATGCACCATCTTAGTGCCTCATTATTGATGGTCTCCACAAAATTGTATAATTGGGTCTAGTCATCATTAGCGCTAGTCCCACTTGAATGAAAATCCAAGGTAAAGAGATATTCGCTATCATCCTTGGTATGTTTACAAAAAATAGGGAGCTTAATCATAAGTGCATCCATATTGGAGGAGGGAAAGGTGTTCTTGATTTATTTTGTATGGTTAGGGATCATCTTTTCTCCTAATTTTTCTCTACTCTTTGTTCTCTTTCTCTCTCTTTATCATGGCTTCTTTGTCTAGTTTCACTCCATTTATACTTGACCAAAGTCCTTTCTCTACAATTATCTCCTAGAAATTGAACATCTAAGAACAAACTTTGCAATATTTATCACAAATCTCATACACAATTTTTTCTTGATCTTTCTTTCTCTAACCCAATCTGGGATTCACTACTTATATGGAATCTTTGGAAACTCTTCTTGATTTTGATAACATGGGAGGTGACTCTTAGCCTCTGAGGTTCATCTCCTCATATTGTCTCTTTAGCTTGGGGAATGTGAGGTTCAATGTCACTAGTAGCATTAACATTGGCTTGGTCATTAAAGTAGTATTTTGTGGTGTTTTTTAATTGGTTGGTTGAATCTATACAAGTCTAAGTTGAATTAAGTAGTTGGGAACTAGATTTTAATAGACTTACCACATGTTGACTTACTTTTAAGGAAGGTTGTATAAAGAATCTTGGGAGTTTGAAAGGAAAAAATGCAAAGAGGATTGAGGATTGGGGAAGGGGATTCCCAAAAATAATGGAAGAATAAGTGGGATCAAGGTGAAGGAAAATATAACACCACTAAATAATATGGAGAAAAAGGTAAAGGAAAGTGATCATGGATTAGGGATATACAATGCTAGATGAGCTTTTTAGTAAAGAAAAATATAGAACTCCATAATTTTATGACTCAAGAGAAATGGGTTAAGGATCATTAATGTGGTGTGCCCAATGCTAGATTAGTTTTACAACATACCTTATACCTTTTTGGCTACATGATGGTATGAGTACTCCTACAAGTATGGGTCCTATAACTTAAAATGCACATCTACACCTACTTAAAAACATAATAGTCATCCTAATAATACAATATTAAGTTATTTTCTCTCCTTACTAATAACCTACAAAGCTAGTTAGAAGCAAGTTGTGCCTTGCACACACATCCCACTTTTTCCAAAAAAATGATGAATCCCTTTATTTATTTTCAATTTTATTGATAAAATATTCTACTAGCTTTAAGTGTTGTAGTTTTCCTTTGTTCTTGATGAGATGATTAGATTATGAGATTTAAATACTTGAGCTAGTTATCATAAATTTACATGTTATCATAAAAGAACTCAGTAGTTGCCTAGGGTAAATATAAAAAAGGATCAATTAAATATCCATGTTATCATAAAATAAGTCTTTAACAAATACCCCATCAGTGTATATGAACTCTATGCATGATTCTAATTTTATGAAGCCACCAACATACTCTAGATTTCCAAATATTCAAAACCAAAGAAATATTTTTTTCCTTCTAGAAACTGAAAATAAAACCTTGTTCCTTCATTATTAGTATAGGTGTGACATGGTGCACATTATTATAGTGTGGGACTATTTTTCATATCACTTCATTTAGCTTCACCAATAATATCTGCAAGAACATTTTATCCATTTTAAATGATAGAAACAATTTTCATCTCTCACAACAATTTATCTTGTAACAATCTTGGAGATAAATTTTGTTGCAGTGTAGCAATCAACACATATGGTAGATTCTAGGGGTGCATCTAAGAAACCAAAATCAATTGCCAACTTTTCACTATGATGGCAAAGAAATAATCCTTTTCCCTTCTTTTCGACATCAACAAATAAATTTCTTGAATTTCGAGAATACCCTATTTCCTTCATCTCCCAAGCCAATCTCTCCAACTTTGCATAGATCTCCTATGTTTGTGGATATGATATATCCCCTACATAAAAAGAAAACACCATTTTTATGGCCTTCAATCCAACTACATCCTAGGATCTCTTTAATTCCCTTATCATTGATAATCTCCTTGCCACCTTCCCATGTCTACATGAATGTTTGAGAGAAGAACATAAGTCACAAAAAAAATTAGGATCCAAATAAAAAATGACGTCATTGTAAATACTCCTAAACCTATATCCATATGTGATCTGCAGGCACCAAAAAAATGCACCCACACAACGGCCACATGTTTAATTGGCATCTTAATGGTAAATTTTAGGGTGTCCTTGTCAAACAGTTTGCGTGCCTTGTCTATGCTTCCACATTTTGCATACATGTCTACCGCTCTGGTTGCAACTACAACAAATGACAAAATTCCTCTATCCTCGATGCTTTGATGGATGTCCATACCCTGTTCCGAAGCTCCCATTCGGCACAGGCTGCGAGGATGCTGGCAAAGGTTGTAGAGTCTGGCTTTACACCCGCCAATTGTATTTGCTTGAAAGTTTCTAAAGCCTTTTCAACAAACCCTTTTTGTGCATATCCTGCAATCGTAGCATTCCATAGGACCACATTTTTGAGGCATTAAGTCAAACAGTTCACTACCTTGCATTTGCTTCTACACTTTGCACACATGCCTACCAGAGCATTTTCAACATCTGAAAAAATTCCTATATCCTTCATGCTCAAGTACAGATTCTCTATTCTGAAGCTCCCTGGCACAGGCAGGGATTACGCTGGCAAATGTAAACCGATAGGGTTGGAGACAGTGCGACTAGCTCATGAGGAAACTTTGAGCTATGCATAGGTGAGTGGGAGACAGTTCAAAAAAAATTAAATTTACCGCCATCTACCAAATGGCCTTCTAAACGGGGAAAGGGACGGGTTACGGCTGATCCCCACTTGAACCATCTGAGCGGTCAACGCTTCGATTGTGCTGTTCAACACCAGCTTAATATACTTCGATGACTCCGTCAAGAAAAAACGCGGAAAAGGAAAAAGACGCGGGCGAGAGGATGAGAAATTTTGAATAAATTTATTCGATATGGAATTAATGGCTGGAAAGAAGATCTCACGGCGGAAATGGTAAGGACATTTTGACAATTCAAATAGAGACGCCGCGTAGGAAGGCAAAGAAAGAGAAACCTTCTTTCCTCTCTGCACATCGGTTTTGAAGGAACGATAAGCATCGTGATGGACGGCCGTTTTACATTATAATTTTCAAACGGGCATTAGCCTTTAAATATAGTATGATCACGCATACAACCTTCATTACCCTTTTCTCTTTTCTTCTCCTCTCTCTGCAATCAGGCATCCAAAGCTGTTGATTCTGCAATTTCATTTCCTGTTTTCTTTGTGGAAGAACAAGTCATATATTCATCGTTATGGAGGTTATGAGAGCTGCATCTGCAGTTAAGTCCAATGCTTCGGGCTGTTTGTGGTTGCAGACACAGAAGAAAAAGGTGAGTTTGAGGAAAAGGTACATGGGCATCAGAGCAAGGTATGGAGATTATGACTGTGGTGAAGGGTACAGCATGGTAGACGCAAATATGTCCGTTTTGAGAAGGCGAGTGTACGAGCTCAAGTTGCAGGAAAGTTGTTACCGCCCTCCCCAGGAATGGATGGAATGGGAGAAAAACATGCGTTCTGATTATTACTGGACTATTTGTCAAGCAACCGGAAATTTGCACTCATGTTTAATGAGTACTAGGCCCAGCATTGCTTTGGCTACTTTAAGTTTGCTGTTAATGGGCGTAGGCACCTCAGTCAGTGTTGGTTTACTTATGGCGTGGAGTAATGTCGATATGTTTCTCCACAATTTATGATATTGGGTTCCTCTCTGTGAATGCGGTCATGAACTCTGGGGTAAGAGATGTCTTATTGGTTGGATTTGTGTATACTAATAACTTGAAGAGAGCTTGCAATTTAGCGCTCCGTTAGAATATGTTGACACACACTATTAAATTCATTGGCCAAAGTTATGAAAGAGGTTTGTATCACGACTATTTATTAATCATTTTGTGTGTTTGTTAAACCAACTGGATGAGAAATATATTACACCTTTAACTGAATTTCAAATTACTAAATTTCAGCTGACAAGAGTGGGTATTATTCAAAATAGATTCGTTCCAGTGTTCATTGCCTGCACACCGTCGCGTACAGCAGCAGTTTTGAGCCTAATTCTATTTCAAAGAACGTTGAAGGGAAAGGGCTGATGAACAAGACACGTGTCCGTAGTAATTCATTTGTGCTCCAGGAAAAAGGGGTCCAAGGATTCTCTTAAACAATAATTAACTAGCAGCAGCACAGGCATGCAACGATCAGCTGATAGGGATCCTCGTGTATGGGTATTTAGTGGGGATGGAGGAAGAAACTTGTTTTTCTAATGCAATGTAAAGTATAAATATTGAGAATTATATCCAATTGTTTGGATGAGTCAAAAAAGGGAAAGCGTCTTAATAATTGAATATGGAATAAAGTGAGCTTAATTTATAGTGAACAAAGATGTTTGAAAATAAAATTATATATTTAATGAATAATTAGATGGATAGATCAATTAAAGCAAAGCTATGTCTGCAATATAAGTTTGAGTTATATTATTTGAAAATGTTGTAAAGCACTTAACTTTGGCATATAATTTATTTTATATCTCTACATTTAATTGGAGCATTGTATATCGTCTTCATTATTAGCAATCTTAATTTTAGGTATGAAATAATTTTATATGTATTTTAGTCTTATAGTCAAAAAAGGAAAGCATCTGAATAATTGAATATCGAATAATGCGAGCTTAGTTTATAGTAGGAGGTGAACAAGGATAAGTTTGTCGAGTACATTGTAGTGAACAAAGATGTTTGAAAATCAAATTATATATTCATATGAATAATTATATGGATAGATCAATTAAAGCAAAGCTATGTCTGCAATATAAATTTGACTTATGTTATTTGAAAATGCTTTAAAGCACTTAGCTTTGGCGTAGAAAATATTTTTATATCTCTACATTTAATTGGAGAATTGTAAATCGTCTTCTTTATTTGCAATGTTAATTTTAGGTATAAAATAATTTTATATGTATTTTAGTCTTATAGTTGTTATGCTTAGATGTTCATCTATATTTTTTATGTTTTTGTCTAGGTTAATCAATCAATTGATTAATTATTATTTAATTATCTCAAGATAAGGCAATGCATTGCAAGACTAAGAACCATTTGGATAAAAGAGGAAATTGATCTTTGATATTTTTGTCTAGGTTAATGAATGAATTGATTGATTATTATTTATCTTTAGATAACGCAATGCATGGGACATTATTGAATAAAAAAATATTTTTTTAAAAAGTAATTCTTTATTTGAAGATTAGTTATAATGCTCATCACAAATGAATTTTTCAAAAAAGAAACATGTTATAAGTAATATGTACTGAATAATTTTGGGAATAATTTTTTTGTTTTTTGTTTTTGTGATTTATGGGTTAGAAGAAAAATGCAATGAAACAACACAAATATTTTGTATTGTTAGAAAAATTGAATTAGAAGGTATGCCTTGTTTTCAGGCAACATTAGAAACATATTATTGTATTGTATGACATGAGAAACATATTTATGCTTCCCTATGACTTGCTCTAACATGGAAAACATGTTATTATAGAGTATGTCTATTGAAGCTAAATTCACAGAACAATTTGTGTACAAATTAATCTATGTAACAATAAATATATGGCATAAAAAGTAAAAACACAAAAGCCAGACTTGTTTTCCTCCCTACCATATTGGCATCATGAAGCCCCATGGACTCTAGCCAAAGCCTCAAGCAAAAAAAGGATGAAATGGCCACATGAGATTTCGTGGAGTTTCATCATAGATTACACAATAAAAAACTTGGGAAAACTCTAGTGTTTTTATATATAATATCTGATATTGTTGTGTTTTCTTTGATGTTGTAACTTTAAGGGAAAGAGGTATGCTAGTTTTCGAATCATGTTACATGCTTAAGCCTAGTACCTACAAATGAAATAGAAGGGTATGTTAGTGCACAAGCAAGGAAAATAAAAAAGGAACGATAAAAAATGAGTAAGTATATGGGTAAAATTAATATATACAATGTGAAGTTAAAAATAATGAACTATTTTTACAATTAGGTAACCAAGTCTATCTATTAAGAGGGGAAGATTTTGTAGTTACATACACTATCGATCATGTTTAAGAAGGGAAATTTGCATGGCATCGAGTAGTAGGAGCATCAAAGAATTTAAAATAGCTAGTGTACAATACACTAATTTTCTTGAATGTCTATTATATCTGTGCAACAATATAAAGGAAATAATATACATTTACAATAAAAAAGTTTAGCACTATCTATTATAAATAGAAAGAGATAAAATGGAAAATTTTGAGTACATGGCATGTTGGTAAAGAATTGTCTATAAGTAATGTACTGAAGAAGTTGGAAAGAGAGTTGTGGAAACAATAACAAATGCAATGGTTAGAGTAGAGTATGCTTTTGGTAGACAACTGTATGTGAGAATTTGTGTGTCCATGTATATAAGCAGCAATAAATATGTGAAGGTGGAAGGAAAAAACACTAAACCCACGCTCATTGTCCTCCCTACCATATTGGCATCATGAAGCCTCACGAGCTCTAGCCAAACCCCTAAGCAAGAAAAACAAGTGAGGCCCACAAAAAATCTCATGGAATCTCATCATATGTCATAGAATAACAATGTTGGCGAAACAGTTGTTTTCAAACAAGATCTGTAACATTGTAATCTTTTTTTTGTTGTGAGAAGTTGACAAAAACATGTTTCTCGATCAAGAATTGGCATCATCGGATTTGAAGATGGTTGGAGGAACATGCATAGATGGAGCAAGTGCTTGTATTTTCATTGCATGGCTAAGATGTATATGCAAAAAGTGTTTGCTAAACATGGGCACATCTAACAACCAAAAACCAAAAAGGAAAAAAATGTAATCATGCACAAAAGGAAAAGAAGGGCAACCATGACATCGTAAAAGGTTTAGTTCAATGCAACAACATACACCACTACCATCTGCTTCTAGGGATAAATAATGTGATGCAATCAACAAATTGTTTGTCCTCTTAGAAGCACATGACCATGGTGTTTGGTTATCGTCCATAATCACATAAACCCACACTCATTTTCCTCCCAACCATATTGGCATCATGAAGCCTCATGGGCTCTAGCCAAACCCCCAAAAAAAATAATCGGTAAGGTCCATGCAAAATCTCATGGAATCTTATCATATACCACAGAATAGAAAACTTGGCAAAGGGTAAGTGTTTTCAAACAAGTTGTGTAATATTGTAGTGTTTTTTTTTTGTCTGACAAGTTGACGAAAAAGAGATATTGTGGTAAAGAATTAGCATAATATATACATATCTATACATTTATAGGAGCGATTGTGGTTAAATGTTCTTTCTTTCATCGAAAAATATGGGCAGTGCTAGTAATTTTATCGCCTTTAGTGTATTGTTTTTGTTATCTCTATGCATCTTTGGCATTATACCTATTAAGATGGGAGTGATTGCAAATTAACATAGGAGTAATTGCATATATATATGCAAAGGGTTAGTATGAAAGCATAGGCATAGTGGAGATAATCATTGTTGTACAATGGGGGTGGACAAAGTAAATACACATGGACGAAGTAAGTTTAAGTCTAGTAGTATTAGAAATACAACTGCAATCTTAGGGAGAATATAGTAAAAATGGTCATCAAATTAACAGGTCAATTGTTGCATAGACTACCAACTGATACCTAATGCAGATTTTGCTTTGTGGGACTATGGGAAAAAGAATATCATAAAAGATATTGATAGAAAACAAGCAATCTATGTAACAATTGGCTTCTTGATTGAAAATTCAAGCTAGTAGATAATATAGAGAAATTGTATAAGAACTATTAGGAAAACACTTTAAGAATTAGAGATAAATGACACATGATCGAAACCTCCATGAAACATATTGATACAAGACAAGCAATCCATGTAAGAGTTGGTCTGTCTAATCAAAACTACTTACACAGGAGAACACTTGTCTCTATGCATCTTTGTCGTTACACCCATTAAGATACGAGCAATTGCAGATTAACATAGGAGTGATTGTGTGTTATCTCTATGAATCTTTCATTTATTATTTTTGGTTATCTCTGTGTATCTTTGGTGTTGCACCCATTACCATAGGAGCAACTGTAGTTAAATCTTCTTTCTTTCATCAAAAAATATGGCTAGGGTTAGTAATTTTATCGGCCTCCATTTGTTGTTTTGGTTATCTGTGTGCATCTTTGTGATTACACCCATTAACATAGGAGAAATTGTATATTAGCAGAGGAGTGATTGGATATATATGTGTGTGTGTGTGTAGAGAGAGTTAGTATGAAAGTATAAACATATTGGAGATAAAATTAGTTTGGTGGTTGTACAGTGTTGGTAGTACATATTGAAGATAAATAGAGGAATTGTATAATAGGTATTAGAATAATACTTGTTTGGTACAATACAACCATAGCATTCAATGATATAGCATTGATATGTTGTTAAGAACAAAGCATTTTATCGTACAATATGTGTAACTTATTCATAATGCTGCAACGACTCTTATAGCAATGCAACCAAATCAATATATTTTCTTGCATGTTTTGGAGTATACTTTGCCACACTGCAACATTGAATATTCCATTTAGTTCCTGGCATACCATCGCACCACAATGGCAGGATTATATATATATATATACATATATATATATATACATATATATATATACATATATATATACATATACATATACATATACATATACATATACATATACATATACATATACATATATACATATATATACATATATATATATACATATATATACATATATATATTTATACATATATACATACATACATATATATACATATATATGCATATATTCTAAGTATGAGCTCCATTATTTGGCACTAAATATTATCAAGAAAGAGGTAATTTGTAAAAGAACTATTAGGAAATCACTAAAGAACAACATATGTCCGATTCTTAAGTATGATCCTAATAATTCTTACAATTGTTACATAGATTGCTAGTCTTGTACCAATATGTTGCATGTTATTATTTTCCCCTGATATGTTTCAACCTTCTTATAACAAACTGTTAATTTCCATTGTTTTGTTGTTTGTATGGGAAGAAAATATATTGAGCCACAATTTTTCATCAGCCCAGTCATGAATTGGAATTGTCAGCAATGGAGATGTGTCAGTCGGAGGTGACTTGAGTGGTTTTTTTATGGCACGTGCAGCTTTTTGTCTACGTGGGTTGGCGATGGTGGAGTTGGTGGGCTTGGTACACAGAAATTGAATGGTAAGTGTTTGCTTGTGTGAGGGTTAATGCATCCTGTCATTGTTGTACAAGGGCGGTGGACAAAGTGAATCCGGTATTCAACATTGTAGTGTGGGAAAGTGTGGACATGAAAATCTGCAAATGGCTAAAATTATGACACACACATTAGCATGGTTAGTATTTTAAAACAAAGAAAATAATCAACATCCCTATGAAGTAATGAAACATGTTAAGCATGTAATGAAAAGAAACAAGGAAGCTAAATAAAACACATAATAACATGAATCAAATCCTATCTCATAGTGGATTGGTGCTTCTTTGATGTGGAAGAAGCCCTTTCCCAATCATCAATCAGCTCCTAAATGATATGATGAACAAGATGATAAGTGATCAAGTTTCCTAAGATTGTGGAGATGATGATCAAGATGAAATGCTAACTTGGATGAGTTGTGGAGGATTAATACAATAGAGAAACTCTCTATTTATAGCCAAGAAGGATAAAAGAATGCCAAACATGGAGGATGTGGGACTAAAGATTCACCAATGACAAGATGCCACTTTTCAACATGTAAGAGTTTGAGGAATGAGCACATTTTGATCAATGCGCCAAAGAGGGGGAGATTTGAAATTTGAATTTGATGACAAGATGAGTTAAATTCTAAGTTTGACTTGTGCAAGAGACATATAAGAGCTCTTAAATGCTTTGTTGGATGTACATGTCAATTTGGGGGAGATTTCAAACTTGGAGAATATTCCCTTTTTATGCCAAGTTGAAAGAAAATGATGAATTAATAAATCAATTAGATTTATTTATGTGCACAAGTTGCAAAATCTAGAGAAAAGAGGATTAGGATTAGCGTTAATCATGGTTTGATTAATTTAAGATGATGATTAGGTAATTTTGACTTTTGACTTAGATATTTGGATTTATTTAAATCAAAAGGGAGGAAATTGATGCACTATCCATTTAATTAAATACATTTGATTTAATTAAATGAAAAAAAATTAGGAGATAATTAAATAAAGTGATTTATTTAATTAAAAAGATAACCTTAAGAGATCAATCAAATAAACTTGATTTATTTAACAGATGGGCGAATATGATTTAATTAAATATGAGGAGTGCATGATGTTAATTTTGCATGTCTACATTTTTCCCCTCTTTGAAGCAATGTACTTGCTACGTTGGTTCAAAGAATAAACTTGCCGCGATCAAAATTCAAAAAAATTCTAATTTTTTCAGATGCCCCAGTAGAAAGAAGTATACTGGTACATTGCCCCCTCGAGAGATCGGGCAAAAGATTCTATTTGAGGGTCGATCTCACGATAAAGAGGCTCAAGATGGACATATGGATGGTTATGATGATGATGCAAATGAGATGATTTTAAGATGCTTAGAATGACCAATCTATATTATCCTAAACAACTTAAAATGATGATGTAATGCATGTGAGATGGATGATGTGATATGCTATGATTATGATATTTATGTATTCTAATGATTTGTGGATGTAGGATGGATGCATTGGTGATGTTATGTTAGCACAAAGAGAAGAAAGAAGAAATGAGATGATGACAAGAGGATCCAACAAGTCCATGATATGATGAGACCTTATTAGAGATGATGATGATGATAGTTGATGATGATTTGCTTATCAAGGATTGGGAAATTAAAAGGGCTACTTACCTTATGTTTGATAACACACATAGGCACGATGCATCAAGGTATAAAGAATCAGGATGGTGTTGTACCTAGTGCGATGGACTTTGACTCAACAAATAGATAGGAGTATTCTTTCTCACACCTGACATACAAAAAATTTGCTAGGATGCATTTCATAAGTTTCAAACATCTTAGACCAAAACATAGAAAGGTATATCCTATCAATGCAATAGTCAACAAGCTACCCAAAACACCTTCCATACACACCTAACAGAGCAAGTATTCACCAAGGTTATATTACAAGAACATCCAACAAGCACAACAAACAAAAAGATAATGATTGATGCCCCATTCCTTTCTCTCTAAATTGCTTTGATTAGACTTCATCGAGAGGTCATTGGAAGGAGCACAATAAGATAAATCAAAAGAAAAGATCAAATACACAAACAAGTCAATGTTCTTCATACCTCTAGCCAAAGGGATTTGTTTTGATTAGGATAAGAATCAAAACGATTGACAATAGACAATGCCCATTGTAGGAAGGATACATCCTAGGACATGTTAGTGGATGGCGGCACGTCATTTTGTTTATCCAAAGTGTTTTTCCAAAAGATAATGCCCATTGTAGGAAGGATTCATCCTAGGAGATGTTAGTGGATGGTGGCAAGTTGATAGATTGTTCAAAAAGGCTATCGATATAAGGTTGATTGACATGTTTGTGAATGATCAAGAGTTTGATTTTGCATTTAAAATTTTGTTGTTTCAATTTTGATTTTGTGTTTGAAGTTTTCTTTTGGTGATTGTTGTGGTTGTTTCTGTTTGTGCTGCCAAAGGATGAAGGTGATGATTTTTTTATTGTGAGTGATGTTCATTGTGGGTGAAAGCGAGATGGGATGGATGGATTTTTTCAAATATCTGGATGTTTTTGATGTTTTTGGAATGTTTTGAGGCTATTTTTGGGTTTTTCAAGATGTTTTACAAATGTTTTGATTTTTAATTTTTTTCAATGTTTTGGGGTTTTCTGAAATTTTATGAATGTTTTTAGATTTTGTGTTTTTTTGAATGTTTTTGGATTTTGATGTCTCAGGGGCTGATCAAAGATTAGCCTTGCCTACATTTAAGCTCAGAGATGACGTAGTTCGGATACCATGTTTTTGATGTTTTTTGACTTTTTGAATGTTTTTGGATTTTTTATATGTTTTGGATGTTTTTAGATTTTCGCATGATTTTAACAATTTGGATATGGATATGTGATGATATCAATGCTTTGTTTGGGATTTTGTTGAAAACCAAGCTAAGGTTGATTGATCATATCGATGGATTGATGATGATAACATTGTTGAGGATACACAACAATTCCAGGATAGTGTTAAGCAACACGAGGATTAGGATGGATATCCCAAGATGATAAGGGATTGATGATGATAACATTGTCGAGGATACGCAACAATGCAAGGATAGTGTTAAGAAACACAAGGATTAGGATGGAAATCCCAAGATGATGGATTGATTGGATTTGGTTGATTAGGACTAAAGCTTGATTTGAAACAAAAGATGTTTTGGATGATTTGATGTGATGTTGAAGCACACATTAGATGCAACTAAAAGTGATTATTTGGATTGATGTTTGATGAAAGATGAAGATTGATAAGGAATGTCTTCTCATAAAAATATGCCATGGGCTAGTGCTTTGGACTCTGGATCACAAATGCTTTGAACAATTTGATTTTACATTTGCCAATGTTTGGATCACTGAATAATTTGGAGGATATAGATCAAGATTTATCCCTAAAGCAAGATGTAAATATTTTCCCTCAATTTCTAGCAATGTATGGAATGATATAGATGGATGCTCAGATAGGTGTATGGATGGATGGATATGGTAAGCATGCAAAGGATACCAAGGATTATCTTGCAATAAGATAAGGTGTTTGAATGGAGGAATTATTTATTGGATAATGCTTCATGGCTTAGATAACGTTGGGATAGGATGAAAATGATTCATGTCAAGATGTTTACCCGTAAGCCAACGTAAAGTGTGCACCAAACTTTTTCAAGATCAAGATAATTTGGACTATGGATGTAGATGGATAAAGATGGATTGGATAAATGGTTCATGGATGAATGGATTTATTATGGATACGATGGATGAAATGCTAGATTTATTATGGATGGGATGAGATGGTTCCACCTGAAATAGTGCATGCAGATGCTCGATTCTACACATGATGCCTGTTTTCCAGGTTTTCATCATGGCACCTTCCCAAAGTGTCGCCCATGTGGTTTTCACAAGAGGATGATTTTTATCCTTAAAAAAAAAAGGGTAAAAAAATTATTTAAAATCAGTAAACAACATTACAAAGGAAGCAAGAGACCAAGGTCTCTAGGAAAATCCAAAGCCATAGAACAGAAAGAAAACAACCAAGACCATCAACCATCACCATGCCCCTCCCTATCCTCATCAAGAATTCTCTCAAGATCAAGACAGAGCACCAAAGGAACTAACTCCCACTCCTCAATTCTCCATCCCTTAGCATGCTCTAAAGCCCATTTCACCAAGAAATTAGTAGCCCTATTCCACTCCCTTGGAATATGCACAAAAGTAACCATCTCCATTAATGAACTAACCCACAAAATTTGTTACACCACCCCAACGAGCTACCAGCGGATATCAGCCACTTTCTGCTCAATAAGTAAATTGATCAAGACCTGGGAATCAAATTCACAAATTATCCTTCTCCATCCCAAAGCATGAGCTCTCTCAAAAGCACAAAGAATTTCCAACACTTCCATAAGGTTGATGGTTTGAACCCCATCATAAATCAAAAAGAGGAAAACTACCAAACCCAAAGAATCCCTACCAATCCCCCCAATACCAGCCAGCCCTAGGTTGCCTCTGGAGGACCCATCAGTATTAATCTTTAGAACCCCAGTCAGGGGGAGTTTCCATCTTCCAGACCTATGAACTTTTTGCTTCATTCGCCTCCCACGCTTTACACCTACCGAAACCAAGGACAACCCCTGAAACCCCAATCTCTCCACCACCTCAGCATCCCTTTCTCCAAAGGGAATTCCACCTCACACTTTGCTTCCACCATCTCATGAACCATGCCCAATATTCTTTGCCAAATTTGTTGCACCAGCTTCTTTTCTCCATGAAATATCCTTTGATTCTGTTCCAACCAAATCTGCCACATAATGAAGATAGACCCCACCAACCACGCCTCCTGTAAAAAAGAAGCCATAGAAGGAGGCCTACCCAACCCCTGCTAGAACTCAATCAAGAAGGAAGCATGAACACAAGAAATTTTCCAAACACCCCACCAAAAGTGCCAAAGCTGGAGGGAGAAAGGGCATCAAAAAAACAAATGAGTAGAGTCATCCTCGTTAGCCTAACACAAAATATAGACTGACAGACCTTGGAAGCCTCTCTTCTGAATATTATCTGAGGTCAAACATTTATTCCAAGCTAACATCCAAACAAAAAAATTATATTTAGGCCAGGAAGACTTGTTCCAAACCTTCTTCCACCATTGAATTTCTTCCCCATCCACCCTAGGGGACAGTAATGCCTAATATCTAGAAGCAATAGTATAATCCCCTTTTGGATTGGGAGACCAGGAAAGCACATCATCATCTTGGAGAGAGCTACAATGCTTATTAGAAAGGATACTTTGTAGCTCAGTACAATCTTCCAGAAAACCAACATCCAACCACTCATCAAGAGACTTGCATCCAACCACCTCTAACTGACCATGAGAGGAGAAGGACTTAAAATCTCTAGCAAAGCTTCGACAAGTGAGGAAACTAAGAAATGATGGGGGGAAATCCATCCCAAGAATCAGACCAGAACTAAACCTCGAACCCCTTCTTGCAAATCCAAAATAATCCTTCCTTAATATGCGCGACCCCTTTCTTTAGAGTGTTCCATATGACCAAGCCCCTCCCAACAAGGGGGTATCGAGGAATTTTAGGTTGAGGAATCCCCAGAAAATACTTCTGGGAAAGGATCCTAGCCCAACTTTTATCATGCTCCTTACGCCACTACCAATACAATTTCGTAGCCAGAGCCACACAAGTCAAAGCCAACTACCGCAAACCCAAGCCACCATATGGCTTTGGGCTGCAAACAACCTCCCAATGTACCAGACTCCATTTGGACGACTCCAAGCAACCCATCCATCAAAACTGCCGAGTCACTGAATCTAAGTCCTTAACAAAACCCAAAGGGGTGACCTGCAACATGCATCTGTAAATGGGAAAAGCTTGAACCATTGACTTGATGAGCTAAACACGACTAGCAAAGGACAACCATCGATGAGTCCATTGATTAACCTTTTCCCAAAATTTATCAAAAATACTCTGCCATTACTGCCTAGGTAGTCTTCCCACCAAGATAGGGATACCAAGATAAGTCAAAGGAAGAGTCCTGATCTAAAACCTCAAAGTTTGGGCAATCCGCTGTTGAATGGGGCCCGGAGTGTTGAAGAAGAAAATAGAAGACTTATCCTCATTGATCTGTTGACCCGAGGCAACCAAGTAAATGTTGGTGTAATTAATTATTAATTACACTTTGCATAAATTTACTTAGGCATATTTAATTCCTAAATTATAGATTTTATCTTTATCTTGTTGAGCTATCTTGTCGCTCAATATAACATTAGGTTTATGCATCTTTGCTTTTATAAAGCAAATTATCTCTTGTAATTTTTTGTACTTTGAATATATCAATTTGCACATTTTTGCAAATCTATGCTTTTTCATTTTTCTCTTCTGTGGAAGGTGATTTTTCTTGTTTGCAATCAAACCTTGGTTTCTAACATGGTATCAGAGCCTCGATTTGCAGCCCCTTCTAAGCCTTTTTGGAGGAACACATTGCAGAGCTCGTTCGAGGTCCCTTGAGGGTTTCATTCCTTGAGCATCATTATGCAGCGTCTTGGATTAGATCAGGGGTTTTTGTTGGATTCAAAATGCTAGAAAAAGTCAGAAATGACTTTTATTTCATTCATTTTTCATCACCGTTTTCCAGATATGTGAGGCTTCTAATCTTGGTGATTTTTCTAATAGATTCGGGGGTCGCCTAATTTTTCTAATAGATCCGGGGTTCGCCTAATTTTTGGGGCACTTTGGGCCCAAACAGGCCTTGTCGTTAGATTTGTAGTGCCCAAAAACCCCTATTTTCATATAAAGTTTGTCTGATTTGGACACAGTCATCCAGAAAGGCAATTTTTTTTGCCCAAAGGCTGTTCGGCCCCTAGGCATAGTTTTCGAAGCACAAACATTGAAAAAAATCAAAAAAATCAAAAAAATCAAAAAAACCAATGGTTTTTTTGCGCCACCGGTATAAAAGTTCAGCGTCACCCATCCGAGTGGCGGCCACCGCATCCCACTGCCGGTCGCTCATCTGCCACTGGCGGTCTACCACCACCGCCAACTATGTCGCTCCGAATTTCCTCCAGCCCTTGGTTGGCTTATTTCAACCACTCTGGTCCTATCGGCACCCAAGAGCTGGGTTTTCAGCCCCGACGGGTCTTCAACCCCTAGCGTCGGTCACATTGTTGACTGACGGCTTTGGCCCAGCCCCCAGCCAAGCTTCGAGCCCCTAGCCCAATCATATGGATGATCGGGGGCTCCATCGCCGGCCCTTTCCCTTCAACCCTTGGCTAGCTTAGGTGACCAGGGGCCTTATTTTTTTAGCCCCTAAGGGCTTCTAGGGGCCAAATCAGACCTTTTTGGACAACTTTCATGGAAACAGGCGTAACTTGGGCATAAGATGTCCTTTTTTTGCAAACAAGATATCGTCGGAAATTTGTTTTAATGCTCTACGCAATGGTGTAGGTGTGAGTTTATGGTTTTTCTTTTTTGATTTCTTTTTCAGCCTCGAAAGGTAGATGTTTCCATTTTCACTCTCAGACGTATATCTTTTGACTTGCTTATCCATTTTTCACGATTTTCACGGTGTTGGAAAGTTGGCTTCGGCATCTATGTAGATATAAGGTCATTTACAGAATATGTGTACCTTAATTTATGCATGCATTCATTCTTTTTTCGTGCACTAGGGTTGCATTTTCGCTTATGTTTATGTAGTTTTGTAGTCTCTCCTTATGCAATCATTGGGTATTGTAATAACGAACTGATATAAAGTTCCATTGAGAGGGGTTCTTGCATCCATCTTTCATGTTGGTGACAACTCGCATGAGTTTGTCTAGTTTCCTGTTGTTTCCTTTAGCTTACTTCTTGCTTCACTGGACACATCTTTGGTTTATTTTTGGTTCACACTTCACATTGGGATTTTATAGTTCTTGATCCGCATTGGTTCATATCTTTCTCATTTGAGGGCCATGTTTTTATGGTTAATGTTCTAGAATCTTGATGGTACTTGTCCTATGGGAAGTTTTAGTTTCAGTTTAGCATTGGCTTCAAGAGACACAACTTCCAAATTTTGTCATCATTTCATCTACTGTTGCTTCACAGATTCCAAGGTTGTTCCAATTTGTGAGTTTTCCAGTGTTCCATGGCATCGGGTCTGTTGTCACATTATCATGATTCTAGGTTTTGTTTTAATTATAGAAAGAAGTATCTTTCCTTGCTTGTCAGATTACGGTTTCAATGTTACTCCATAGTGTTCTTCTAGTGCTTCTTTGCAGTAGTCATCTCATTGTAGGGGGGTTTTGTCCCACTAAGTTTTCCTTCTCTACCTCATCATTGCATTCGTAAATGAATACCTGATCAGGCCTTGTTGTTGGGACTCATATTTGCATAATAATATGCTTCTCCCTAAGTTGCACTTATGGGGGGGTGTTGGTGTAATTAATTGTTAATTACACTTTGCATAAGTTTACTTAGGCATATTTAATTCCTAATTTATAGGTTTTATCCTTATCTTGTTGAGCTATCTTGTTGCTCAAGATAAGATTACGTTTATGCATCTTTTATTTTATAAAGCAAATTATCTCTTGTAATTTTTTGTACTTTGAATATATCAATTTGCACATCTTTTGCAAATCTCTACTTTTTCATTTTTCTCTTCTGTGGAAGGTGATTTTTTTGGTTTGCAATCAAATCTTGGTTTCTAATAGTAAACATCCAACACCCTATGTAAATTTGAAGCCTTGTGCATTGTAGCCATACCCATCAAAGCAGTATCATCCACAAATTGAAGGTGAGATTGTGGTGGTAAATTACCTCCCCACTGCCAACCCTGAATGATGCTAGACTCCACGTTCCATCTAATCAATCACCCCAAACCTTTGGCAAGGAGAATAAACAAGTACAGAGAAGGAGGGTCCCCCTATTGAAGCCCCCTAGAAGCACCGAATAGCTCAGAGTGATTCCCATTAATCAACACAGAGAAGGATATTGATGTAACACAACTCATAAAACATTGAATACACTCCTCTGCAAACCCAAAAGCACCAAGGACCTGCCAAAGGAAGGACCATCAAAATCTGTCATAGGCCTTAGCCATATCCAATTTGATAAACATTTCCTTTTCTCTGGAGCTGGCCATAGAATGAATGGTTTTAGTTGCAATAACAATCCCATCCAAAATCTACCTACTAGCTACAAAACCATTCTGCTCTTTAGAAATTAACTCGTCAAGCCCCTTTTTCAACCTGTTAGCAATTAACTTAGAAATGATTTTATAGATTACACTACAAAGAGAAATGGGTTGCAATTGGCTTAACCTATCTGTTCCCTCACACTTGGGAATAAGAGAAAGAAAGGTAGATTTTAAGGCCCTTAACATCTGCTTGTTCTTTTGAGATTCTTGAACAACTACCAGGAGGTCAAATTTGATTATATCCCAAAACTCTTGGAAAAACTCGATCGAGAAGCCATCAGGACCAGGCGCCTTCCCCTTCTACATTTGGAAAATAGTCCCTTCAAGCTCTTCAAGCAAGATATCACTCATAATATGTTGTTTCAAATCCCAAGACACAAGATGAGGAATACAAGAAAGAACTTGGGCCTCCTCAAGAGACCCCCCTTGTGAGTCCTCCCTAAGGAGAGAAGCAAAATATTGCCTTACCTCATTTGAAATTTCAGGGAAGGAAGAAAGATGTTCTCCCCTATCATTCACAAGACCAGAGATAGAATTCCCATGTCTCTTGGCTTTCACTGAATTGAAGAAAAAAATAGTATTTTTATCCCCTTCTTGCAACCACTCTATCTGAGCCTTCTATTTCCAATACATTTCCTCCCTCAACTCCTACTCCTCTAGATTTCTCACAGCTTGTGCCTCGGCCTGAAGAATCTCAGTCGTCACCCCATCCTCCCTTAACCTCCTTGTGATACTATCCAACTCTACCTGAGCCAGCATCTTTGCATGGAAGACCTTCCCAAAACACTGAGAGTTCCAACACTTAAGCTTATATTTAACATATTGAAGTAACTTGGAAAAAGTATACATTGTCATATCATAAACAGGTCTACCATTCCTCCACCATTCTGCCACATAATCCATCAGAGAAGGGTTGCACAACCACATGAGCTAGAACTTAATGGAAGGTGTACGCAGAACTCAAGTTGAATCAATGGCAAGCTTGATAGGCTAGTGATCAGAGCTTCTCCAATCCAAGATCTCAGAGTAGGAAAACCACATCCCACCAACCCAGTAATAGGACACCAGGAAGCGATCCAATCTTTTAGCAATGGAGTAATCCCCAATGCGCCGATTGTTCCAAGTAAACTGACTATTATTGGGTTTGATATCAACAAGATTTAAAGAATTGATGCTATCACGAAGCAACAAAGCTAAGGGCTCCAACCTTCCAGTACCACCCCGCTTATCAGTTAGTGCACTGATAGCATTGAAATCTCTAGCCATAATCCATGGATGGAAAGGTTCCATACTGCAGAAAAACCTAATGTGGGGCCACCGAGCTTGCTTACGTCAAAAATTAGTAGGAGCATAAATGTTAGAGAAGAGGATAACCTCCCCCATCTCAAAACTAGTAGCAATCATAGACATAGTGGATTCAGAAGACATCCACCAAAGAGGTCAAATTTTCTGTGGATTCCATAAAAAGGCCACACCCCCAGAAGATCCATGAGCACCAATACATTGACACTCCCCACTCCTCCATAGCCTAGGAGCCAAGCTAAACATACTCTCAGTAGATAACTTAGTCTCTTGTAGAAAAAATACATCAGGACCTTGTTTGCGAACTAAATCATGAACCGCTTTTTGTCGAGGGCCGCTGTTCAAGCCCCTTACATTCCATGAAAGAATAATCATTTCAAGGGGCTCAAAAAAAGAGAATCTAGAGTCTTTACCAACCCCGACTCCACCAAGTTCTCTCATGTCAATTTGATCTTTTCCACATCCTTCTTCCTACCAGGTTGAGCAAATTTCTCTGCCCCCCTTTCTTTGTATCCTTTTGCAAAATTCCCAATTTTGGAGGCTTGGACCTCTTACCTTAATCCAAACCCGCATTATGCCCAACAAGAGAAGAATCCTCACCCACTGATGGAAAAATGGTGAGAGAAATCAGAACCTCTAAAACCTCCAACGACTGAGCAGTGTCCATGTGCATACCATAGTCACCTTGTGGTTCCTTAAAAGATTCCAAAACAAGGTCCTCCTGAGCAAGCCCCTCAGTCCCCTGCCCTAGGTTTAACAAACCTGGGTTCACTTCCTATTGACTAAGATCATCCAAAACCTCAAATCTATTAAAATTACCCTCATCTTGTCTTTCCTTAAAATGTCTCTTTATCCCCCTATTCCTACTCTGGGCCTTGACCCGAACAAAACCATTAGTACCAACCTCCTCAATAGGATCAATGTCCTTCCTCTTATTTGCCCCAAGAATATTGCGAGAAGGCAGTGAAGGTTGGGGCTCCATAGGCTTATATCTTGGAAAATTCCTCAGCAGATGGACATATTCATGACATAGCCGACAGCGGAAAGGAAGGGTCTCATAGTCCAACTATTGTACCCAAGAATAAGAACCTGCACACATATCTATTACATCGGGCAGAGGCCTACTTAGGTCAATTTCATCACAAATGCATGCAAAAGTCATTACATTTTTACACAAGGTCTGTGATGAGGTTCCAACTGGTTTTCCAAGCAGCAAGGCCAGCAAGTGCAACACATCCTCCCAACAGCATTCCACCGGGAGCCGAGGTAAACAAACCCACAACGGTATGCGATTTGGAAGCTCCTTAGCAGGGTTAAATCCTACATGCCATGGCTTGATAAATAACCTCCCCTTATTATGAAAATAAGGTCCTCCCTCATAAACCTTGTTGCGGTCAGCAATGCAGTTAAAAGTAACCATGAAGTAATTGTTAGCCAACAACATTATCTCCATTTCTCCCTCCGGCTCCCAAGTTCTCTGGGCCCAAAGCTCCAAAAACTGCAACGAAACCCTCATCCCCAAAAATTTGCAATATAATGAATGATTTGAATAATATTCATTATCTTTAACAATCATCTCAGATAGAACAACAAATTTTGGTCGCTCCTTGCAGCACTCTAGACAACCGTTAATCTTTGTGATCCACGAACCAGAGGACTGGCCCGCACCATCAACCCCAGAATCCATTGCAAATAAATTGTTATTATATTTCGACATCCCATGCTTTGGGGGCTTTGAGACAACTGCTGCTTGGAAGTTCAAATTAGGAATAACCCCAGAAGTCTCCCCCTTAGATAAGGCCATCAAGCCCTAGGAAAATGAACAAACCCCAAAAGGAAATGAGGGGTCGAATCCCACTCCACTCCCACTTCCCGATCTTTGCACAAACCAGCCATGCCAACCCTCCCACACCCACACTAGATAGGGGGAAAAATAAACAACTCCAAAAGGAACCAGCTACGGGCTCCTTCCTGCCTCCACACAGCAGGAAAAATGCTCCAACCAAACCCAAATCGAAGCCCCAAGCACAGCCAAATGCACAAACACACAGATACCCATCCTTGAGTGCACCAAAAACTTCAACAAATTAGAGCTCTTGCCAACCAATCACACCAAATAGAAAATTGCACCACTGAGAGAAAAAGTCCACCCCCGAAAACCCCTAAATCACCCGACCTAGACTACGCAGGAGCAAACAAAATCAATCACGAGCTAGGGCATGGGTGCCCTAGCTTAGCCCTCACAGGAGTACACATGAGCCATCCAGTGCTTCCAAGTAAATAATGCATCAAGACGATTTTTATCTTTACTATTTTCATTATCTTTTGATTTTTTTGGGTTTTCACTTTTCTTTTTTTTTGGTTTTTCTGAAAGATTTTAAGCTCATGTTGAACCACCTTGTGGTGTTGATGTAGATGCTTCTATCATAATGTGCCATCGATATGTTTCCTGCAGAAGTTGCTTTGTGAAGATATGTGCACTTGAATGCAACTTTTGAGATTCTTGATCTGCTTTGTTGATACCAGGGTTAACTTCATCCTTGTGTGCACATCGTGATAAAGTGCCTTTTGAATCCTTATGATGAAGGATAGTTTCCAACACATGGTCAATGTGAGAATTGGATATTATGTGTGGAGGAATGGATGGAGTGTGTTTAGGGATAGGAGATGGATTGGTTGATGGTTTGGAACCTTTGACTCTCCAAACTTGGGAAGATGAGCAATGATGGGTGGATACGAAAGTGTGCATGGAATTAGGACTAATTGCTTGATATACTTTGTATGTCACTTGGGAAGCCTGATTTTTCTTGTGTGGACATCTTTGATGGATACTCTTCCCTTCTTTATTTTTCCCCATAGCTTCTTTGACTGATGGAGTTTGATAGGGATAATTTTTCTTTGTATTTTTTGGTATCCATATGTATTTGATTTGTCCATTATGATTCACAATTTATTTTTCTTTGATAACATTCTTTTTGCTTTGATTCAAATATTTCTTTTGATTTTGGTCCCAATTCATGGATGGGGTGATGGGCGGATGAAGATTCATGATGTGGCTGGTTGTAGTATTGGCATTGGTTTCACCATAAAGATTCTTCGTGCTTCCTATGCTGATGTTTTCTTGAGAGACAATTTCCCCCAGTATTGTGGAATTATTACCTTCATGCTTTGATTCTGCCTATTCTAAGATGTTTTGTTCAATAAGCACTCTCTGATAAATGACCATTGTAGATGATGTTGTTTCAATTCGCTGCTCTGCTAACCCCAGAATGTCCTGTTCTATTTGACCCATTTCTTTGAGGGGATAATGTTGGATATCTTCATACATGATGTCCTTAGTCTAAATTTGGGATATATCTAATCCTGATGTTGAAAACTTATTTTGACTATAGGAATCAATAACCTGCTCTTTTTGTGTAATAATGTTAGGAGTAATGGAATCCTGTTCTGAATGAATATCATCTATGTGTCCATCCACAAAAAGCCTCTCATGGGTAGATGGAGGAGTATGTGCTATGTGGATATGATCATCATTTGTGACATCTTGTATAGATAAGAGAGTGTCCATTAGATCATTATAGTATCTTGGAGATATGAATTCTTGATCTTGATTAATTTTGGGATTGCTTTTGACACGCTTTGGATAAGTTTCTTGACATGGGTAAGTTTCAAAGGATGGATTACTTACAAAGGGTTTTTGGACATCATGAATAGACATGGGAATTGGCTTAATATCCTCTTGATCTTTGAGTGGAATTGGATCAAATGTTGAGTTCAATATTCCTTCAATATCTGCAACCCCGAGGTCAAAGGATGTCAATATGTCTTGGAAAGGACCATTGCTAGACTTTGGTGAAAGATGTTGATCATGCTTTGGAATAAATTCTTGAGATATGTCCTCTAACTCATAAGGCAATGTGGAGATATTTTCAATATGATAATTGGTCGATGGATCATAAATTATGTCAATGGGATCAAATAATTCTAACACTCCTTGAAATAGATCACTAAAAAGTGGTTCTTGATGTATGGTGAGTTGATCATCAGATGTGGTAGAAGTGTCTTCAATGTGCTCATTAATGGATAGATCTTGAACATTGTTTTCAACAATTGTGGTAGAGATATTTTTAATGTCTTCAACCATAAGGTCAAGTGATCTTGACATTTCTTGAATTGGATCATTGTTGGGTATTGTTGGTGGATTTTGATCATGATTGAAAAGTGACCCTTGATGTATGTTGTTTTGATTGTTGGATGAGGTAGAAACATATTTATCGATAGATAGATTTTGATCATTGTTTTCAACAATTACGGTAGAGAGATTGTGAATGCTATCACTAGTGGTTGAATCTTCATCATTGTACCCAATAGTCATTATCTTTTGATCAATGAGGTCTTGGATGAGATTTTTTGAGTCGAATACAACTTGATGTTGTGTGTCCCTTTGTTTTGTGAAAACCACAATGGTGCTCCTTGTTATACCCTAGTGGTTTAACTAGGGGTTCTTGATAGTTGCCATAGATGGGGAGCTTGATGAGATTTTCTTGTACCAATTTTTGTAGGATTGATTCGATTGGTCTCCCAAATGGTGTGTATTTCTATTTGTTCCCTTGTGAAATTTGCAAATGAATTGGGTGAAGCCACAATAGTGGTTTACAATTGAAGTGAGGAAGGAAAACTCACATAAAACAAATGCATGGCAAAAAAATTGATTTTAGGGGTTCGTACGAACCTATTGGTTCGATCGAACCCATTAGGGGTTTGCTAGAACCTAGGTTCGGGCGAACCCTCCTATTACTTTCCCTCCAAAAAATCTATCAAAAACCCTCATAGAAGGGGGGTTCGAAAGAACCTTGGTTTGAGCAAACCCCTAGAGGTTCGCTTGAACCACTAGGGGTTCGTTCGAACCCCCTTTATTCCTCATCTCCTCCCCGAGACACAAAAAAACCTGAATTTTGGCACTTCGGAGCTCAGGTTGAGGATGAAAATGGAAGAATCTTCACAAACCCAACTTGAATCAGGTAGTCCTCAGAATGAGCTATCCAATGAATATAATTTTAATATGTTTTGGTTTTATTATGTATTTGTTTTTTTAGTTTTAGTAAACATTGGTTTTTCATCAAAAATGAAGGTCTATGTTCTGCACATGTGGAAAAATAGCAAATTATCAAAAAAAATTTGAAAAATATGAGTGCACCAGATATTGAATTCCTTGATCTAACAAAAAAAATAAAATTGAATTTCGATATATACAAAAAAAGTTACACATTATATGGTCGTGCTATGTCTAAATTGTAATTGGTTTGACTTCAAAACTTGATTAAAGAAAAAAATACTCAATAAAAGACTATCTAACCGAGTGGAAGCACTAGATATCAGAGTTACAAATATAAATTTGAAAGAATTAGAATTTTATCCTTCATAGAAAAAAAGTTATGCTTTATACAGTGTGCATCACTTTTTAAAAATGATTTTTTAAAAAAAAACCAGTCTTCGTGGGAGATGGAAAAAGAAGTGCAATATGATTCCAAAAAATTTGAAAAAAATATTTTTAGAATCTACAGAAAAAATGTGATGAGACTCTAGTTTTCATCATCTTCAAAATCTTTATGGTTTAGCTGCTATAGGTGCCCGAATGTGAAGATTTAGTTTAAAAAAATAATTTCAGTGTCCAGTTTGGCCAAAAATTGTAAACCACTATTGTGGATCACCCATTGACCTTGTAGTGATTTATCTTTGAGATGTGGTGATTGATCTTCGAGATGTGGGGATTGGATTTGTTGATGTGGTTGATATTGATATCTTACTTCTTGACATTGGAGATATTGTTCTTGATGTGGTTGTGGACACAACTCAACGCTTTGATGACATGGTTCAACCAATGGAAGAGTGTATTGATTTTGGAGTGAAGATGTGTCTTGGCGAAATGAGTCAATTATTTTGGAAAGTGAAGCAATTTTATCTCACAAAATTTGATCTTGATTTTGATCTTGACACCCTTGATATAGTTGATTTGGCTTTTGTTTAGGAAGATTTGGGATGCATACATGTGGTGTTTGTATGGGATATGGAAAAATTGATTTTGGACATTGTTATGACTTGGGATGATGTTCAAATTTGGCATTATAGGTTGAATTTGAACATTTTTGTGGTTGGAATCACATTGCTTTGATTTAGGTAACTTTGATTTTGCATGGTGTTATCTTGACTTGGATCAATACATGGAGTTGTTATCATCTTGTTTGGAATTTGAACAACATTTGTATGACTCAAAAACATCCCAAAGTTTACCAAGGGTGGATTTGAAATGTTCATGTTTGGTAAACTTGTGTTTGGTATATTCACGTTTGGCATGTATGGATTTGGTGGGATGACGTTGTTTCACGGAAGACTCGTGTATTGAGTGTTTGGTTGATAGATTTGTAGGTTTGGACTTGGATTTAAATATACCATCAGGAAAGGTGTTCCAAAATTTAGATTAGGCATACTCACATTTGTTGTACCATTGAGGTTGGTAGGAGATAATGATCCCATGTATGAATTGTATAAATATGAGTTTTGATAATCAATCAAAATTGTAAGGCTTTGATAGCTTGGTTGACTTGGATTACTCATGATGTATGGATCAAGTTTATATTCCATGTCCTTCTTGTGTTTTGAACTTGTTGCAAAAGTGAACCTCTAAGGTGTTTAGGACCAATGATGCAATGAAGGATTAAAGGGGTGAATGATATGGGTGTTGAATGTTTAGGAACTTTGGATAAATGATAGACTTAGGGTTTAATTTTGATTGGTTTGATTTGATTTGGATAATGGACTTGTAAACCCTATGATGTTAGATATGATCTTAGGATGAACTTGTTCAAAAGGGTGATAATTTAACTAAGTGTGTGAGGAAGGATTCATCCACACACCCTAACTAAATAGATGATCTTGATTTGGTTTAAGGATGTACCCAAGCCTAGATAATGATGTTTCCAAAGCTCTAAAGTTGCTTGTGAGATGGAGATGATAAATGTTTGGATGAATGAAGTGTCTGATTTGATCCTAAATGAACCTAAGAAGGACTTGTTTACTAGACCAGGATATTGAAGAACATGCTTTTCTCTAAGAGTAGTTCAAACCAAAAGACCAATGTTTGCATGAAAACCATATGACCAAAAGAGACCAAGAACATGTGTGGGGTTGAATTTGAGTTAACTTTTCTTAATGAGTTCTTTTTATCACAAACACACTCTTGATTAAGTTTTCAAACTGGATGTCTAATGTCCTAACTTCTTCTCATCCCACAAAGTGCATTATGTGGAAATCAAGGAAATCAAGGCAAAAGTTACCTAATGTTGACTTTAGTAGGAGAAAATTGAGATGAAATCCAAATGCCTAGAAACCTCTAAGGATGAGAATCCCAAGGGAAAGCAATAGCATGTGAATTCATTCAAGGATATTTGCTTCTCCTAAAGGGTTTGAAGTTTTGATGACAAATGTTAAGTGTTTGTTTCCTAATGTTTTCAATCAAGCAATGTGTTTTGATTTCAAGAACAATCACAACCCTATGGATATTTGGGACAATATTTTTTGAGTCCCCACTTAGACAAGTCTAGCTATGCTCATTTTTAGTGAATGGTGAGATGGTTGACCCCACTGGATCCCCTCCATGACACTCACTTCTTGGGGAAGCCAAGCATCAGTACCCATGAAACTCCCATGGCATACTTTCCATTTCTACTAAAAACCGTGAAAGTGTGGGGTGGCTTCAGAACGACCATTCTTGCACCAAAAAATAGATAGGGATTTTGGCCTTTCTACAACAAGGGTTTTAGTTCAGGCTTTCCATTCGTAGGAGTTGACCCATCGAGGTGAGAGACCATTGTTTCCCTTCTCGTCAGAGCCAACCACGTGATACTTTCCTTTATTCCAATACCCACATTTATATCCCGGCTGGAAATACTCTTGGCTTTAGAGTGTTACCCATTGAGTCATTCCCTTGGGTGAGTACTTTTTCCCCAAGGGAAGCCCTCTAATATTAGCGAGTAAATGTATTCAAAGTTTGATCAACCTTCATTTATAAACAAACAGAGAACACATACAATAAATTTACTCACTCGCACAATGTTTTGTTCAATTTTAATCCCCAAAATGAAAGGTGGAGGTGATCAATTTATCCCACCCTAAGACCATCAAAAATCCTTTTGATTCTCAAGATCACCATGAGGCACGAGAGAAGCACATATGTCTTTTTAATGGTGTTAGTTTGAGTAAGTAATCACAAATAAAAGTTGAACATGTTCCTTTTACTCCACCAAAAGCAATAATGATTTCTTTTTATAGCACTAAATGAAGTGTGAGAATTTTTTTGTTCAATTTTAGACCAAATTGAAAAGCTAGTGAGTTTCTAGTGTTCAATTTTAACCAACTTGAAGAGGTTAAATCAGTGGGGTGATCCCACAATAGTGGTTTACACTTTTGGCCTAACTAGACACTGATATTTTTTTTTTAACACAATCTCCACATTCGGGCACCTATAGCAATTAAACCGTAAGGAATTTGAAGATGATGTAAACTAGAGTCTTGTCATATTTTGTCTGTACATTCTAAAAATATTTTTTTCAATTTTTTTGGAATCAGATTGCACTTCTTTTTCCATCTCCCACAAAAATTGGTTTTTTTCAAAAATAGAATTTTTAAAAAGTGACGCACACCGTATAACGCATAAATTTTTTTCCATGAAGGATAAAATTCCAATTCTTTCAAATTTAGATTTCTAACTCTGATATCTAGTGCTTCCACTTGGTTAGATAGTTTTATTGAATATTTTTCTTAATCAGTTTCAAAGTCAATCAAATGACAATTCAGACATAGCTGGACTGTGATAACACATAACTTCT